>WOVY01011151.1:0-562500 GCA_013436015.1 Rhipicephalus annulatus | reverse complement strand
ACAGACAGACAGACAGACAGACAGACAGACAGACAGACAGACAGACAGACAGACAGACAGACAGACAGACAGACAGACAGACAGACAGACAGACAGACAGACAGACAGACAGACAGACAGACAGACAGACAGACAGACAGACAGACAGACAGACAGACAGACAGACAGACAGACAGACAGACAGACAGACAGACAGACAGACAGACAGACAGACAGACAGACAGACAGACAGACAGACAGACAGACAGACAGACAGACAGACAGACAGACAGACAGACAGACAGACAGACAGACAGACAGACAGACAGACAGACAGACAGACAGACAGACAGACAGACAGACAGACAGACAGACAGACAGACAGACAGACAGGACAGAAGCAGACCAGACAGACAGAACAGACCGACCAGACAGACAGACAGACAGGACAGACAGACAGACAGACAGACAGACAGACGGTACAGGACCAGCCGACAGACAGACAGACAGGACAGACAGACAGGACAGCAGACAGACAGACGACAGACAGACCGACAGACCGACAGGACAGACAGACAGACAGGACAGGACAGACAGACAGAAAGACAGGAACGACGACAGGACAGACAGACAGACAGACAGACAGACAGACAGACAGCCAGACAGACAGGACGAGACAGACAGACCAGACAGAATTAGATAGATAGATAGATATGATCGATAGATTAGTACGCTAACAGTCACCGAAGTTCGCTTAAAAAAATGCTTCGCATTTAAAACATTTATTGATAATTCACATAATGTGGGACAGTTCCCTATTCGAAGAACCACTCTGGCCTGCCCCCCCTCTACCCCCACATGCCCGCGTGATGAGTTAGCGCTAGTCGACCAGGTCGGGCTCGGAGGATCACAGCCTCCAACTCTTCAGAGAGGAGGTTTTCCTCTGCATCCATCGCTGCTACTTGTAAAGCTGGGTGGTCTTCGACATTGCAGTGTAGGCAGATGTAGCCACACGACATTGGTGTAATGTGTTGCAATTGGATGCCATCAGTGAATGTATTGCTTGTATGTCGCCTGTAGTCAGCACCTTCGTTTCTTGGGTGTTTGTAATGTGTGGGAGTGCTAAACCTGCGTTCAAGCCCATAGCTCGGCGCTACTGCATGGTAAATTAGTAATATTTACTATGTTTCAAAAAGAAATTGTGGCATTCTAGAATATTGCTATTGCAAAAAACAGTGTCCCCCAGCGTGATGTCAGTACGTTTTTTTTTTTTGGCACTGGTACACGCTGAAAACACTGGTACACACTAGTATTTACTGGAACTTCGCTGGGCGCACTGGGAAATAGCTTGGTCATACTGGTAGGGGCACTGGCTTGACCGCTGTGATGCTGCTACAAACTGGGAAGAGCTGGAAGCGCTGGGTCTTTCCCTGGACTGCGCTGGTGTTTACAGAAGCGTGCATGTTTTTAACAGCACCACGTGCACGTTTATGTAGCGTGTGTAGTGGTATGTTTAGGTATTGTTGAATATAACATGCTTGATTTTACGACACGGATAGATACTACCGTAACAGATCCCGAGCATGCCACACAATTTTGTATATCACACACGATAATCATGATCTGTGATATGCGAAATCACTGTCACATTTTATGTTTTTCTGTGGAATGAGAATAAAATTGCGTTATTAACATGAAGAAACCAGCACTGAAGATTTCGCTTACTAGAACGCTTTACTTTTATCTTTTACATAGTGTCGATAACAGAGTTAATTCTCAGTGAACGTGCATTATAGCAATTATTGCAGGTTTCTTGCATGTCCCCCACGTATTGCATATACAAAATTTCGTATGAGTGATGTGTTGCCGTAACGATTCTGTGTTGCAGTTTATATAATTTAGGAGTTAGTCGCCACTCCTAACACAAACAGCAAATGGTTCATGCCCCAAAGTGGACGACACATAAATGAGCTCTCTCTGCCCTTCACAAGCTTTCTCAGCGGAGGCGAGAAAAAACTGTTGTTGTTTGAAATCACTACGCCAGAAACGCATGTCTGATAATACTTGTTCTTCTATTTACTTCCGGTAACAGTTGGAAATGTTCTGAAGCTCAAGTGCATAAAACTTTAAGCATCGCAATTCCGCTGCTTCGAGAGTGATGTTACCCAGTTCCCCGTCCGCAAGCATTAGGCCTATTGTGCCAGCCGCATCGGTATACATGTTACCCGCGCTTGAACCTTTGAGTAAGCATAATTGTTAAGTGTAAGAACGACTATAACGTATAGTTCAGATATCCGTCAACCTAAATCAGCCATTTTCCTCCGTGTGCAGTGCCCGCACAAGCAGCAACGATGATCGATGTGCCATATTTTAGCAGCGCAGGCTGTCACGAAAGCTGCCGGACGTAGTAGCTTGTACTTCTCTGATTATTACGTAAGAATACCTCATTTCCAGTGGGTAATTCGGCACGCCTTAGTGAATAAACACACTGGCATGCTTTTTCAGCGGATTGCTTTAATATTTTCTCGTCCGAATAATTTAGTTGTAGGTATAGATATAAATGCAAATCTGTAAACTAGCACGCCAACTGTATACACTACTATGCCGTCACTTGCGTGAGAACACTGCTCAATGTTCAATCGTGTATGCACACATGTATCGAACAGTCATCATAAAACCTCTGTACATATTGATCAGTAGCAAGAGCGAGAAACGGATATCAAAGAAAAAAAATATCGGCAGTAACAGCCGGAAATTTGTGGTTACTCCTACAGCCCATTTCATATTTTTCGGAGCTAAGATGCGAATTCCTCAAAAAAGTTTGTGCGCTTGCCAATATTGTACTAGGTACAATATATATTGCAATAGTACTGTACTAGGTACTTAATATTGTACTAGGTACAATAATATTGCAATAGGTACGGGGATCGATACCCCGAACCTCCACCAGATGTCACGAGGTCGTGACGTGGCCGAAGACAGGAGACTTCGTGTTGGGATTTAACTGTTTATTTGGGCGAACCTGTGCCCAGTAAACGGAAAGTCCGAATACAGCAGCAGTCTTGCACAGATAGCAGTCTCGGACTGATAGCGGCGAACGGAGCGAACGGAGCCTTCGTTCAACAACTGACAAGCGGTGAAGCGCGACGGCATTTATCCTCTTGCCATCGAATGCTCTAGCGTTATCGCTGGCGGTGGCATAGGTTCCAGAACAATCTGTACCGTTCGCACAGTGGGCGTGATCTCATCGAAATGATCTACTACAGTCCGGAACCTTCTCGAAAACTGCAGGCGCGGTTTGCGCTGAGAATCGTGTGGTGTTTTGGGACGATAACGAAAACTTGGGAAATGGAACTTGGCAATATGCACACGTCATTTGGTGTCCGGCAGTCGTTCGTTAGTGTCGAATAAAGACTAAATTGTTATTGGGCAAGGAATACCACGTATATGTTGACTGTGTGACTTGTAAACATGAAGCCGAACGGCATGTTCATTAGATAAATTGTTATTGTACTAACGCCTCAGCATGCTCTGGCGTGGTGTAGTGGGTAGAGTACTCGGAACGAAGTGGCAAGTCAAAATCCTGCGGCTGTACTTTTTTTTTATTTATTACGTTAATTCTTTCTATACCTCTTTTTTACTAATATATTGATTTATGGTGAATCCCAGCTCCGCTTTAACGCTGTAGAGCCGTTTTGCGCTCTGTGCCCGACGCCTCCCATAACATGCGCTCCAGCCTCCCAGTATCCAGCGTCACACTGGGCCCATAATACGGCGAGGCACTAGACGCTGGTAACCAGTGGCACTGGGTTTTCAGTAGGCATAAAACAGCCGGTGCTATTTCATATAATCCTGTAGTTTACATTCGTTTGTTTGGTGAGAATTCCAGCTTTAATTGGAAGCTTGCGTGTCAACTAGACTCCGCCGCAGATGTACAGATATTACAATGCTCAGCTGCTAGCCTGAATGTCACGGGTTTGATCCCGACTACAGTGGTCACTTTTGAACAGAGATGGAAATAGCAGAAGCTAGTTTACGTAAATTTATTTCACGTTAAAAAACCCCTGGTGGTCCAAATTCATGAAGACCTCTCTTTTGGTCTGCCACAGAATCATACCGCGATTTTCACATGCGAAACCCTATTAATCACTGTCGTTCGTCTACACATTTAGGTTTTGATTTTGAACTGTTTTCCCAAAGTTATTTCGTACATCTTTTCAATAAGGGAGTAAGAACACATTTTTCTTTTGCTGAATAGGCACATCTGAATTTCACAATTGGTTCCCAAATCCTGCTTTAGATTGTGATTTTGTTGTTAGAAATACTTTATTTGTGCTATTGTGTGAACTTCAAAATGCATCCAGCTGCACGTAGCTTCGCTCACCTGCAGCCGTTCAATTGTGCTCTTGACGTAGTCGTGTAATCTGCGCATTTTTTCCGCACTTTTTCTGACAGCATGGTCTGTCTTTCTGATAGCTTCTACATCTTGCTCCATGACCCTGAAAACAAAAGTGATAAATTAAACAATACTCTGACAGCCCACATTCTTTCTATTCAGAGGTTATTAAAACATTAAGAGAAATTGTAGAAACAACAAAATGCGGCTAACAGACTACATTAACAGTGATTTAGCTCAGCTTCAACGTGGACTTTGTTTGCCATTGGAGTAGGCTAAAGTACCATCATTGTCTCCATTAGGAGTTAGTGTTTCAACAGTGTTCATTCCACAATCAGGTTGCATACTTGCGTAGAGAAAAATGGCACAGCTAGATTGGGGAGTTGAGTTATGCAGACTGAAGATAAGGTAAGCGAAGTGCAGAACAAGTTAAAGCTTGTCTCAAAGCTTCTCGAGCTCACAGATGACCTTTTGGTAGATTGGTGGATAAAAACGAAAATTCGCAATTCATTGCCAGACAAATACCTTTAAAATCAACGTTAACTATAGGCTTCCCATTCACTGCGATGCTGATACTCGCAATTGGTTCTTTTGAACACTGAATCTGGCGGGCTACTTTGTTGGGCAACACCGATAGCCGTTCACAATTCATAAACGGCGAATGAGTCCACACGCAACCACTACAACTGCATGACAGCAAGTAAATGTTTACATAAAACTTGGGGCTAAGTTTAACCAATGCATATTTTCAAGTGCTTACTCAATGTACCCGGGATCAAGTCCGTGCCACGGCGGCCGTATTTCAATAGAGGCAAAACGCTAAAGGCTAGTGTGCTTATGTTCAGGTGCACTTTCAGAAGCACCAGAGGTCCAAAATTGGGGCACCCTCTTTTACAGCGTTTCTCATTACATAGTGATTTATGAACGTAAAATCATGAGAGTTATTAACTTGGGCACCATACAAAAAAAAACAATTACCCGTGCCTGTCACTATGAACGTGTCAAACAGCCATGACAAAGCCTACCTCAGGTAATCACGGGCCTTGACAAGGGTCGCTGCGGCTCGGGTGTTGTCAGCAGGACCGGAAGACACTTGCATGTGTCTCACCAGGAATTCGCGCATCCCTTTGATGGTGGCCTCCAACCTGGCCAGTCGCTCGACGTGAATGTCATCTTCACCTGTTGAGAGAAGTCTCCGTTCTAAGTTCCGCGTCTTGTGACTACAGTTGTAAAAATGGCGTATTGGGCGAGCTGGTGATTCGTTGTGCTTGAAACACGATCGCGTAACTTAAGCAGGGACTTAGAAAGGGAAGGTCAAGAACATGATACCAGCAGAAAGCTTCTTTGAAAAGCACTGACGTATATGTTCGAGCAGGTGAATATATACGACGCAGAACTATTTCGCAAGTTTATGCATTCGCAGAATATTTATCCGACGGCATATAAGGGTCACTGCTATCTTAATAAACAGACAAACACCATTTAATATATATATAGATGTCCGGCGTCCTTTGCTTGCATGCACTGCCACAACCAGTAAGAACTGGCACTGAGAAAGCATTTAGTACATAGTTGTACGAGCCAGCGTCTTCTCTTTTGCTCTTTTCACGATTGGATGCACTCTAAAAAATAGAGCACGTTTTCTCATTGCTTTTACAAGCATGTCGAAGTGAACGCTACTCTTCAAATGTATATGCAACATTCACTGCCTTTGTACTTTTTAACATGAATTGTATAAGAATAAAGCTATGTCGGAACAAACCGCAATTAGAACAGTACGGCACTGCCTCACCCTTCAGCATTGTAGGATCCAAAGTCCCTCCATGTAGGGAGGACTGTGTGACCAGATGTCTCGTATCAAAGGGTTCTTCCGTCGAGCTGAAATGCAAAAAGAAGGGCCGTAGAGAAACCGCATTGCAATTAGTAGCAGGTAAAGTTTAAACTATAATCATTTTTTTAAAGTTTCCTTGGCTATACGAGTACCATTTTTGGCACCGGTAATGAAGGTTTAAGCTTCTAATAGAACTGCATGTCAGAAACTTCAACACCCACGGTGCAACGCGTACCCGCCTGATACAACGAGTATGACAGCGGGTACGTGTTGCATAACCCCGCCTGACCCCCACACAAGTTATTTGCACTTAATTTATGTATTTCTTCTAATTAATGGTAATTGTCATCGGTCACTCTCCATTTATGGCGCGTGCTCAACGTATATATTACGGTACTAATATTGAGCCTATTTTTGGCAGGACTAGTGCTGAGTACTTAGTTTGTGACGTTAGCTATCGCGTTGTTCACCAGCAGCTTAGACTGTGCAACCTTGCCATGTGACCAACACCATTCCACCATGAGGCTAATTACTAAATGATCATACTCTGAGTACACTTGCAAGTTGTATCAGCCACCAACTAAGTAATCTGATGACCCCAAATATAGCTATTTTGAATTAGATATGTAGATCCCTTTTAAGAATACCAATGGGCTTTGTTGACATCCGCCATACTTCACTTCTGTAAGTGGCTTTATAGACGGGCTATGTAACTTTTGGGCATCAGTGGAAAAGGTAAACAGTGAACGTACTAAGTTTCTTCACACCATGAATAGCAAGTTCACTAAAGAAAAAAAAACTGTTATGGAAATTTCCTTGGAATCACTGCTGAATGATGCTCTTACACTTTTTATTTATACTAGATGAATTGTAATAAGTCCTCTGCTCTCTGCTTATTCCCTCTTCCAGGTGAAGGGTTTTAATTCAATTATAGTGACGCATGCCCTTTCACAAAACCATTTACAATCTTTCTTAGTGACATTTTTCGTTTTAGAGCATGTGAGAGCAACATTTTAGGGTAAGTGCAACCCATAAAAGATAAAAGCAATAGCCTCAATTGTCAAGGTTGACTTCAGCTGAGGAGTCTCGTTTTTTTTTGTTACCAATATTACAGATTGTGAAGCTAATAAAGGTGTACAAGAAGGACTGACTGAATGAGCTCTTGAAAGGAAGGAATGAACGCAACGAAACATCTGAGTACCGATCACACCAAAGGCCCTGAAATCTGAGTTTTGTCAATCTTACTCCCTACGAATTTTTTTTTCCAGATTCATTCTGAATCCGTTCATAGTAATTTTTTATGAACACTGTCTCAGCAAGCAAGAAAAAGATACAGCCATCAACCTAGGTTGCGTACAATACGACTACGGAAGGTTTTTTATCAAGGATGGCGAAATGGTCAAATGTTAAATGTAGCACCTCCCCCCCCCCCACGCCCTTTTCCACACAGCCTGCCACTAAGGACTTTAGCAGCACAACACAGTTTAAAGAAAGCGAGGTTGGAAGGAGGCAGCCCCCCTTATCACATCTACGCTATTATACGTTCATTGGTACTTTTCAGCTCTTTTGAACATGACATCATTTAATAACCCCGTTTCAGCGTTTCAAACAAAACAAATGAATCCTTGATTACCGAGAACTCAAAAGTGCTCCACTCACAGTCCTCGCGGCGTGTTGCTCAACAGCCCAAAGGCCATCAATGGCGAATCCTCGCTGTTAGAGATCCGCACCTCGTAGCCGAACGTGCGGCACGAATACCCGAAAATGATGACCCAGCCGAGACACAGACACGTCATCAGGAGTACGCCGCTGATGGCCCTGGCCGACAGTCTGTTTTTGATGAACAGCATGACTCTTCCTACGACACAAGACATACGTGGTTAAGGAAGCGCTAACTATATTTTCTTTCAAGTGGCCGCTTTTGTTTTATTCTTGCCAAGTTAGTTGTGTGAGAGACGTTTGTAAGCTGTTAGGGAAAGGTGTTAATAAACTTCTCAGAAAAATCAAGGCAGCTTCACCATGGTGGGGCCAATATTAAAGATATACCGGATCTGGGCAGCCCTCTTTGTTTTGCTGAACTCCTTTACTACTTTATTTATTTATTCGAAATACCTTACATGGCCACATGGACACTGAATAAGGGGGATTTACAGAAATTTTATACACCAAAGGTGTAAACCCATGAAGAAGCAAAATATGATATGCAAGAACAGAGCATGTAAAACATGAAAATAGTACAATCAAAATTTTATAAAAGGTGAATGTTACAAGAACTAGCAGAAAAGGTAACATTAAAAAGTGAAATACAACGTGTTGTATATTGTAAACCATGATAAATTTCGACAAGCATACAAGTGATGCATAGAACAGAGGAAGACTACAACATGTAAGCCATTGCACATGATACTGCTCAAGCACCCTAGCAGAAAGGTGAAGGGCCATCGTAATCGGCCTACGAAGCGGCTTTATGCTCCCCCGTAGTAGAGTACCTAGCACTCCAAATCGTTACCTACTTTTTCTAAACAAAGGCACTGATTATTACGTGCGATAAGTTAGGCAGAACTTGGTCTGCCGGAGATACGCACGTTAAGAGATTGCCTGAATTTTTCCGAGTTTGTTTCTGCGACTATATCATCAGGTAAGCTGTCCCATAGGCGTATGGCTCGCGGAAGTGCGTAATAGTTGAAGGCGTCAGTGTAACTGTAAAGTCGCGTGAAACTTAGATTATTATGCATTCTGCGAGATATGTGTGGTGATGTATGCAGGCCCAATGCATGCCGGTCTAGCTAGTACACGTACTTGTGGAATATTGACAACATGATAATGACTATTTTAGAAAGAACCCCTGAAATGATTTCTTACTTCCGGTAGAACGCTCCTTCACAAATCTCAGGGAGGGGAAATGCTTAGGACACCGTCCCCCGCCCCTTTCAGCTACGGGACTTCTCGGAGCATTAGCACATTTAAAATGACGATGCTGCTTACAGCAGCATGAGTCAGCAGATATTTTACGAATCGCGCAGGCAAAATATTTGCACTTTACCAACGTCATTTTAAAAAAAAAAGGCGTAAATTTTTTGATAAACCAAGGATTGACAAACCACGTTATCAGTCGGGGCCTTGTTACCCTTGAAGGGGCGCTGACATCTTTTTTCAGTGTCATGTTCACTGTGCCTGAAAAATCTTCTGTATAGAGAGACGGCTTTGAGCAGATGTGACGCTCAGCAAATGCTGACAATTTTTCGTTTGATATCAAAGTCAATTCTCTCGCGGCACACCCACCGTAATCAACACAAACTTGACATCAGTCTACAGTACTAATCCTGTTGGCTTAACGCCACAGTCTGGCTAGTTGCGATGACGTCAATTACTGAAACACAACAAGATGGCAGCTTGCACGACGTCTTCTCGATCGTCTGCTCGCGCCATGTGGTCGTACAGTCACTGTCATCCATTGTACCTGTGAAGCGAGTGAGCAGAGTCTGGAATAGTTTACGTGTACATATTACCGTCTGGTGGTACTGCTGATACCGTGTCGTGACTTGAGAGTACAGTAGGAACCTAAACTAGAGCGTCAGAAAATAGCATACTGTAAATAATTTTCCTGGAAGCACTCATGCTTACCGGTACATTTTCTACATTGTCGGGGGCTCGGCCTATCATTTGACGCGCAAAAACTAGAAGTGAAAAATGTCGTGTCAGTGCCCCTTGATGTTCCAGTAGGCTGCCCATGCCTGTTTTCGTTGCTTTTTGTTAAACTGTTCCGTGATAAGTCACCGTTCACGAGAACGCTTCAAGTGCCTGCCTTACTCGACGCTTGCAGATAGCAGCAGCAAGGGGGTTGCCACCGTCGCTGAGGTTTGTTCGTGATCCCAGAATGACTGGGCGGAGAGCTGGGCTGGTTCGTTTTGCGTCATTTGAAAAGCGCGCGAAGAACCGCAGCACGCAAGAAGAGAACACACACAGCGCTGCGTGTGTCCTGTGGAAATATTTTCGCGTTGTTTTCTAATTAAGGACAACTGTGTTGCGAAATCGTATCTCTACTTTATGGGAGGAGCTCTGATTGATTGATATGTGGGGTTTGACGTCCCAAAACCACCATATGATTATGAGAGACGCCGTAGTGGAGGGCCCCGGAAATTTCGACCACCTGGGGTTCTTTAACAACGTGCACCCAAATATGAGCACACGCGCCCACAGCATTTCCGCCTCCATCGGAAATGCAGCCGCCGCTGCCAGGATTCGATCCCGCGACCTGCGGGTCAGCAGCCGAGTATCTTAGCCACTAGACCACGGCGGCGGGGCATGGGAGGAGCTCTACCCTGAATGCTTGAGCGACCCGTTTTTCTGCCATATTCTGATGTTTTCTGTCATCTTCTGATACACATTGACGCCATCTTAGCATTTCGTCAGGAGAAATTCATTAGCCACAGTAGTTGAGACATAAAAAAAAAAGATTAGCTTGTCCTCACTGCAGGAACCACAAGAGCATTGACAACTTGCACATGAGAACATGAACGCACAGCATGTCTCCAGCATGCAGCATAGATGACGTCGAGGCGGTCTAATCCCGCTTTGAATATCCTGCTTCAATGTGATAACTTTGTAACAAAGTCAATGGGCATATGTGCATGAATAACAAAGGAGCCGGCATGCGATGCACTGTTAACACCAAAACATCGCGAAATTCCTTTCCCACCATGTTGGTGCTCGAACATGGTTATTTAGGTGAACAGCGATGCTATGAATGCATTCACAAATAAATTGCGCAAACTTCACACAGTTTCATGTGAAGTGTTGGACACGCCAAAGAAAACAAAAAAAAGCTCTAGAACAGTCTTCACATCACTCTGTATGAGCGGTTGCGTCTGCTCCGGTAAAATTGCTTCGTGGTTTCTGTATCCTATCAGAAGTATTGTGGGATTCAACCCCCGAAAATCTCCTGGCCAATGAGAGGCGTCGTAGTAGATGGCTTCGGAAAATTTTGACTGCTTGGTGTTCTTAGCTGCACATTGACATCACAGATTACACGGGCATTGAACGCGAGTCTTTAGGGTCTAACAATGCTGTAGAGAAGCATCCTTCATGCGATGCGTATAAACCTTTGCAGTCTGTGTTTCGCGGGTTTATTTTTAGCTCGAGTTCCTTAGAGGGACACAAAATAGAAACAATTACTTATTCTATATTGATAAACTGCACTCTGAGGACTCTAATTTTATACGTTCCGCTGTCATAAGTTGTTTATTAGCGGAGAAAATGAGGGTTGAAGTTTCATCTTTAAATTTCCCGCCTAAATCTCCGTGCGTGACGTAAAAAGTTCTATGATGCATTTTTCGTATTTTCGCAACACTGGCGCGATGAAATTTATAGAGTCTTCGTATGCTAAGTCTATGGCACCTAAAAATTAAGTTCAACTTCGATGTTATTGATTAGAAGCTACGTATGACCCAGTAGACGCCCTCAAAAATTGATGACGTCATAGCATTTAGTGCGGGAATCTCGATGTGGCTTCTGCCCCCGAATTCTTTTCGCGCGTTTCCTCGCTTAGGAAATGTCGTGTCGCAGTAGGAGAAGTATTTTTGGGATTGTGAAAGTATGCTTTACTAATACACGAAAGAGCGTTTTCTCTTTAGTGTTCCTTTAACGCGTTCCACCGACTAACAGAGCAAAGCAGGCGATGCCCTAAGTGAATGCTTAAAGAATATCAGACGAGGGTTAGCATAGGGGGGAGAAGCAACCAGATATCTTGGGTTGGCAGCTGCATCCCAACCCATTTCCCCCTAGCACCACCACTGATCTTAATATTACCGTAATATGGACACTTTGTCAAGGAAAGAGCCACGGCTACACGACACACTACAAGAGAACGACAAGAGACAAATGCGCTCATATTTACCATGTACACAAAGATAATATACTTAGTACCAGAGACTACTATACTCGGCGACAACTTTCCTTGGCACTGAAGGGAGAGCTACGGGGGCGGAGCTCCTGCTCATGTAGCACTACGCAAAGTAGTCCGTTTTGAAGCGCGTCTCGTAACGCGGCGCAAAGTGACGGGGGCGCCCCTTCAGCCTTTCATGTAGACGCAGACGCCGCTTAGCGTTTGAGGTACGTAAAAGGGCGGGACTTTCTCGCGTGTTTAAAAACGCGAAGCCACGGCAAATAAATTACAGAAAAAAGAAAAATACTAATGGCATGAGCGGCGTCCTGTTTCAGTCAGCTCCAAGTATAGAAAATAGAGGAGGACCTTTTATATTTCACGTTTAAAACACGGGCGATATTAAACTGCATTCACTGGCGGTAGAATGCACGTTATCTGGCTCCGTAGCCTTCACTCCAATGACAAGAAATGTTGTCACCGAGTATTTCTGCCTTTGTTTGTCGTCGCTGATAAGGAGGCGTATTCACAGATAAAAGCACACTATCTCTGTTCTCGTCTAGCGAATCTATTTCAGCCCTCGACCGACCAAACAATGGTCACACACTAGTGTTATCTTCGTCCAAAATCGTAGGAGCGGAAACTTACAGCAGAAAGAAACGATTCGCATAACTTGAGCTAATGCTGCATAGAACTCAAAAATAAGAACACGCATTAGGTAGTAGTGAGCAGGACATAACGAACGGAGTCGAAAGAGCCAACGAACGGAGTCGAAAGAGCCGTACAAATGAAATCGAAAAAAAAAACATATTGGTGCCAATTACGGTGATTTATTACACTTTTTTCGTGTTATGCAAAACTCAGGTAATTTATGTGAGGCACAGATTTTAAACAACTAGGTTTGCCAGATGTGTTTTGTACAGTTACGAAGAACAGATAGTTCGGCAAATTCGCACCAATCGATGCCGGTACTTGGTAACCTAATATACACAAGAAGTACCGGGCAAGAAGAGCAATCTTCTTGTCTACAGTTCTTATGCATTTCGCGCTTCCAAGTACCATCATGGTTATGTACAGTATTTCACTGATGTTCTGTATTTTCTATATATGTGTAAAACAGGAAGACGTGTTAACGTTAGATTAATGGATGATGATGCACGTATAAACGCAGCAATGCCTTAACCCACACTGTTGTGCAATGTCAAAAGCGCGTTTGTTAATTTTAGTTCGGTGAAACCACCATCGTTGCGAGGCATCATGATTGCAAAACTCAAAAGCAATTCGTGGCTTGGCATATAGAAAACCAAAAAAAAAAAGAATCGCGCGTAAGATTTATATCCAGCACTTCGCCGCACGAAGATGTGCATTTAAATTGCAAGAAAATTATTTCACGTTGCTGCTGTTCTCCGGGCGTAGTTACGTGTGGGTTGCGTTCGGCCCGAGTGAAGAAATCTTGCAGTTGAGGATCGGGTGCTTGTGTTCAGTGATGAGTTGTCGTATTTATTGGTGCCGTTTCATAACTATGAATATGTACAAGTTCACGCAATTGTCAGTCATGCATAGACAATTTCGGCTGGCAAATACCTATTTATTTTCAAAGCCTGTTTTGGCGGCTATCACTCGAAATAAAAGATTCTTTTTCGAAAAGAAGAGAAGTGATGTAGATGCGTCACATAGCGCTGCTCATCGGAGGTAAATCTTAAACGAACATACACATAGCTCTACGAGACACACCGAATCGGTGTGTCTCGTAGAGCTCCTACGAATTGCAGATATTTTCGGTAAGCAGCCTAGGCAACACTTCTTCCCCCGTTCCCTCGTCAAATATCAACGGCGCCAACGATATTCCGGCAAGGCCGACTCACCTCACTGAGCACAGCGCGGTAGCGCGCCCGTGAAATGAAACACCCGGTTGCCGTTCCGCCGACGTGCTTGGGTTCGTGCGAAGGCTCTCAATGTCGGCACTTGGGTTGCATCAATAGCCGGCGACTGGATGAACTTGATAGCGCGGCTGCCACACAATACACAGAAAGAAAAACACTCACACGCGGGGAAAAGGAGCCTGTTGTCACGCGGCAGAGGTACGACGGAAAACCATTACACCTGCGTCGAGACGAACAGACGAAGTTGTCGGTCGTGAAGTCGCGCATCTACATCCTCATTGGTTGAGGCAATGTAATTGAACATTCCTCATTGGTTCAGACGATGTGGTTGAACATGGAGACGTCACGAAACAAGAAGTCACGGCTTGATCACGAGGGCATGTCGGCTCGCACCACAACACTGATTCACGAACGTACGCAGCGGCGTACCACGCCAACGTGAAACCTCCCATGCATGGGGGCGAAACACAGAGCCCGAAGACGCAGTGCGATGCGTGCGGCTTGCCGTGTGTGCCGCCGACAAGAGAACACTCTTCGGGGAAGCCGATGCCGGGAATCCGCGCGATGGCGGAAGCAGACGACGAAGCGGCTTTGCTCACAGCACGGCAACGCAGCAAACCGGCCCCGCACGTGGATTTCATTCAGGTCCCGTCCCCACACGACAGCAACAAAAGGACGTCAGAGCGCCACAAACATCGCGCGAGCAACACGATAAAGAGGAACAAGGTTCAGTCCTGGCAAAGGCGCGAGGGGAGTTGCAAGCGAAACCTGCTTCCAAGTGCTGGCAGGCGCTCGCGGCGCGGGGAAACCATGACCACGTGACCAGAAAGGGAGGTCGAAGTAGAGCAGAGACCGTGGGCGACCGACAATAAAAGCGCAGGAAAAGATGGCGAGGAGAAAGTGCGCGGGAAGGAGAAGTGATCACGTGACAATAAACCAGTTTCGTTTTCTTTTTTTTTGCGCCCGTTGTGTCATTTAGCGCGAAAATGTACGTTCTTATTCATTTCACTTTTGCTTTTCCCTGCGCAGGGAAGCTTGTGGTGCCACCGCTTTTGTCAATCACTGCACCTCTCGCGATGGGCTGAAGGTTACGCCAGAGTGCAGCTGACAATTTAGAAGCCGCACTTGCGCGTGCACATGCGCCCTTTAAGCGGCGCAACACACGCTGAATGGAAATGAACCACAGATTAACACAGATTATCCTTTTTTTCAGTTCTTACTGTGTTTTGAGACCAGGCTGTGTTTATATGCACTCTGCGCCCAAAACATAACCGGGAGTGTTTTCGGGAGACAAGGAGGAGGGTTCAAGCATACTATATGAATGCTCATGCAAGCTTTTGGTACGTGGGCTAATATACATGCATGCAACATTGCGAAATTTTAGAGGGGTTTAAACCCCCAACCACGTCCACCCTCCCTGGCTACGCGACTGCTGTGCGTTGCTATTTCATTTCATTGTCAAAAATAGGTGAACTGAAGATTACAGCGCCTATAGCTCACAAAAAGGTACAAAATTATAGGATAACCTAATATAAGTTTTTGTTACATTTAAAACGACTAATCTTCATACCTCATATCTTGCGCCCCATCATTCGGCGATTCGACCACACAAATGAGATATGTCATTTGGAAGAAACGGTAGCAACTTCTGAGATTTTTGTCCTATGCTTTACTGCCAAAGCATGAGAGAAGCACAGTTCTCGCCTGTTTTATTTGAACAGACCGTTCAATCTCAGCTTGCCATATTAATCGAGTAAGGCCACTGAATCAGAAAGACTATGCGGGCCTTCTAAGCATTTAAAAACAGCTAAGTCGTGATCAGAGAAGAGTAACTACTGCATACATTTGCATCAGTATTAATTAGACAGAAATTACACAATTTCTGAGATCCAATTCGCAGACAGCACGTATACAGTCTACACAGACTGCTTAGAAGACACCACCGAGACCACGCTGTCCGAAAATCGGAACACGTCTGGACGGCTTTTACGCGACGATGCACCACCTCGCGTCGAGAAGAAAAAGCTAAAATAAACAAACGTAACAGTTGTACTTTCTGGCCTATTTCGTGTTGAAAGCAAAAACAAATAAACGTTACTCACATTCAGCGTCTGGGGAAGCGTCTGCTTGTGTCCAGACGACCATTCCGGCGAGATCCGATCTATTTGAGCGATTCGCTGAGCCGCCATCTTGTTTAGACATGAAAGTAGCCTGCATCTTATTTGTCTACGATGCGGTCTTCTCGGAGCTGTCTATTTTGCTGGCTACGTGAGAATTGGAATGGAACTTAAGATGGGTGCCGTTCATTTAGCTGTCTATTTAGCCGTCTACGGTGAGTATTGGAACACACCCATAGTGCAAATTGAATAGATGTGAGTGGAGTGTACTAGAACATTCTAGTACACTCTAGACGGGAGGGTAACTTTTGTCACCCCGTCGCGGCTTAGTGGTAGCTGGACTCGACTGCTAACCCGAAAGTTTTGGGATCGAATCCCGGCTGCGGCGGTTTCATCTTCAATCGCGGCGTAAATGTCTGAGGCTCGTGTAATTGCGTTTAGGTGCACTTTATAGAACCCCAGGTATCGAAATTTCCGTAGCCCTACGGTGTCTCTTATAAATATGCTGTGGTTTTCGGACGTTAAACCTCACTTATAATTGTTAGTATTGTGCATTTTATCAGGTCATTCTGCAGCGCGTTTAGCCGGGATAGAAAACTTGATGCGTTGTACTTAATTCCTTACAGCAAATCATCCATAACAGCCCAGTGTAAATTGATTTATTCACATGGCAAAATCCACCCACATGCACTTAAAGATACTTCGTCGGCTGGAATATACTCTAATAACACTCGTTGTGGGGCTGGTTGGTGCACTAAATCTGAAAAAATTATATCCATCAAAAAAAAAAACAAACACGGGAAACGAAAGAGACAGGAAAACGGCTAGACTACCAACTGTTTCAGCAAAACCTGCAGCTGGACGAATTGGTTCATTTTGCAAGATAAGCTGATGTGCGCAAATAAAAAAGGGCACAAAAAAGATGGGACAGGGACAAGCGCAACCCTGCGCTTGTAACTCCCTTACAAAAAATTAAAAAAAAAACTTGCATCACATCTGCAGAAATTCTACTGATAATTAGCCACACGCGATGCGTAATATATGAAGAAGGCAAGTGACAAACTTTCTGTCACCGCCTATCACCTCTGAGTAGACAATTGGACCCCCCCCCCCCCTCCAGTGCATCCAAAAATTTTCAACTCTGCATATTTGGATATATATGCACACATACAAACACACGCATGTGCCTACATAAACTATACTTGAACCCCCTCCTACGGCTGAAAAATGTTCGAGGTATACCATACTTCTTCAAGGAGAATTAATGGAGCAAACGTATAACTATAGCACATTAAGTGCCTGATTGAGTTGAGCCTTAAAGCGGAAGCAGAAATATCAGCGGCTCTAGTTTCAAAAATTATTCATGGCATAGCTTCATGGTACTTGATATGACATTGCCGCAGCTCATGAAACTCTGTCACACAACGCCGAAAAGAAAACGCTGTATTTCTCGGCAGCGCTGACTGCGTTATTTGCAGCAATTATTTCGTATTTCGCTTGGAAGTTTTCGCTAGACCACACCTACTCTACAGTACGTCTTCGGGCAGGAAAAAAAAAAATGATCTGCTACAAAGAAGGACTGACAATAGTAAAAAATTGTGGTGCAAAACGACACACACACACACACATAAAAAAAACTACAGGACAGTGTGAAGCTCTTACTTGACACCTTCTTATTGTGTAAAAAATTTTAAAAGAAAAAAAATAACGGACCTAACGATTACGCACGGCCTGCACATTTCGCAGAATCCAACGCGACATCTGACCTTAGCATTCTAATATTAGTTTTTTTTTAACTCCAACTGGCAAACAACTAAATATCATATAGGCCACGGGGGCATGAATCTGGTCTTATAAACGCACTTGTACTGGAATGATTAAATGTGTTGCTATGTTTCGCGAAACAAGAAGCGGACTGATTTTTGTTTCAGAAAGCATACCAACAAATCTACTAATCGGCTTAGAGGTGTGCGAAGGGGGAGATGGCAGGGGGGAGACCACCCCATTATAGTCGCTTATCAGAGGGAGGAGAACAAGGTCAGTGCTACAGATGGAGATAATCCCAGAAGAGGAACCCTGCACCCGCCTATGTGTACAGAACAATGATAGAAGATTCCGTTTTGCTACAGACGCTTCTACGTAGGTCAGACGGGTCCACGAGTGTAACAGAAATCGTTGGAACACAAGCGATCGTTCACCGGAGGCTTAGGATTTTATCTATTATCTATAGTGTTTACGCTGGCAAGAATTTGAGTGCGCGCCAAAATTTTACGAATGCACTGTGTTAGAGGGACGCCGGACAGAAGGACCACGTGTAATGCTTGAGGCCTGGTATGTCGATAATTGTGGTAGCGCATACATGAAGTAACCGTCGATTACTTCCCGCAGACCATTCCGCATGCTGGAGTTGTAGGTTCACATTTTTCCTGGGTATTCACAAATAATTTTCTTGTGTGTATCCCTTCCTTTTTGCCACTGTAAACCTTTTTGATTTGTGAGGGGGTGTTAGGGTGCCTTGATTTCCCTGTGTCCGTGCTTACCCGACTTGACTCGTCAACATGATTACCTACCAACTACATGGGCTCTCTTTTAGAGAGAGATTGTGGTTATGAAAGGGAAAAGAAGAGAAAAAGTGAGCCCCGTAACTGTCTGCATCGGGTGCGACACCTCAACAGTAGCTCACAAGGAATGGGGGTAAGGAGAGGTTAAAAGGATATGATTAAAGGTATATATATATAGAGAAATGCGCAGGTACAGCGAGCGACAACGGAAGTAAAGAGAAGATAGGAAAGATGAAACACAGTCACAGGAGTCCGAGGACGGGGCACCACTGGCGAGAGCTCTTGTCGGCAACAGGAGATGGCCAGAATCCAGTCGGCCAGAGCTACACTGTTTGTCGTCGTAGGGGATCGGCGGCAGGAGGTGACGTTGGACCAACCCAGTCTGCCAGAGCTGCGCTGTCGTCGCAGATCGCGAGGGCACAACCGGTGGGCACGGAATCCAGCGAGCGAGTGCTCTGTTTTAGTACAAGAAAAAGCTACATCTTCACGCAGTGTATAGAAGCAATAGTACTTAAAAATAAATTAGCCTTGTACAAAGCTGGACTGGTAAATAAGTTTTCTAAAGTCGTACTTCAGCGCTGTCTGTAATTAATTGAAGTTTTTATCGATCATTTATTTTATCACCATTCCGAAAACTCACGCTGTTTGTCAGCTTGAACGGTGATGTTGCATTCTCTAAACCTTGATATGTAACTAGTCACGATGATCAAGTCAGCTGCGACTTTTTTATATAATTCATAAGCAGTTCTACCTCCCCCCACCCTTGAATTACACACGCATACACGCAATTATTGAGAATAATGACGAAAGAGGAACGGGTAGAAAAATGTTGGTTGCTGAGGGCAAATGAAGTTCGGTACCGTGCACTATGTTCGAGTTGGCTCCGTAGCTTCACAGCATACACTTCAAAGAATTAATTTTCATAAATATAACTGAACAATCGAAAAGCTCGGTCGGCATTACATGAACAAAATTTGGGAATCCTGTATTTTAACCAAAACAACGACTAGTGTTCATGATGATGATTAGTTGCTTTGCCTTTTGTAACGAGTGAACACACATGTTGCCTTCAAGCTTAGGTATATAAAAAAAAACAAAGAACGAAACAAAAAAGCAAAGAAGAGTTTACTTTGGGGCATATGGCAACATGGAAGTGCCGAGACATCTGGCGACGACAACCGCAACTGCTGTCGCGAAGGTTCTGTAAAAGACCACTAGACGACAGTATCCATTACAATATTGAAAAACTGTTGTTCTTTTTTTTTTTG
The DNA here is from genome assembly GCA_013436015.1 of Rhipicephalus annulatus. Lineage (NCBI taxonomy): Eukaryota > Metazoa > Arthropoda > Arachnida > Ixodida > Ixodidae > Rhipicephalus > Rhipicephalus annulatus. The sequence continues at coordinate 542,584 of WOVY01011151.1, read as the reverse complement.
TCAAAAAGTGTTAGAATCGGAAATCCGCTGATTGAGGGCTCCGCACAGAAACGTACCACTTGGATTACGGTACTTACAGGTCATGGCAGTCGATATTGAGTATCTGCTCACATATGTAAGGATTAACAATGTCCTGCTACTAACATCCTGTAATAAACAAGCAACTTTCAGTTTGTCTTTCTTTCAGTTAAGCACGAACGTGCCTTGAAATTGTGAAACCTCACATGCGTTAGTAATGTTTTTTATTGGAAGGTGGCCATGAATAAACTACATAACATTATACCTAATGAGTGGTCTGGATACGTCATAGACGAAAAAAAAAACAAAAAAACGAGTCAGTGCTGCAAACATGTTCGCCGTAAGGAGACAGATTTAATTCAAAAGCGATATTCATGTGCACACCGCCGTAATTAAACTAATGCGTATTGGGTAACGCACAATAGCGTTCAGCGCGAGCTTTAGCACTCTGAGTTGTATGAGTTTAAGTATATAGACCATCCGGGAGCAGTCGCTTTTGAAAGCTCACGATATCCTCTATTAGGTATCAAAAATCATAAAATTTTCAGACAATAACTACTCTCAACTTTTTAGTGTGAACATTTTGCATAAAGAGTGGCACATTGATGTAAATTTCATCAACAGTGGGAAATTCACTGATCAAAGAAGAGAAAGAAGCCGAGGACAAGCCAGACGGATCCAAATCCGGTTGTTTTTTTAGAACACGTCGGAGGCATCCTGTCGCTTCGCTTCCTGTGTCAATGTAGTCGTTGTTTATATTCGCGTTCTCGTGTCATTAACCTCAGGTGGTGTCAATCGGCGTTCGTTTTGTGAACTGATTCGACCCGTACCGATTCCGCTGCATTGAGGTCAAGGATTGGATTCGATCGTCTCAGTCAACTACAACCAGCATCTTTCGTCGCTAACGCTGTGCTTCTTCGTGCGTCATGGATGCGGCTCAGCTCCATACGCGTTACACGGTAAGCGGCTTCTCGCCCGAGTACGACTGGAGGCCGATCGTGTTTGAAGAGCCCGTGGACGCTCGTAAAATCTGCGCCTGTTGTCGGGTGTTGTCGAGGAGTACGGCACTGTTGGGATGCGCGCACGCGCTCTGCGAGCCGTGCTACATGACGTCGCTGGAAAACGGACAGCGCTGCCCCATCGACGACGCGTCTTACGTCGAAGGCGAGGTCCTGTGGCTCTCCACGGCGCCCAAGGAACTCGAGGGCATGCGGGTCCAGTGCTGGAACGCCAGGCACGGCTGTCCGTTTGTGGCTACGCTGAGCGACCTCCCGGCTCACTACTACCAGAAGTGTCGATTCCACGCAGTCTCCTGCGACCGCTGTAACGCAGAAGTTCCGAGGTCCGGCATGCGTGACCACCGAGACGCCTGTACTACCAAACTCGACGTCAAGCTGCCATCTCGAAAGAACGGCGAAGCCATCGAAGCGTCCAGCGTACTGAACCCGGCCGGCAACTCGGAGAAGCTTCCGACACTTTCCCTCGCCGAAGTCGCGGATTTTCAGTACAACCTGGAGACAAAGCTCAACTCGCTCGTCGAGCACGTGCATAGCAGGGAGACCTCCGGCGTCAGCAAGTCTGAACTGATCAACACTGCGGTCAGTCTCCTGTGTTCCGTTGGTCTGCTTTCTCTCTCGGCGACATGGCGACCGCGTGGTCTAGCCGTACTGGTCAGCAGGGTTCACTACTTTACCCGTCAGGCCCCGGAGTATGCAGAGGAAGTGTACAGTGCGCCTTCGAACGTCTGCGGCTACTCCCTGCGACTCGGTGTTCGCTGCGAGCGCAAGCTGGTTTCGCCGGCAAAGTCAGTCGGCGACAACGGGAAGAATAAGCAAGACCTCGTGCTAAGGTTCAAGGTCCAGCTGTGTCCGGCCGCCGCCAACTCGGCACTGCAGTGGCCCTTCCGCAAGTCTCTGACGTTCTCAGTGATGCATCCGCAGGATTCGACCAAGGAGGTCCGTTTTTTCCTCAACACATCAATGATGTCAAGCGAGCTGCCTTTCCAGATGCCCACCTATGCTGACAACCCTCCTTTCACCGTCGGTGGTCCGCTTCACGTCAGTGCGCTCGCCGGATGCCAGTTCTGGAGCTGCGGTACCTTGCAGCTGCGACTCAGCATGACGCTCTCATCTGGTGGTCAACATGAGGGAAGTGTTGAGTGAGACTGATTACACAGACACGTTCCACCTTCAACGTAGTCTGTTGACCATGTCATAGAGACCTGCTCACTCCTTGATCTATGTCTTGTAAAAATGGATCTCCCTTTCAGCCGTTTTGGATGGAGCACATGCAGCCAGGGATAGAGTAAAGCTGAATGAGGGATAGCTGGGAAGGAAGGGGAATGGTCAAGCTGTTGCATATGCATTTATTGCAGGTTGTGCTCATTTGAATCAGTTTTTTTTTTCATTATTACTACACTATGATGAGTGATGCTTTTTTTACTCTGAAACATGTCTTGCTAGTCCCTATTGATTAAACAAAAATGCATTTATTATGCAGTTCTGTTCAATCTGTTGGAATTTTTTCTGGGTAATTTGGAAAGGTTGTTATTCGTTTGTGTTTTTTGAAGTATCACATTATGCCGCAAGTATCCTGGCCACTTTGGCAAAGTACATTGTGCAGCATAGTTTGATGAGTATTTTCCTTTGTGCCATATGTTACACTTGTGCGTTTGAGAAGCTATAAAGTACTTGTGTGGAGGGACCATGCAATCCGTGCACTGTGACAAACATATGAAAGGTTGCACAGAATTGGACCATAAAGAAATGCTGTATTTCAAGTTGCCAATGATTCCATTCCGAAGTTGTTTAACATAAATTTTCAGTCAGAAAATCAAATGTATATGCCGAAATTTTAATGTCTGTGTATGCTCAAAAATGCCAGACTGTAAAAAAAAAGCTTGATTTCAACTAATTGTCTCCATTCAATTGACCACGTTACACGAGGAATGCAGTTTATCATGATCAACAAAATTCTCTTGGAGCAACCAAGCATATGAATCTTAATTCAGGATAGGAGCAGGTGGAGTTGTAAGGTTAACACTTCCAAAATACCAATCTTAGTGAAAAAGATTGGAATCAAGACAACACAAGTACTGCTCATTGTTAAACAATGTTATGAATATTGGATTGTAACTGTAGTTCATGTTGTGATAGGCCACTCAGAGGGACTCTGTGTTTTTGTATGACGCGTAGGTTCACATTAGTTGCATTGTACAACAGCAGTCCCATCACTGTTAAAGTGAGATTAGAAAGCCAAAAGAAATAAATCAGAGAAGTATGGTAGGCTCGCACCATATATGCTCAAAATGTTTTTGAGAACTTATTTTGTACTCCTAGACTATGCTAACTCCAGCTGAACTGCACAGCAAAAAAGAGCCTGCGTTCTTCCAGACCATATTCCCGGCATTTCTATGACTCGTGTCATAATTGATCGTAAACTCTTTTTGAGACCAGCATACTATATTCCTACATACTTTTATATGGGCAATGTGTGAAAATGGGAACAAACTTTTAGTTGAACCATGGCAATTTAACAGAAATTGCAAGGCCAAAAAATCAAACTGACAAAAAACATTTCCAACAGCTACATATCATTCCACTTGAGTTGTGTATGCTTTTTTTTTTGTGACAGAAATTGTTATGCCTTTGTAATGGGGAAGCACTAAAGAAAGCATCATGATTTCATAGAAGTATATTCTTATGTAGAGATTGTTTTGTGATTATTAAACGACACTTTATTCAATATTTTGGCATAACCAATCTGTGACTCGCTCTTTGCATTTAATTGCAGAGTTTACGCTTAAGCAAAGCATGGACAAATAATTATAGGTAACATTCACAATCTATGCAGTAGTTATCAGTTGGTTCATAATGTGCAGAGTACAGAGCAAATAGGAAATCTTATGTTTTTCTGGAATGGCATTTATCAAGTATATTTTATTGGCTCCATGTCACGTATTTAGAAGTAAGATGTTTTTTTTTCTTGTGATGTTAGATTTTTGTAAGCAATTATTGTGTAATTGTGTATTGCTCAACGGTTTATTTTTCTAGTGGCCCCGCCGCGGTGGTCTAGTGGCTAAGGCACTCGGCTGCTGACCCGAAGGTCGCAGGTTCGAATCCCGGCTGCGGCGGCTGCATTTCCGATGGAGGCAGAAATGTTGTAGACCCGTGTGCTCAGATTTGGGTGCACGTTAAAGAACCCCAGGTGGTCGAAATTTCCGGAGCCCTCCACTACGGCGTCTCTCATAATCATATAGTAGTTTTCGGACGTTAAACCCCACATATCAATCAATTATTTTTCTAGTGGAAAGCGTTGTACTGTTGCTTTCCTTTTATGAATTTTTCTTCTTATTGGCACTCAGTATAGTTTATCATGTCTGCATCATTTTTCATGATTGGGTCATTGCACAAAAATAGTGCGAGAGATCAACAATGCATAAGCATGGAACATGTCATACTTAAGGTAATGTTTCTTGTTTTTTTTTGTTGAGGCAAGCTTGCATCATTCAGCTACTTTCAGTTTGATTGCTATTTTTATCATCTCCTTTTTTGACATGTTTAAACAGCATAACTTAAGCATTTTTAAGAGTGCCATTTTATTTGTTCTCAATTCCCTTGTGTGTTTAGTATGCTAAAGGCATATCATGAATATGGTGAATATCTTCACAAACACATTGTATAAGTCTATATAACTCCTATTGTTAGCAAGGTAGTAGTCTTCCACATGGTTTTAAGGTTTATGTTTAGTCAAGTTGATTTTCTTCTAAATAGTGTATCACAAAGTGTGATATTACTAGTCAACCCTGTGAAACGTAATAAATATGCACAGTAAAACTTTGTTTCATGACCTTTTGAATTTTGAAGTTCCTATTAGTATAGATCGGTGCTTTGCAAGAAGTGTTGTACATGTGTATTATTTGCATAGTGCATATGTGGCAGTGCAGCTGACCAATGACATATTGCTGCCTTTCATTAGCTTCGGTTGAAGTGAATGTCTTAACTTGATACTCCGCGATTCCTGTCATGTCTCGAATCAACACCCTTAAATGATCTGAAAAATGAAAAAAAATAATATGCTGTAATTGAGTCAAAACATGACCAGTTCCTACTTTCATATGTGATGCTACATGATAATGAAGCAAACTGCTTGAAGTGGCATCATTCTGCTATTTTACGTTGTCATTAATTTATTTTCAGTTGTTTTCTGATTGGTCTAGAAAACCAATTATTAGAAAATTTTTGGAACTCCTTGCCGAACTGATGTTTGCTGAAAAAAGTAAAAAGGTACTGTGCAGTGTCAGTTGTATTAGAAATGGCATGCTGTCTATTGTGCATCACCTTGAGACATGTTTAGTATTCTTGTGGTTGTGAAATAATTGCAGTTCGCCACTCACTTGTGAATAGAATGTAAGTTTCCATTTTATTACTATTTACTGTGAGTCACTAACTGAAGGTTTATGTGCACTCACTGCTTGTCCTCTAATTTGGGAATCATCTAAACATTTACATAAATTATTACTTCCGAAGCCATGTTTGCAGACACCTTTGAATGTAAACATAGTTTAAAACACATTGTCAAGTAGAAATGAAGCTAATGAAATCAGATACTGTAGACGAGAAATCCAAGTGTTATGAGTATATGCAAAACCAAGCGTTTCTAGAACGTTCTTAGTTTTAGTGCATAGTGAAGTGCCCCACTTAAAATGTACCATGTTGCTATGAGAAATAAAAAAAGTTAGTTTTGAGGGCATGTTTTGGATATGTTACTTATTAATAGCACACATTATTAGATGCATAATTTTTGCATTTGTGTTTCTGCTACATTGCATGATACTATTATTTTGACAACTTGACTTGTAAGTCAGTTACTCTGCATCATGCAATAAGCCCAGGCTTCAGAAATTCTTCGCAGCTGTCATTATAAGGGTGCATCTAGTAGAGACATTGATGAACATGACTGTAGAGAATGGAAGCCTAAGCGAGTTGGTATGTGGGTATGTGGTCATCTTAGTTGATGCAGCACACACGGGACGATAAAGAAACACAGGACAGGCGCCGACTCGCAACTACAATATATATATAAATATATATATATATATGGTTTATGTCCAAAAGAACAAAAAAGCAAAACAAATCACAGCGTATTCATGGAGTGCATGATGATAAGTGGGGCGAAGCATCCGTGTGTCCGTCCGTGCGTTCGTCCGTCCGTGCGTTCGTCCGTCCGTGCCTCCGTCCGTCCATATATCCGTGCATCCGTCCGTCTGTGCGTCAATCCGTCCGTCCGTCCGTGCATCTGTCTGTCCCCATCCGTGCGTCTGTCCATCCGTCCGTCTATCTAGTGAACACTCCGAGTACCGCCATCTCGCATCCTTTCATCATATATTCTTCATATAGAAGTACCGCCATTCAGCGAACATTTCAAGAGCTAAGTGAGAGGTGACACGACCTGACTAGAGGAACGGCACGCGCACACTTTCTTACGGCCTGCGCTACGAGTCTAGTACCCACCTTACACCATCTCTAGTGCATGGTACTACGGCGCAACTCTCGCTAAACCTTCCTAAAACCAAGGAGGCTACGATCAGCGACTTTAACGGGGCAGCCATTCCTCGTCAGATATTGCTCAGAGTGCACCCTTCTGATTCTAGTTTTGTTTAGTAAGCATCAAATTCAATAGAAATTTTATGGGAGAATACATTACCGATACCGATACTCGTCTCTGTCGGTTATTTCATCAGAACAAATTTTTTTCTTTATGATTAACGTGCGTGGGTTTTGTCCTCAACTCAAATGAGTGCGTGCGTGCCGCTCCCATAGTCCGACCGTGGAGGTCGCTACCTTTTCCTACGACGCACTACTTTTTTTTGCTACTACATACATCGTGAACGCACAACCCACGGCTTAAGGAGCTTCGCCCCTAAAAAGTCAGCCTTGCTTCAAAGGCGAAGCAATGAATACGATAGCAACAAATTGGAAGGTCACGGGCTCAATGGCAACCAGATCGAAACGTGCTGTGCTTTTCTCATGCACAAATTATGCACGAAACTTACTCACAGGTACAAATGAACGTGAATAAGCGTCTCAGTTGTTACTTCGCTGTGTTTGAAAAGCGCATCCTTTTCGCAATCGGATACTTTGCAACGATTGCAGGGACCTTTGTGCGCCTGGTAACTAAAACAGAATTGTTGAAAGTCGAAGGCCAGCCAAAACATACGATTCCAAGTGAAAGTTATTCCAAGTGAAAGTGAGCCAAGTGGAAGTTCAAGGCCAGCCAAGACACGATTCTCCCCACCACAAGATAAGGGCGCGCGAGTGAGTGGCCACCCCCTCTTTTCCGCGAGGCAAAACACGCGTGAGAGATGAGAACGCACGCCGTCGCGTCGTGATGATGTAGCGATGTGTGCTCATTGCGCCATCTTGCTGGTAATGCTGAAAAACACGACAGTTCTCCTCGAGATGCCCGTCATCAGCTGTAAGTGGTATATATAATTAGCTTGCTATTTGAACGTTGAATGAGCTGCTAATCCCTGCCTCAGTGTTGAACGTTTCGCACTCACGATTTAGAGCTGCTAAGTTCAATTCCGCGGGCCGGAGTCTTTCTAGATTTTTGTCTGGGTGATTTTTGTTTCTTGTGTTTACATATATAGAGATACGTATACATATACGCTGAGTGACGGCGACGCCGACGACGTCGACACAGACGCCGGTGATGAAATCCAGTCGAGAGTGTCCATACAATTGCTATCCAAATAAAACGGACAGCCATAAAGCCCCATCTAAAAAAATACAGATATACACGGGTATCGTAACTTTGCAAGTGCTGTATAATTACAGGATTTTCACATCACTGCAGCGAAAATGATGGAAGGCTGGCACACTTACCTTCTTTCCTTCAATTGTGGAAGGACTGAATCAATTCCTTCACTATCTGCTCTTTAGGTTGCCGCAGTATCACTGTGTCACTAAAAATGTTCCAAAAATACAGCGTAGCTCCACGAAGCCGCAGTCTGTACTGCCTTCGTAATTCGAACAAAAATTTATTTAAATAAAAATTATCGCAACTTGCAAAGTGGGGCACAGACACGGTTCCAAAAAAATTGAACAGAAGGGAACTGCCATTAGTCACTGAGCTTTTATAATTGAGCTGTCCAGGACGAGCAAATCTGACAAAGCTGGCGCCAAATTTCGCTCCCCTCAAATGCGAGAGACAATTAAGTAGTCTGAGTATGGGACCTTACGGCTTCAGTAATATTGCGAGAAGCGTTCAGAACTCACAGAAAAAAGTTTTTAAAGTGTTTTTGGACACAGACAAGAGGGCGTAATGAGGTCCTGTAGGAAAGCCTTATTCTTAAAGACCATGATTATTTTTTTTTTGTGAATCATTGAAGGACCCCTTACGCGTTCGCAGGGCAACGCACGGACATATGTGGCTGTGCACTTCGTTGATTGTTCTACTGCTGGCGTTGATCAAATATGTCAGAGTGCTTTACAATGAGTTGACCTTGAAAACACCTGCTCGCTGCTCAATTCACATCTTTTCACACCTGGCGTGATTCTTCGAGACTGTCACGCAGTATATGATGCGTTGAGAAGACATCTTTCACTACACGGCATTCACTGTTCTGTTCCCAAAGCAGTTTCGAAAAATCTGATGGCTTTGTAGTATAACAGCTGTTTGCCATGCGAACGGCCTTGGCTAGATCCTTAGTCGGACCCTATAATATTCATTATTTATTTTATTTGTATCTTTCTCGACCAACGATGCGGATATTCACATTTCTGTGAAAAGAGCTCTTTCAACGCTATCAGCTCTTTTAGCGCAATGGAAATAGCAGATAGATTTGACCCCCCTTCCCCCCCTCGCTAGATGGTCGAGAGCGTTCGTCTATACACCTCTCTTTCTTTCTTATGTGGTTCCTAAAGGAAAAAGAAGAGAAAAGTGAGCCCCGTAACTGTCTGCATCAGGTGCGACCCCTCAACAGTAGCTCACAAGGGATGGGCTTAAGGAGGGATTAAATGGATAGGATGAAAAGGTATATATAGAGAGAGGCAGGAGAGAGCGAGGCGCAGGGACAGCGAGCGACGGAAGTAAAGAGAAGATAGGAAAGATGGACACGTTCGCAGGGATCCGAGGACGGGGCACCACTCGACGAGAGCTCTTTTCGGCGTCAGGAGATGGCGTAGGGCGAGTCCAGTCGGCTAGAGCTGCGCTGTCGTCGGAGATCGCGAGGGCACAACCGGTCGGCACGAAATCCAGCGAGCGAGTCCCCCACCTTCCTTGTATGCGCATACCTATGCGTAAGAATGCAAGCATACTGATAGTCGGGTCGAAGAAATTTCTCACTAATGGCCCCATCCCTTACTAAAGCTACTAGAGAGGTAAGTCAACGATAAATGTCACTTTAAAGCCATAGTTTGAGGCGCAATACCTTATCTATGCTGTGCGAACTGTAGTGAGTTATAACCACCCTTTCAAAATGCTCCAACAAGAGAGAATGACTATGCCTCATGGCCAAGCGCCCATCCCATGCGATATAAATGGTTGCTTCCTTGCACGTGGGTCATTAGGTTTCCAATCACGTGCCTAATGGCTTTTCGTGCCTTCGTCAAGAGGTTGCAGTGTTCGCTAATCTCGCAAGATGAGGCACCTGCTGCCAAGAGCAGCACATAGGCATCCGCCTGGCATTCTTACATTTGCGTTTTTACATCAACAATGTAGTAATTGTGATTGCTATCTCCTTCAGGAGTGGATCATGCCATAAATAATAATTTTGTGTAATAAACGTAATTGTTGCTACTTCTGGTACGAATGGTTCTGAAACCGCTTGAAAGAAAACCAGCCCCGCAGCCAGGAATTTTTCACGGGAAGGGGAAGAGCGAGGCGGGGAAGAATGAGGTTTTGATTGAAGGCCTTGAAATACACCCACCTTTATAATTTTTCCCCTGTAGAACACCCACATCATCCGAATCATGAGGCGAGGGGGTGTGGACACTGTTTGGCTGCGGGCCTGAAAGACAAAAGTATAGCTTTTTCTTCTAGTCTACGCTGAGTAAGAAATCACTGGCGAAGCCAGTAGAAGGGCGGCCGGGTGTTAAAAAGAAACGCCGAAAAAGTTTCTTGCGTATTCATGTGTGCTTGTCACGCAAACCTACACACTAACGCACAAAGACACCTAAAATATGATATAGCCCCCTTCCCCGCACTCCTACGTCAAAATAATTTTCTCAGCGACCCTACAACAAATCTATAGGTTCGTTACTTCGCGTGGCAGTGCACAAGCATTCTCTCTACTTTGTCCACGGCTAAGAAAATCTTTTCAGTGGTGGTGTGCTGAACACAATCAAACCTCACCTTATCGTTGGATTCTGCCACATTTGCACTCAAGGCGGAGCTTCTGCCACCTACCGATTAGATCCGAGAATCTGAAGACGCCACTAACGTGACGTAATTGGTCTAGTGCTGTTCTTGTGGCTAATGTTCAATTCGTCTGTGCTGTCTAACTATTCTTCGTTCACAATTTGAAATGATCAGTGAGTGCGTGGCCATTAAGCGGGCTAACCTGGAGCGGAAAGAATGAACGTTGTGAATAGTTTGTCGCTTCACGAAACATCGCCGCGAAATCACCCGAGCGCCTAGTAAGGAAGCTATTGTTCGACCAGTACAACGAATCAGTGTGCCATTACAACAGTGGAAGGTGCCACTAGCTTTTCGTACGAAAGAACGACTGTGCTTACGGGGTCAAAAGTAAAGGCAAACGTGAAGAAACGCCGAGTATCGGCTGAAGTAATTGCGCTGATAAGTTATATGCCATTTTCACCGGTCTAAGAACTGGCTAACCTTCCTGTCTTTCCGCTTAAACTTCTTACGGCTCAAAGTGACTGTTCCGTCGATAGCTGGCATTTGTAATGCAGGTTTTGCACCACTACGTCGTGTGCCCATGCTTTTACATCGATTTTTGCGGCCATACATCGTACTAATGTGAACAGATGATTGCTATTCCGCTAGTAGCAGTTCAGTCACGCACTGATGTGGTCTGTTCCATGGGTCCCATTCTTGTTATTCCTGGTGCTTTTCACTCTGTACTTGCTAGCCAAATGCTATGTGTACTAACGTACAATCCAACATTTCTGGCCAGCTGCACATCATCGAGGCTACAGAGTGTCCTATAATAATACCTTATAGTGAAAAATATATTGTGTCTACAAAAGCAGCATGTGGCGTGAAGCTGCTTTGATGTAAGACTATGTCCAGCAAGCGTACATTTAGCAGTTCTACTTTACTAGCTTGACGTTTAGAAGCCCGCCAACTCAGTCTTGGTCCCAAAGTTCACAACGATTCATGTTTTTATCAAGTATAAACGCCTAAACACAACAATAAACAAAGCCGCAAGTGTGTTATTAGATCCAATCCACGGATATTAGATCTAATCCATGTACTACTCATCATGTTCATGGTGGCCGAACGATTGCAGCGGCAGAGTTCTCTCTAGTAAATACTGTAGGAAACTCTATGGTTAAGGCCGTGGCGTTAAACACGTCGCAGGGTCCCTGACATCACGAGATAACGACTGATCGCTGCGTGCGATAAAACTGTCCAGCCGCTAGGCACCTCTCGGATGAGCACCAAAGAGCTTTGTATCGGAGCGCGTTGTGCTGACGCCTCGACTTCGCCTTCGCAGAAGGTCTGCCCTCGGCGATGGGGCGACCGACAAAAACTGCTGGCTTGTTTCAGTTCATTGAACCTTGGAGGCCACTGCTGCGCGTGTTGCAGCTGTGCAAGCTCGCTCTAAGGCAAATGCACGGATGACACCGATACACTTACTGAAGGTCCCTAGCTCTCTCTCTCACCATGCATTGGCGACAGCCAAGCTTGGGTAGTTTGTTATTCTTCGCTAGTGGCGATATGCACTGAGGAACAGAAATTTTATGACAGAGTATAGTGTAATTGATACACCCCACATGTTCATAGGTCGCGAGTTCGCGTTGTGGCTTCAACAAGTGTTTTCATTTGTTGAAAGCAGACCCCTTCAGTGAATGCGTCGACAGTGTAAGTTTGTTTGTGTAATGACTAGGGAGTCAGATATATAACGAGATATTTGTTTTCTGATTATGACAATATATGGCTTTATTTTATGCAAGAAATACCGTTGGCCAACGAGTGTCATTACTCTTGATGGGATGTTTACGGTGCTCTTCGAGTCGCCATGTTACGATGTAGAATTTTTTATGTGGTGTGAGCATTGAGCAATGATGCAATGTGGCTTTGAACGTGGTATGGTGGGATGCAACGTGGCTTTCGAGAAGCCCTAAAATGGTATTTGCTTTCCGTCAAGTTGTTATATATTCGTTTTACGTTGAACATGGCGGAGTAAAGGCAGTATAGGCGCTTAGGTTGTGGGTCCGAATATCGTTGTACGCGTTTTGATAATATAGTGCGATATTGCAGTGCTGGTTTAAAGGCAATGCCGGATAAGTGACGACTCCTATGTATTTCCAGCTAGTCGTAATCTCGACTTGACCATGCGATCTCATACCAGTCCAGTGGGGCTATGTACATATATTTTTAAATATTACTCACCATGCCTGCGTGCCAAAACTGCCTTTTGAGTAGTCTAGAGAAACTAATTCTGTGTTTCCAATAATAGAGAAGGAAGCAATCTTGGAACGCTCTCAAAAAACCGTGTCCGGAGAATAAGGATTAAATAGATCTTTTCAGTGAGGTACCTTTAATGATGCCAAGCAATGGCCTTATCAAAAAACTTTCACATGATAACTTGCCGAAGTTAAGCCAAACGAGTAGGTTGTTCCTGAAAATATTTCTTGAACTAGAAACAAAGTCTGCAAGCCCATGTGTTTGCGCATCATTTCTTCATCTTCAAATAACGTGTTTCATGTCTTCCGAACTGCGCCAGTCACGTCTGAAAAATGTGTAACTACATTGTAGAATAACTTCCGATTTGTCGAAGTGATTCTTTGACGTATATACATTTCAGTTAACTTCCCTAACGATGTACTAATTTGTAATCAAATTACATAACATTGTGGTTTAGCGCTAGTGACTTCTGTATGGGCATACACATAGGTGCTGAGTGTAACTGACACTGTTTATTCTCCAGAAGTTTCATCTGACCTGCATCGACATACATGATACGCTGCAAAGTTATGCGCAGTGAATGCACTAGACATCTGTGCTAAATTCTCATGCAAAATAGAAGTGGGGCACAGTATGTAACATGGACTAAATGGGAGAAGAACAACGCAAGCGCACACTCCAACTGAAAGCTTACTGAAGGTGCAACACATATATAGCTTGCAAAAGCTGTAAGCTATATATGTATTGCATATATATTTATGTGCAACACATGTATAGCTTGCAAAAATTGTAGGCTATATATGTGTTGCTCATAAATATATATGTTTTGCAGATATATATATGTATTTAAACGTTTTGCGAAATGGTGATGGTTTTTCAGCTTTTTGTTTTTTTGTTTTTAGGTCAGAGAACTTGTGCCACGTGACAATTTTTGTGAGCTATATATATGTTGCACCTTCAATAAACTTTCAGTTGGGAGAGTGCGCTGGTGTTGTTCTTCTCTCCTCCAGTCCATGTTACATACTGCACCCCTCTTCATCTTCCATAATGAACCACGACCAACTAGCCCAAGTGGCTGTTCTGCAAAATTTTCCTTTGATAGTGTGCTACAGTGGCATAGTTTGGGACCCAAGGTGCCGTGACGACGTACGAAAGCTTACTGCTATGACAACACTGCAAAATACGAGTCACGAGAGCATGTATGCATGGCTGCAGAAGAATTGTCCATGCTATTTGATTGAGTACATTGAAAAAAGAAAGCATCAGCGAAACACGAACTTTTCTGACGATTCGACCAAGCATGGAAAATCATCAATGAATGTCTGCGATAAGAAGGAATTCCTTGTAAAATGTCAGAGTTAATGTTTTTATGCCTTTCACTGCAACTTTTTATTGATATCTCATATCGAATATTGCTAGTAACATTCTTCCGAAAGTATACCTCAGCTCGACTTTTTGAAGTTTGACCTAATCTTTTTGCCGTGGGGCGGAGGAATGTGAACCAGCAGCATGAGACTGATTGTCACGAATTTAATGCAGTGCATATCAGGCGAGGAAATGTTTTATGGCACGGAGCTTTCATAGGAGTAATAGACGTAGTAGCATACCGTCGCTAGAATGTAATTGAACGGTCTCAGTATAAAATGCGACTTTCATACCGCAGGAAGAACAAAAATATCGGTTTATTTCTTTTGAATCACCAAGAGCACAAAGCGATGAGATCACTGGGAGCTTGAGAATGAAGACTATGTTTTTTTTTATTCTGCCTATTTAGTAATATGCGTGCCTACATCAAGGTGAACAGAACAAAATTATTACTTTATTAACTTACAAAAGCCTCACGACTTCCATCTAGGAGTGTTACGTGGGGAGACCAGACAATATTTATTTGCGAGAGCACTGCAGCAAAAAATCTGCAATATTTGTTTTACATAAAGCAACTAAAGATATGTTGTATAACGCATGTCGTAGTGATAGAATAATAAATAATGAAATACATAGAATAATGTCCTGTACGTGAGTCATACGAGGCACCCTGGTTTGGCGAAACGCCTGTTGCATCTGGAATATGCCGAAAAGATGCGTTCGAGAAGAAAACCCCGATCAATGTGTTTATCTTAACGCCTCCGAGAGCGATGTTTGCGCACTTGCGAAAGAGCGACTGGTGCTCGAGGAGAGGCCTTGACCCGACCAGAAATGGCTAGAAAAAAAAGGAAGCTTTTCATCATGAAAAAAAACTACCAATGTAAACAACACCACACCACGAAAAAAAAAGAAGACAACCTTGCTAATGCGTGCCATATCCGACCAAAAGCAAGCGCATATCCAGAAAACATTTCTGGATATCTCGAAGCCATATCCAGAAAAGCAAGCGCAAGGCCACCGGCGTCGCCCCCGAACACCGCTAGAGCGATGACGAGTTCTGACGTCACGCCCACGAGATCCGTGACGCCGCAGTGACGTCACGTGAGGTCACGTGGCTCGTTAATGTAGCGGTAGCGGCGTCCCGCCAACGCTCGCCAGGCACCGCCGGCGTTAGCAGACGACAACAGAACCTTCGTAGGCGACCGCTCCGCTGCGTAGTCCTGTGTAGCTGTACGCGCTTCCCGCTGCTCCTACCTGGCGTGGGCGCAAAATTGAGGCACTCCAAATTTTTTGTCGCTGTTCTCGTAGTCGCGTGGCCCGTCGTTCCTATTTTGGCGTAGTGTTGTGGGTGCGTGGACGGAACACCTTTGGGAAAGTTTCTGTGGACCGGTGTTCGCGTAACCCGGCTGTGCTGCGCAGTTTAGAATTTTCTAGAGGCGAGTGGGGAGGGCCGGCCTAACCGTCACTGGCTGATGTCATCCCCAACGCGACTGGTGCGGCACGAACGGTAGCGCGCGGTAATTCTGCATCTCAGATCCGAAACAACCGTCTCTGAAAGAGCAACGCCAGAAGAAAGCGTCGTCGTTTGACGTCCAAGCGTCGTCGTTTCAAGCAACACTTCTGGGTCCAATCGTCTCCGCCGGCTTTTGTCTCCGCCAAGTGTTTGAGCGAGTGACGGCTGTCAACTCTGACGTACACGTCAAGAACGTCTGCGTCGCGTCGGCTACTTCACTTACATCGGGATTGTGTGTGCTGTCATCTCGCTTCTGGGGACTTCACGCTTTCAAGGGTGAGTCATTTTTCTATCGATCAAGTAAAGCGCCTCCGCGCGGTCCGTTTTTTTTTCTCCATGAATGTTTGTTTCGTCATGCATGACAGCTTTGGCGTTCGATATCGTAGTCAAGCGGTTTTCTTTGTTTCTTGCATCTTTTTCGCGGCATGTGCGCAGCGGGCATGTCCCAACAATAGCGACAGACTCTGCTGTTTTGTGCGTCCGGATGCATGGAGTACAGGTGCCATGCCAACCCTCCGCCCTTCTCCCACCGCTTCCTTACCCTCCGCTAGGAGCGCAGCGGGTGTCTATCACGGTGCGAGGAATGCGCCACGCGCGGTTTTAATGCGGACCCGTTTTTTCCGGCATGTAACGGGCGTGCTTCCCAAGCGGTGAACGACGACACAGCAGGAATAGGTGCCTGTCTCTTAGAGGAGAGGAATAGCGGATAGGTGTGGAGTTTTCATTGTTTTTTTTGGGAAGGGTATAGGGGGTTGTACAAAAGCTGTCGAGAGAGGGGTGTCAGTAGGTCAGCAGGAATGATAATGATGGTTGATGCACATTTTCGCACTGAGATATCTAGGCAAAGGAGTGCCCTGAAGTTTCTATTTATCGTATTGCATGGTAACAAAATAATTGGAAGCGAATATTTTGTTGGGTGTAGGCTTTTAAATGCAGAAACAGTTTAAACGGCCTCGGTGGTCAGGGCGAGGTTTCTTAGGTGAAAGCTGTGAACAATATAAAATCAAAAGTAGCCCATAGAAATCTCTGCGAATTAAACCGAAGAAGAGGCGAAGCGGACATAGACAAGGCAAGATGAGAAACGGAGTGGTTGGCAGCACTCTGTATATTCTCACACCGGGCAGCAGCTCGGTTGGTTAGACTGCTTGGCTTATACGCTAACAGCAGGAAATCAGAAAAAGGATAAAGCACTAAGTTATGTCTTTGTAAGCTATAGTTTGCATAAAGTGAATAAACTAAACAAATTCTTTCATTGAACGCCTAAGCATCGTGAACTTGTTAACAGCGCATCACTTGAAACACAGGACAGGGAAGGAGCATAAGAGAAAGAAGCCTTCATGATGGATCCCAACCAACTGGCTCAACTTATCGTCTTACTGCAACGCCTAAGCGTCTGGCATACTCACTAGCACATACGCAGCTGTTTGGGATGACGAGGCAGCTTTGAGATGCGTCCAAAAATAATGTTTCTCATGAAGGAATTGATTGATTGATATGTGGGGTTTAACGTCTCAAAACCACCATATGATTATGAGAGACGCCGTAGTGGAGGGCTCCGGAAATTTCGACCACCTGGGGTTCTTTAACGTGCACCCAAATCTGAGCACACGGGCCTCCTTCATTTCCGCCTCCATCGGAAATGCAGCCGCCGCAGCCAGGATTCGAACCCGCGACCTGCGGGTCAGCAGCCGAGTACCTTAGCCACTAGACCACCGCGGCGGGGCTCATGAAGGAATAACTGACGAAATTGTCTAGCTTGCTGTTTGAACTTTTCTGCAGGAACAGAAGTGACCAGAATTGCCTCTAATATGTTCGTCTTATAGTGATTTCTACTGAATTCACTAGAGGTAACTCGAAACTGAAATGAGATTAAAAAGTTCGCAGGTATAACGTGGCAACAAAAAACACGAGACTGGGTTGATTGGAGGATCATGGGAGATGCCTTTCCTCTGCACTGAGCGTTGTCAGGCTGATGACGATGGTCTTGATGACGAACTCGAAAGTGAAATTCAGAAGAGCTTGAAATGCACGGATAGGGGTTGTGTATTATTGATCTTTAGCCTTTGAACGGTTTCTTTGCGACTGGGCAAATTTTAGTTTCTCAGAACATGTTATTTCGAAGTGGAACGATGACGCACCTGCGCGTGCAATACTGTCCATTGCGTGGCTAAAGTATGAGTGAGAATTAGAAAGGCGAAAGCGGTAAATAATAGACACAGGTGTGGTCGAAGCTACTAAGCAGCAACATAAGCCAAACTGACGTGTTGAACATGAATCTTAACTGAATGAACCCAGAACCAGAGTAATGTGCAGTAAATTTGTAGGGAACTTTCTGATAGGATGCACAACAAACTGATTTCGAAGGTTGACTGCAGGACATGCATTAATTGCAGAAAGTCGGCGTTTCTTTACGACGTGTTAAAGATGGCGCCATTTGTCAGTACAGCTTCTTTAAAGTTCGCGGCAATGGACATTTTGTTAATTTTATAGACGTTGGCAATGATAGCGCCTGGCACGATTCAAGTGTCCTGATTACGTAACTGTGGGCACTTATCAAGTGATAGCCAAGATGTTCCTGCGGTAGCGGCGTTACTATCAAGAAAAGGAAAAAAAGACAGCCACTCGTTTACTAAGCAGACGTTTACTATAATACTCAGTTCTGTTCCGTTTAGAGAAATTTGTTCTCACCAACACCGACCATGAATTACAATCCGACACAACATAGCGGTGGAACACAACATCCACAGACACAGCGAAAATTCTTACAAGAAGATATGTTGACATATGTACATTACATGGTAAACAAAGAACACACAATTGCAACGTAGATCTATATGTTAGGTATTTACGTGGTAGTTACAAGGTATTTGTGCGAGCACTAAACAAACATTAACCTACCAAAACCATGAACCAGGCAGGCCTGAAAACAAGCTGTGTGTTTAGAAAAAGTGGTTAATAAGTTAGAGTACTGTTGAAAGCCGTCCCTTGGGCTTCGCACTAAAGCTTTACACGTGTTTAGAAAAATTTATTGAGACGTGTGCTTAGGAAAAGTGGTTAACGATTTAGAGTACTTAGTACTTTACTATGGGAGAGCTGAAAGCCATCCCATTGACCTCTTTAACGATGAGTAAGCTCCTACACTTTGATCTTAGCCACAAGGCCGAGAAAAAAGGGGTAAAACATCCACGCACAGTCACAGCTTTCTTCACCACAAGACACTTAATTATGTTGCGCGTTTCATCAACATATATTGACTGTGCTTCTGCTACAACGAACGACCTTTTTATTATGGTGTTTAGTTCAGTTAGCTTGTACTGGTTTTACAAACAGCTTTCTTATCTAAAATTTTTCGGTGTATCAGAACTTCTGATAAGATGAAAATAAAGGTATAGTTTGCCCTTTTACGGTGCGCAGTTATTTGAGTATTCAATGTCGAATCTCTTGTTACGAAGCTACCTTGCAGGCTACTGACGGTGCAATGCACGATGTCACTCTTTTCGGGCGATGTCTTTCTGGGGTGGCATGTTGCATTAGTTGCTCACTTTCTGCAGTCTCGTATCGACTTCCCCTACCGTTCCGCTCAAACGCTCAACGTTTCCGGAACGCAACGCATGTTTTCAGTTTTAGCCAAGCGTCGTTCAGTTATAGTTCGGTTAACGCAATCGCTATATGCCACCACAGCATAGAATAAGTAGCCAAGGAAAATAAAAATTGTTCTCATCTTGCAGCAAGATAGAAAATTCTGTTTTAAAAGACTGTGAAATCATTTACTGTTTGAAGCATGAGCATTTTTAAAGTTTTTTTGTCACTTTCACTTGGAGCTGGACCACGATCGAAGCTTTCCCAAACAAGTTTCAAACGCCCCACCCTGAGGAACCGCGTTCACCACGTTGAATTGTGGCATATCAAACTTAACAGCTTTTTGAATAGGTAGAAGAGTGGCTGCTGTTAAAAACTAAATTGTTACTATTACATAAAAATGCTTACTATTCAAGATTCGCGAAGTCCCTTTGACGGAAGTACCAAAGAAGCATCTCGAGACGCTCCTTTTTGGTCCGAAGTGTCAGCTCTATTCACCTTTTCATAAACGCCTCCCTGGGCGCCGCCATAGCTTTCCTTGGGCTGTGCAAATTGGCGCGTCCCCTCGAAAATGCACTGACGACGCTGCGCCCTTAGCCTTTGTACTCCCGCGCACAGCCCATCATGGCGGTGTTTTTTTTCCTTCCTGTGAAAAGGTGTATATTGTTTCATGGAACTTCACCCGACATGAGCAGATTCTCGAAGGGATTGGCTGTGACGACCTCTTGGCCGACGGTCTCCCATACACGCAAAGCCACAAAAGCCCTCCTGTACTTCCTAAGGACCACCAGACTTCGCGACCGCTTGTGAAAGAACAGAGTGACACCATGCTGTGTAGTCTCGAGCTGACTATTCATCCTTCTCTTTCTTACTCCTCTTCTTTTCTATCTCTTTCCTTTCTGTTATTCTCTTATTTCCCCACCCCAAGTGTAGGGTAGCCAACCGAGCCAAGCTTGGTTAACCTCCCTGCCTTTCCTCTCTATTTATCTCTCTCTCTCTCTCTCTCAGACGAGGCAGAGATCTTTGGGTGTCCTCAAGTGCCACCGGTGTTTGCGCGTTTGCCGAACAACCACTGCGCCTTTCGAGCAACGCAGAGTCGTGGTTCAAGAGGCTGCTATTTTGGTCATTTCTCTTGGTGTCACATGATCCTTCGCTCACTGCGATGGTCCGGTCACATGCTCAGCGTCTGATCGTCTAGCGCATGCGCAGTGACACAACCACCGACTGGCTGAGTGGAGCGGCAGGCAAAATACGGTCAGCTAAAAGTGCATTTTAGATACGAAGCAGCTCTTTGACTAGCCTGTGTAACGCTGTCCCTCCATACGAACGCGCAGCGCACCGCAGGTGTTGGCACGGTGCCAAGTAGGTGATGTCGTTGCTGCGCGTTGACGTCATGCTCCCCTCGCAGTGCGCACTGACGCCACTCTCTCTCTCGCCGGCCGCACGCCTGTCGCTTCGTCCGTTCGCCCGCAACACGTGCCTCGACCACCGCTCGCCACGCTGCCGACACGTTGGTTCGCGCGCAATCAACCCGACACGCGCCTAACGTACGTAATGAAACATGTCCGTACGTGTAACCTGCAAGACCTATGCCGGCTATCGCTTCAAACGAATCTGCCAGCGTTCACCGCAGCATCGGCGTCAGCGCCTTTACACCCGTGACGCCTACCGTGCGCAACGCTGCTGCTTCGCATATACATGAGGGTTCCCTTCGGGGAATGGTCCAAATTTTCTGCCTTGAGAGGACCCGCTATGGTGGCCTTTTGGTTACAGTAGGTTACTGCTGACCCCAAGGTGGCGGGTTCGAATCCCCGTTGTGGCGACCGCATTTAGATGGAGTCGAAATGCGGGAAGCCTTTTTACTTACATTCTGGCCCACATCAAAGAACTCCAGATGGTCAATGTTTTTGGAGCTCTGAAATGCGGCGTCTATCAGAGCCATATCGTTTTGGGACGTAAAACACAACAACAACAATAATAATAATAATAAAATAAATATAATAAGAGTATTATTATTATTATTATTATTGGTATTATTAGCAGATATGTTTCTTGCTTATTAAAAGTGTACAGCTCTTCTTATTTTACTTTTATTGCCGATCACGTTAGCAGTGCCCAATCCCGTAATGTGATTGAACATCATATTGAGCACAAATGATCATTGGAATGCTACGCATGATCGTTATAATGTACCATTTTTTCTGTGTAGCACAGCCAGTTCCTCCTGTATCAGCAGAAGACTGGATGTTGTCACACACACACACACACACACACACACACACACACACACACACACACACACACACACACACACACACACACACACACACACACCACGCACGCACGCACGCACGCACACACACACACACACACACACACACACACACACACACACACACACACACTTGCGCACTATTCAACTTGGCGATAATTGTTATAGCTATTATTCTGCCACGTGTGTGACACGAAAAGGGTCTGTTCAACGGCTGTTTCCATAAAAAGGCCCTTCATTGACGTATTGATCAGTTCATGGGAACGCCTTGGAGCTTTGGCGCGGAAAAAAAATTGAGGTCAGTAGTCTTAGGCGTGAGTCCCTACTGCTAGGCAACCTCGTTTAATCTATGTCTCGCGAGAAGGTCAGGGTGCTATGAACGTCACGTACATCTTTTTCTCTGCATGCATCTACAGGGATATTTGCCATACACATGTTTCTCCATCAAAATTAGGGCCGAATCAATGAAGACATGCACGAATGTAAGCGTGAAAGAAAGGTTGTGGCAAGGTTTCGTAAGGTTTGGAAGCCGAGCCGTTTCGAAAGCAGTCATTTCACCATCACCCCATCAGATTTACCTTAACGGCTAACGCGTTCCGTTTTTTGAGCTCGAGAACGTACGTTCGATTCTCAATGCCACAAAAACGATTCAACGTTGTGAACGCGGGACAGTCAAAAAAGTAAACGCACGTCAGCATCGCTTCAGCAGGTAGCTGTGTAAACGAACGCTGGGCAATAACCATCAAGCCTAGCTAGGGCTATTGACGCAAAACGGAATTGCTCGGGTGTTTGTTGGCTGTTCGAAAAAGTAGGAAGTCATTGTTTTCCTGTAAAACGTACTTTTGTTCTTTTTTTTGCAACAAGAATAGTTTCTGGCTGAGTGTGGTAATGAACAAAAGATGCACAGAACATCAATTTTCGGCGGAGCGATTAACTCTCATTGATTGATTGATTGATATGTGAGGTTTAACGTCCCAAAACCACCATATGATTATGAGAGATGCCGTAATGGAGAGCTCCGGAAATTTTGACTACCTGGGGTTTTTTAACGTGCACCCAAATCTGAGCAAACGGGCCTACAACATTTCCGCCTCCATCGAAAATGCAGCCGCAGCAGCTGAGATTCGATCCCGCGACTTGCGGGTCAAGCGATTAACTCTACTAATCCGACTTTCTTCTGGCACAAAGAATGGTCAAGGCGTTAAAATAAACATTAAAGATGTACCATTTAGCAGATATTGTAGAGTCAAGGGGACAATTTTGCCTCAGTGACAACACCACTTTCATTGGAAACGAACTCCATGCCACTTTTGCACTTTCGAAAGAATGGTGTTTTTTTATATGTACTATGTGCGTCAAATGAAACCGGAACAGCGGCAGACTTTCGTGGTGGTATAGTGCGTGCCGTTCACTTATCTCCATGGACAGGCACACGTATAACGCGCATAGTTTCGGAATAGGATGTGCACGCCTGTCAAGGGTGATAACATAGATGGTGTGAACCATAGCATTGCGAAGGTTTGCCGCTGTTCAGGTTTCATTTTGACACTGATAGTACCGCGGATTTCGTCTTGATGAGTAAGTATGGGTCATGTGCAACGGAGACACCGGTATTTTCGCATGCATGTCTCTTGATTCGCTGAATACAATTATTCAATTTCAAGTTAATTTTAGTTTATTCAAGTTTATTCAAGTTTTATTCAATAACGATGTCAGTTTACAGAAAAGTGGGTACAGGATTGGTAATACACACAAGGAGCCCCAAAGTTAGAAACTGTCAGGGGGGCTCCTATACATGATGTTAACGGGAGAAGAAACAAAATATACCTGTAACACATACCAGTAACACGTATCAACAGTAACACATATATTCACTGTAGGAATGTTCACTTTGCCAAACCACCATAATCACAGTTCTGGTGGCCTAAGCCTTCAAGGTAAGGGAAGCGCTATAAATAAGCTTTTTTGTTTATGTGCAGCTCTGGTGCACTAAATAACAATGATCAAGTGGTCATCAACAGTCCTCAAAAGTACTATGCTACTTTTGTTCATTACCAATGTTTTTATGTTTAAAATTCTTGCTAAGCTGAAAAGTGGAGTCTCTGTCTTTTTTTCATGTTATACAAGACTTGGGCACGTTTTTAGAAACACAATTTTACGTATTGCCAATGCGTACCCATATGACCAAGTTCCTGAGTGTTGCACGAGGGGAAGGAAGAAAGGACTTTCAACCCTTTTGGCTCTGTCGGGGTCAATTGACACCACCGCACAGCATTTCTTGTTAGTATCTCGGAAACGTGACCAATATTGCTCATTCTTGGGGGCATAATTCTTTTTTTTAATTAAATGTATGTAAGGAGAGGTTGGTGTCAATGCGTAGTTCTTCAATGGACATACAAATTTTGGCATGTTTGTGGTAGTAGCAGCCACAAAGAAGAACAAGCGCAATTGAGGTCCTATAGGTGAAGCTGAGGCGCGTAAGAAGAGGCAGGTAAGCGTCATTTTTAGGACGACGTACCGAGGCTGTTTCAGTGAGTATTAGGCTGACAAGTGAGACGTTGGTTTCCATTTTGTGTGCACTATTCATTAGCAGGAAAAAAGAAGCCATTTCTCTCAGTTTCTAATCACTGAGGTCTGATAACCTAATTTGATGCCGCGTTAATTAATCTAAAAATATTTCCACCACTGACTCAATTTTCCGTTTGTGGACTTCTGAGGTCCTAATTACGAGAAAAACAGGCACAAAAGTTGTATCTGACGAAAATAAAAAAATCCAGGGCTGAAATGGTTAAACGGTTTAAGGATGCATGCCTGAGAGGCTTTGTCAATCACATGCCGAGCTTCCATTAATAAACAGTAACAAAGGAAAATGTTAACGTTCTGAAGGAATGCTCTAGACGTCTTGTAGCTCTAAAACGAACATGCGGTGAAAAAAACAACAAAAAACGCTCCTTTATCTGCAACTTGACACCCGAAAAAAAAATCCAGCTTGCTAATCTCGCATACGGCCGGCTGTGTCACGGTGCACTTACGCCGATGAACTACTAAAGCGAGGGAGGAAAGTATAGAACTAACACTGCTGACACCGCCAGCGGACGTCGCTTATTGCACAAGCGCATACGTTCGCCGCGGTATAGCGTTTGCCCATCTGCCGTTGCTACGGGTTTCGTGCCGTCGTTAGGCGGCCGCTGTGGCCCGTGGAATTCGTTCAGACGCGGCGAGCGTGCGCGCATGCGCCGATAAACGGGCCGCATGCGTGGGAGGTATACACGGGCCTCCGCGGTACTCCGTTTAATTAGTTGCGTGCAGCGCGGGTCAGGGCCTCGGGCGCGTACCTCGCAGCGGGGGACGTTGATGCAGTTCCGCTCTGTGACAGCCTCCCGTGACGTCCACAGCTCGACAATCTCGCTTATTAGGAGCTGCGGACAAATGTACTAACAAAAGAAAGAAGAGAAACAGATAGTCACGTGATGAGTCATGCATGTCAACGTTTGATCTGAGCTCGGTCGTGATTGGACGCAAGGACATTTGCGCAAATGAATTCGAACTGCATGGACTGACATGTGGAGGCTTAGGGTGCATTGATATGTCGTACCGGGGGCCGCACGGGTATTCCACTCCTGGTGTTTGGAAATAAACATTTTCGCGTAAACACTAGGCTCCCTTGCTGGCTGATTGAGCGAGTAATAGATTGAATAATTGATTGATCGTTTGATGTTCTGACGCAAGACAAATCTGTCACGAAAGAACGACATGACCATGATTGTTACTTAGCAATAAGTGGGATACAGATTAAATATGTTACAAGCCTATATACGGGACCAAAATGATTATTTGGACGAACGTACAAATAATATCTACAAATTATGGCAACGACACATCGGTATCGTTGGCATGAAATCCTGTGACCACGTTCGGACGATCTTCGCTTTGCGGTTTTGGCTCTTTATGCTCGTAGCTCTTAATAGCGGGTCCCGGTAGTAACCAGGTAGCCGTGGTGTCCGATCCATTGACGAGAAAGGTTGAAAAAGGCTTAAACATTAAAAAAATGTGGCAACAAGAAGCTCCAAAGTTTTTTTTTTTTTTTAACAGGACACACATCCGATGGTGTCCTTGAATACCACTGCACGTGGCTGCACTTGTGTGACAGTGATGGAGCATGCTTCGTTTCTACGAGCCGCTGTTACGAACGAACGAGCAGTAGATTCCGACTGCACCTTACTACATACACTGCACAAAACTACCATCACCTGTTCTATGAACGCATACACTGGCGCCACACTACGCCATTCTATCCGTTCATCTCTTTTGTGTTTGGCGTACGTAGTCGCCGTTCACGTTTCCTGTTTAAGCAATCGTCCGTGTATCTGTTACTCGTCGTCAACCCTGGAACGCATCTAAGGCCTCTTCTTTGCTGTTCGAAATTAGAAAGCTCAGCTTGGAATAGACGTAGTCCTTGCACTTTGACTCCGGCGTTGTGACCATAGCTTCACACAGGATTGTGATATTCCAACTGGAGGCATCACAAAATTTACTTGGTAAGTTTCATACCACCGTGAGCGAAGTCTTTTGTGGAGGACTCATATCTACTCATCTTCAGCATAACTATCAGCGTCGTGTCAGCGTAGGTTTGTACCGAATTATTTTCAATTATACCTAAAAACATGCACTTCTTCATATTTGTTGAACCGACACGTGGGTTGGGGAGAGTCGTGACCGCTACCCGCAATCTCCTTCAGGCGAATTTTGTTAGATAAATATGTTGTGTGAGTCATATGTTTAACAAAGGTGCCCTTGCTGGAATAAAGCCACTGATAACTTATTTGAAGGTACATGATATAAAGGCGTATCGTAGAGCACCCAGTACGTGACGTATTGACGTTAAACAGAGATTGAAGAAGCTAACGGACTCATCAGTCGGCTTATTTAGGCTCATTCTGACTCCAGTGAAGCGTTGAGTCTGAGTTAGTCCCACTGAGTAATATGGTGGAGAGTTTCAGTCTGAATGAGTACTCAGAGCAATGTACATTTCTTGAGTGAGTCTTAGTTGACTTCGATTTCTTCACCTACCAATGAAGTTCTAATTTACGTTTTTTTTTTTCATTTTGGAGAAGGCAGGCAGGATCACGTGTGCTTGAGGCGTTCCGGTGTTTCCAGCAGAGCGATGCTGAAGAACCAAAAAGTGTTTCAAGAAACGACTGAAAGAAACAAAAAGACAGACGATGATAACGACAGGTCACTAACGAAGAGGTTCGTCATGATATACCTAATAACAGAGTCGTGTAGACGTTTTAGGGTATTTAACACAGGCGTGATTACACGGAAGGGAAATATACGTGTTGGTTGCATTGAAGTAACTATGCTACTATTGTTTCGCTATCGTGACATGTTTATTTTACATCGACAGCCGAATTTCATGAAGGGGTAAATTTCTTTTCTCAGACATAACCAAATGAATCCGAATGACAGTCAGGCCAAGGTGATCGTAGGAGACATTAACATCTTTAATTGTAGTGTAGCATCTATGAAGTTACATTTCTGATATTTGCATGGTTATCTTGAAATTATGATAAGAGTTATAGGAACCATAAAGTTTTTAATTATAGGTGTGCGAAATTATGTATGCTTAAAAACAGTTTATTTTGAAGTACTTGCAAGTGTAGCTGATTTATCTATTTGTTATGTCATGTATGCAGTAATATTGTTTTGTTAACTGTTGCCAGACTGTACAATGAAGCCGAGGCCTTTGTCAGGCACCCCGGCCTTTAGCCTCGGCTTCCTCCTTTGTATGGAAGGAAATAAACTTCACTTCAACATTTTATTGCTGTAGAAATTGGTACATGCGAATATGGAGCAATTTATTGGAACATTACGTGGTTTGATATTTAACATTTGAGCATTCACGAATTGACTTATTGCTTTTGAGTTCTGAAACCAGTTACTTGACAGTATAGGCAAAAAGCAATGTAGCATTTTCTTTCAACGTTTGAAGAAAATAAGGTTATAAATCTTCATAAAACCAAGCGCAGTGCTGAATTGACAAGGGCAGAATAGGCAACGAGTGCACAAGAACTCCCTCTTCTGTTCTCGTCATTTCAGTGCTGCACATAACTCTATGATCAATTTACACCTGCAAGGCGAACACTCTGCCCATGCCAAGAGTATAAACGCTCGGCTAGCTTCAGTGCACTGAGTTCATGTAAACGTTTCTCCGAATGGTGTATTGTGATTGATGGACTGCTTTTATTGTTGGAAGGGCCAGGTATGGCTAAAGAACGCTTTAACGCTGATGGCTCTGGGTACTCTTACTCTGTACAAAGTTTGTATAAAAGCGAATGAAGAACAGTGAAGCAAATATTTATGATTGAAAGTATGTTAAGCAATGTCATGACCCATAAAAAAGTTATCTGATTGATATGTGGGGTTTAACGTCCCAAAACCACTATATGATTATGAGAGACGCCGTAGTGGAGGGCTCCGGAAATTTAGACCACCTGGGGTTCTTTAACGTGCACCCAAATCTGAGCACACGGGCCTACAACATTTCCGCCTCCATCGGAAATGCAGCCGCCGCAGCCGGGATTCGAACCCGCGCCCTGCGGGTCAGCAGCCGAGTACCTTAGCCACTAGACCACCGCGGCGGGGCCATAAAAAGTTATCTGAAATTCACAAAATACCTTCTTGAAAACGATAGGAGTGAAACATATAGAGTCCATTTTAGTTGATGTTTCAGCACTTGGATAAACGTAGTTAATTTTAAGTAAAGTTTCAGCTCGCCGGTATACTGATATTTGCATTTGCCACTGCGTTGTGAAGCAATTTTACAAAACTGCAATGGTTTTTTTTTGGTGGGCATTGAATCATGGCGCGAAATTCACACAGCGCTCGTTATATTGCCGGGTTTACTTTTTATTACCAAGGAGTCTGTCACGAACTCAAAAAACACAGGCTCGCAAAAAAACAAAAACAAAAACAATCAAAGGCAAAGCGGTAACGAAGCGGAACCACGGACAATGAAGGCGTGTCAGTGATAACAAACGGACCATCTTTGATTGATGATGAAACTCGCGATGCTGAACGAATGAAAGAGAAGAGCTCTCGGCAACATTACAAAGTCATAGACGATACAAAGACTGTACAAAATTGAACATACACATGGTGGTTAAAGGCGCAAAGGCCACAAATAGCAAAACAGCGCCCAGGCGTCATAGGATTCGTGAGCAATGATAGTGTAACAGAGCTGTAGAAAGGCCTTAAAATCTTGCATAAAATCAGAACAATGTGGCATAAAATGAATGCAATGAAATGAATACTGCGTCATGCGTCAAACATGATGGAAAGGTGACGAAATACTGGGGGCTATTTCCATACCGAACCCTTGTGAACAATGAGCTGGAGGTGTCGTGTAGTAAGAACACGTTACTTTCCCAGCAGCACCTTGCTGCTGATGCTATGCTATAAATCTCATGGACGAATGGTTTTCAATGTTCTAACGTAGCAGAAAAAGGATAGCTATAACTGATATCTTGTCAATCAATGGAGGAATGCCTAAGAACAACGTGGTGTGAAGGAGGATATGTTGCTGATATGATTTATAAACGGTGTTTTTCTTTCAGGCAAAGCGGGCTAAGTCAGTATGACTTTGGCGCTGTCTAACTACCTTTAAACAGTGTTAGTGAACCGTCACAATGCTTCGTTCATAGGCTCCATAGAGAATAATATGGAGTCAAGCACTCATAAAAAGATACAAGCATCACCGACGTCAGAAACCTTGCACATCCCTCCCGAATCAAAGTTTACCTCGTCGACGTATCAGAACGCGCACGGCATTCCAAATGAGTGGCCATCGTAAAGGCGGCAAGTTGCGCATGACACACACACACTCATCGTTCACGTGGTTGTTGCTGATTCACGGCGGTGCGTGGGGGGGGGGCGGCAATTTCTAACGTGGTTATGTTCTGGATGGCCGTTCCAGTCAACAAGGAAATTGCGACACGAGTCCCCCGAATACAACCGTCCCTGCATAATAAGGAGGTTTTTGTACGTGTTGTCTCGCTCGCGTGGCACCCATGTGGGCGACCTTGTCGCCCCGGCATATATACACAGCAAAGCGCTCGCTTGGGGAGTTGTGTAACGGACGAGCAGAAGCCGAAAGAAGTAGCTAAAGCGATTTTCTCGGCTTTCAATACTGCCTAGTCGGCCGTGTCTGTAGTGGAGGGTATGACGCTTTGAGCTAACGTGAGACGGTTAGCTGTCGAAAGGGCCTGCTTGTAGACTCTGTTAGCCTGTTACCTTAAAAAAATAAACAGTTCCAAGTGAGCGCCCGTCTCGTCTGTGTGTTTTTTTCGTTTGTGTGGTCGTGAGTTTGGCGCTGAATTGACTATTTAATTCTGCTTGTAGACGTGCATGTGGAGTGGCGTCTGCTGACATTGTGGCGAGACGGGTTCAGGCGGTCAAGTGGTGTCGCTGTTGAGAAACGAGGGCAAACTGCCGAGTTCTGTTACTCATATGTTTAAACAAAAGTAGAAAACAAAGTTGGCTGGAAGGAATTTGTATTGTAGGATTACTAACGATTTCAGAACACGATATCTTCCAGATGTGACGCTGTACTGAAACCGGCCGGCCAGGTTCACAACAACTGCGGTATATATTTAAATTTTATAAAAAGGATGGCCAAAATTCAGGGAGGAAAGATCGTCGACATTACCGATGCTCCGGGAATCCAGTTTGGGTGAAAACTTTGTGCGGTACTCCACTAAACGTATCCCCCTTAAGCCTGCACTAGATTCCCCTTCAGAGGGGAGTGAAGGTTCGTCGTAACTCTTTCCTCTGGTCTCCCTCTCTATTCTGTCAACTTACGGGGCTGGATTTCCACCTTCCTCTCACTCCACTCCCCATGAACACCTATGATTTCACCTCCAACATTATGCGACAACAACAAAAGAACCATGACGGTGACAACGAATGGCACGATGACATTGCATGAATGATGATCGAGGCAGTTAATCTATAAACATTGTTGGATGGCCAGCAGTAGCTTTTGCTTATGCGCGCAAGAAGACACCCGGCATGAACAACTCTTGTTGCCCCACCGCGGTGGTCTAGTGGCTAAGGCGACCTGCGGGGCTGCTGACCCGCAGGTCGCGGGTTCGAATCCCGGCTGCGGCGGCTGCATTTCCGATGGAGGCGGAAATGTTGTAGGCCCGTGTGCTCAGATTTGGGTGCACGTTAAAGAACCCCAGGTGGTCGAAATTTCCGGAGCCCTCGACCATGGCGTCTCTCATAATCAAATGGTGGTTTTAGGACGTTAAACCCCACGTATCAATCAATGAATAACTCTTGTAGTTCTCATCTGACATAAAGTCGCGGTTCACAAAGGAAGTACGAATGTTTCCGGCAAATCTGACTGACACGTGCACTTCATCCATATCTTACATGTCCATACGCGATACTCAGCGTGCTACCATGGGGATGTTCGTGTATAATAGGAAGACAAGTAGCCATATGTATACGTACGTTTATGTATCTCTCCGTTATCGAGACAATGGCTCGATGAGGATCTGCTGCCTAGTCGGGATGTCCAAATTCCGCAAAGCGCGCGTCACGTCTATGCAACGCGCTTTCACGGCAGCTGATACCGTCATAGGTGAAATGATAAAAAAAAACTTTCCGCTCCCCACAGGTTCCTCTTCACGCGTGCACGAATTATTCAGCAACAGCACTCCAGGCTGTAGTCGAGTAGAGTGTTATCTCGGAAAGGTTGTGCCAGCTTGCCGCTTGCTCACTCTCTCGTCCTCTCAGAGCTGAGGCATGCTCGAATACTATTCACGGTTTGGTTCGTTGTTCCGTGCCGTCGCGTGGCAGTGCCCAAAAGGGCAGGGTGATTAAGTGCCCGCGTATTGAAGGATTATTCTCACCGCAGTAGCCTCAAGGGTTCATCGCTGGAAAAATTCGAAGCCCCATAGTCTACCAAGGTGTGTTTTTGTTTGACCTGCTGCCTCGACACTGATATATTGCGTTTAATTGATAATTTTTTAATGACACAAGGGCGTCTCGGCAAAGAAGTTTCTATTTATATCTCATCATTTTAAAAAATATACTATCGAATCATTACTATAGTGAGTGAACAACTGTAAAATAAGTGTTGAGGGCAACGAGAGTCATGGTTAATCTAGTGATTTAAGGTAAAGATTGAAGCATTTCCAAAAACAAAAGTGAAATAAAAATAAGCAGTGGCAAACAGCCTTATGTATCTAAGTTTGTCTAACAACTTTTACTAGGCCCCGCCGCGGTGGTATAGTGGCTAAGGTACTCGGCTGCTGAGCCGCAGTTCGCGGGATCGAGTCCCGGCTGCGGCGGCTGCATTTCCGATGGAGGCGGAAATGTTGTGGGCCCGTGTTCTCAGATTTAGGTTCACGTTAAAGAACCGCAGATGGTCGAAATTTCCGGAGCCCTCCACTACGGCGTCTCTCATAATGATACGGTGGTTTTGGAACGTTACACCCCACAAATCAATTAGCAAGTTTTACTAGGCTGCAACCACTACACTCTGGTATCTGCTGACGAGAGTCCGATTAAGGACGACTAATCTGCAGGTTGGATTTGGAAAAAAAATACATATTATTGAACAAAAAGCATAGCTCAATCGATAAGGAACAAGAAAGCATGCACGGTTGTGTGCAGTCGACTAACAACTTTTGCGAAGTGTCAACTTTGCTGGCCTTCTGCGCCTGCATAAAATGCTGTAAAAAAATATCCGTACCTCTCACAGACTAATGGCTGTTTGAGGGTCAAAATATGACCATGAGTATCAACATGCGTGCTATTTGCAACCAAGACAGGATGGCTTCTTTAGATTGCTCCCGAGTTCTAAAAAGTGTGGACCTGTGCGTTAGATGTATAATGTGTAATTGACCTGCTGCATTTGTATTGAATAAGTGCACATCACAACTCAGTGCTTAATTTGCAGAGCTTTGAATCAATCCCTAATCTTAAGAATGTACGTAATGAAGTACGTATGAAAGAGCGTATGGGAACAGCATTCCAAGCATTTCTGTGAATTTGGGCATAAGAAACTGCTGACAAAGACAATATTTTTTTGTGTAAGGCATTGCTGTTCAATTTATGTATGTATTTTGACTTGTACAGCGCAGTTGCTACGTCCAAGGTTGAGCCACCCGTATGTTTTGATTGCTTTCCTTGTGTCAGGGAGATTCGGGTTCTCCTCAAGTGACAAACACCACTTTTCTCTCGAGCCCACCGTCATACTCTAAGTAAAATATAATTGAACTCAAGAGAATCAAACGTATTCTACTGTGACCAAATGTAGTCCGGTCACTTGTGCGATGTGCTGAAGAAAACCGCCGTGACGTACGCCCGAACAAAAGAACAGGAATGTTTCGGCATTTCGGCCTAGAAATGTGATCGCCGTGACTGGCATTTGAACCCACACCCTGCTGGTTAGTTGCGCCAGACGGCAGACACTAAACTACCACTGCGGGTCAGTTGGGGACAAAAAGAAAACTCTTCTTCCTTTTCATAGGTGTCGGACCACACTATTTTGACAATATTCCTACTTCAAGTGCAGCGTATACGCGTAGAAATGGGCCACTCCCTTCCCACATACAACAGCAGGGATGACAAGTGCACGAAATATCGAAGCAGGTGCGTACGTGTGGAGAATGGAATGCGTTCTACATACACGTAGCGCTGCCAGAGCATATATTGTTTTCGCAGGGTCAACGGTCGCATAGCCCAGCTCCCAGGTTATTTAGGGTCCCCCGCGCGTCAATGTCAGGCTGTCGCGTGGAGCGGGGCACAACAAGCTGTCAGCCCCTCCTTGTCGACCGTCGATGTACGAGGAATTCTGTCCGGTTGATTCTGGGACGCCAAGCACACGTCATTGCGCGTCGGCTCAAAACAATTCTGCGAATGCATTTCGGCCTCCATTGCGTGCCAGTGCCATTCGCGTGGCGAAGACGTGTTTGGATGTAATAGGTGCCGTAGAGAAATAGTAGCGCTGACTCTGTTGGGGTTGAACGCTCCAGAACCATGATATGGTTAGGAGGGATACCACACAGAAATTTTCGACAACCTGTGTTTCTTTACTATGGCCCTAAATCTAAGTAAACGGGCCATCTGCGCCTCAGCCGAAAGCGCGGGCGCACCACAGATGGTGAACACGAAGAATCGCAACACAAAGTCGAATGATAGGGCCTCACAAACTTGAAGGCGTACAACAGCTATCGCACTCAATTCACCAACCACTGTTTCCAGCTTTCAGGAATGAAAGAAAAAAAAACTACGAGAAATCGGTGCATCACACTATGAAGCTTTGCACAGAAATAAATTACTGGAGATAGCTGCTCGTAACGTGATAGGCACACAGCTACTATTGACCGACTGATTTTGGTTGCGTTTGCTGTGGGTCCTAAGCCTACCCAGGATGCACCGCGTGCTGTTGCAAGGACGGTTGCAAGGACATTGTCCTTGGCGAAAGTCGACTAATTCTTACAACATCACGGCTAAAATGTTGGATAATTACGGCTAGCTTTTATCAAATATTCTGCACAGCTTGTGGGACATTGTTACCTATGTCAAGGCGAGTGCTGGCTAGTGTTGTTTAATCTACGCTGATGTTTGCTATCAGCTGTTACGAGAGAAGCACTGCCATAGTTCGGCCCCAGTCTAATAAAAATAGTCTTCTACCGATTTGGTTGCTGCTTTCCCCGTCCGTATTTTCTAAAACTGCGTAGCAGAATGAAATTCCCCCCTGTCTTCGTCTGATGTCTCACGCCGTGGACAGCACAGTACCGACGTTCAATGCATATAAGCCGAGCGGGCTGCATGCTGGGAACGCCCTCGTCGAAGAAGTGCTGATTCGTTTGTCAAAGCCAACGGTATATGCGAGTGTCGGAAGTAAGACACAAGGATGATTGAAGTTGACCCTTCTTGGTTACACTTTTATTTATGAGCTGTGATCTATGACGGAGACAAGCGGAGGCGAAACGCGCTAGTGCCCAAAGCGGCAAAGATTAATAAGGAGACAGTAAAACAGGAGACAGATCCATGGTACATGAAACATAATAGGAGATCCATCATTCATGAACCGAAATTCATATTCCATAGAACAGAAAATAGATACTCGAGAAGCATATAAGGTAATCACAAGAAAGTAAGCAAAACAGGATAGAAAATATCCAACAATCACGCAGAAAACACAAGAACAAAGTATTAGAGATAGCGCAAGCACAGACAAAAATTAGCAAAATTAATATAAAAGGCAGATTAACATAACGGAAACACAGGTGAATTAAATGCTGCAAAGTTCGTAAAGCTTTCGCTTGGCGCAGAGCTGGCTCCGGGTATTTCGCCCGTCTTTGGTTCAAGTTCGTGCGGCATCGACAGCCGAACGACACGGCTTCATCACGCCCGGAGGGGAAGCGTTTCTGCCGACTCACGCGCGTTGCCCCGGCTCCGATGGGCGTGTCCCGAATGGAAGTCGTGAATTTGTGTCTTACGCAAAGACGCATGCCGCTTCCTGAGGCCACGCGCATGCCTGACCGTGAATCGGAAATGGTCACGAGGCTGAGCACAACAGACGCTAATAGAGAAAACACCCGACATACAAGCAACTGCAAGAGCAAGAACGTGTTGCAGGCAGGGACGGTTGTGGCGTGGATATCGTTTTTGTGAGTGTGTGCGTGTTTGTTTGTTAGCTTTGCCTTGAAAACCTTAGCTGCTGTCCTCTCGTGAATACGGTTACGTAGAAGTTGCGCGAACACTTTTGTTCCGGTTCATTGTTTTGATTTTTTTCTTGTGGATATACTGCATCGCTAAAGGTGGTATAATCGTTAGATGCGTCTTCTTTCCGGGTCACGTGTTCTTGGTCTGTGCGTGCCTGTGTATGCGTTTGTTTTGAATGTTGTCTTACCAAGTTCGTGAATGTGAACCTGTTATCTTGCCGAAACATCAAAACAGTTTTTTCTACTTGCTATCTTTTAGATTTGTATGAGTGGTGTGCTCCAGTGGTAAGCGTCTACATTCGCAGAAGTCTTTCCTCTTTTCGTGACAAAAGGAAGTAATGGGTAACGATAGAAACAAGTGATTCGAAATCACAGGGGACAGTCGTATATTGCGAGCGTTCTCTTAGTACCACATGCAAGCGGAGGAGGGTACCGTGGAGAGAAAACTGGCACAAGGGGAGCGGCAAAGACCTCTAAGGTACGACAATGACATGTGATGTTTAATGGCGCAAAGGCCAGGTGTGGCCCAAGAGCTTCAAGACCTGGTTTTTATTCGACCTCTAAAGAAGTAAGACATAGAAAACATACTGAAAAACCATTGTATAATGTTTTTCGGTGCTTGAAATAGTAGACTAATGCCGGAATACGTACAAAGTAAGCATTGCAATAACACTCAGTATTATAGTAGTGGTCTTAACAGGAAACGTTGAATGCGCGTATAAAGTGGTACCATTGTCCATAATGAATTAAAAACACAGGAACATTTCCTAGAGATTAATAGCTCATTGTCGATTCCCCACTTTATGCGTCCTCCTTTGTCAACGCTGTCGACTGCCTCCGAGTCTTCTAAAAGAAAGAGACAAACACATCATCAGTACGTAGTGAGCCGTTGTCTCTGTTCCTTGACTAAAAAACTCGGCAATGTGTTTCATGTATCATTTGTATCGAAAGCGTCGCTGTTATGCTGTGTCTCTAATATTCCACCGCAAACAATGGTGTTAGCTCTGTTCTCATCATGGTGTTCTTATTACTCAAAGTTGAAGTGCCCAGTTTGAACATGTGTAGACTATAGAATTTCTATATTTCGCATATGTCTTTTCCAATTGAATATGCAGCCTTAGTAAACGTCCTTTATTTTTTAAGCCATAGCGCAATGAGGCTCAAATGCCTGACTTTCGCTTGCAAACATTCATGAATTTGAACATGGGCAACAGGAGTGACACCGTAAGAGTACTAGTTAATTAAGGGGTTTTGTTACAAGATGTTACTTTGATATGAAGCTAATAACCTACGGTAGGCTTCCGACAACGTTTCATTGCAGCGTAACGCCTGTCTACACACGATTTCGTATGTATAAGAAATAATTACAGTCATTTGTATTTTTTTTCAACTTCACCTTTTGAATTTATTCTTTTAAATCTTCATATTCTTTTTCACTTGCATAAACTGTCACTAAACTGCTTGATCAATTTGTACATTTTCATTGCAATAAAAAAGTTGTCTACGCCACGCATATGTCAGGGCCGTGGTCCATGCTATGCCCATAAAAGTTTGTTTACCAGGGCGCTAAACATCCCGAATGCTGAAATAAATAATCAATCTTTCGTGTTTTTAAATTTCCATGAGTACAATTTCTGGTCATTATCCAGAAAAGGCAAGCGTTGGCAAGATAGAAGCATGAACAGATGAAAATATTTGGACACTGGTATTTATGAAACTAGTATTTTGCCGCAATATGTTGTCTCCTACAAGACAGCAACTGCCTCCTTAGCATGTGTATGCGTACGTTACGTACATTCTCCCTCAACCAAAATAAGGGACAACAAGAAATCAAATGTAGTGGTGATGGCTTGAGAAAGAAGGGCTGAAGCGTCGAATCGGGAGAGTAAAAGTAAAACGGTAGGAACCAGTACAAGAAAGAAAGAAAGGAAAACAACCGAGCGGTTGGGGGGCTCTTCCCTCTAAAGAGGAAGCGTCTAGCTCCTTCCGTCACGGTTGACAAACGTGAGAGATCTACATTCGCCGATGCGTTGGCTCAAACGACACGTTTTCAAGGATTTTTCATCGCTATAGGAAGTCACTGGCTCAAACGGCTTTCGAACTCAATCGCTGCAAAAATCACAAATGCAAGAAAGAAAAAAGAACAGTTAACGTGCGGCTATTTCTGTCACTGGTTCTCCTAACGCTCGGGCGCCGTTCCTGTAAGACGCATGCAGTGACGTCACCTCTGTCGTTACTATTCGCGCGTTGTTTCTTGCAATACCAGGAAAGACTTAAGGGTTTGGTTAATGCTTGGGAACGCCATGCCTGTAAGGTAAGCGCAATAGCGTCACTGCTATTATTACTATTGGCACACCATTTTTTTTCTATTACCAGGGAGGACTTCCCTTGTGCATACCGTCACGTCTACCGGTTGTACCGCTGCGGCCGCCGCCAGGTGCAAGCGGGCACGACGTGACATTACTAAGCCGCTTCTTTTACTTTCTTTCTTTCTTTCTTTCTTTCTTTCTTTCTTTCTTTCTTTCTTTCTTTCTTTCTTTCTCTTTCTTTTTATTTCTTTCTCTTTCGTTCTTTTTCCTCGAATATGCTTCGTATAGTGTCTTTCGGATTCCTTGATGCTTGTTCCGTGTTTACCACCATTCGCAGCGTTCCCGCGTTCCGTATATACAGTTTTCTTTTTTTTTATTTAGTCGCTTTCTCGTAAATATTTTGCTCGCACCGTTTATTCATTTGCCAATTATACTTTCTACTCACACATGAGATCGCTGTTCATTAATAATTTTTTCGTTTCAAGCATTTCCAGTTGTGTTGCTGCATACAATTAGCAACAAGGCCAAGTAAAAAAAGACTAAGAACATGTTAGTTGCCTGTCCAGAACTTGGGCTTCCGGCCTTATCCTCGTCTGCTATGAGGCACATTTTGTGTGTAGATAACCTTTCCAACTAGCTACAACGATTAAACTACCTTGAAGAAGAACGACTATTTGGGCTAGTTGGTTTGAATTTATGGTAGTAAGGACTGCAGCGCGAGCACGAAGGTGCTAGAAGAAACAGACGAAAGGCGAGGCAAAGAAAGCAAAGAGGACAATACGAGCGCTACCAACCAGCGCTCGTGTTGTCCTCTTTGGTTTCTTTGCCTCGCCTTTCGTCTGTTTCTTCTAGCACCTTCGTACTCGCGCTGCAGCCCTTATTACCATGGATTTAACTACCGTAGAACTTATGCCCTTGAGAATTCTGTTGCTTTTCGCGATGTTATAATTTCGTTACAGGACTCATCCCCACTTTCGGATAGTGGAATACCGCGGTCAAGGCAACGTGACAATGAACGCGTAATTTTAAGGTTGTGGGCTCGGCCTCATCAACTTTAATTCCTTTTCAAATACTCACTACATTTAAGAAACTGCAAGCAATCACCCTTACACCTTCCTTGACGGAATTATTATCCATTTGATTATTACGGTGCGTCTAACATAAAAACTAGCCCCTAAATTCATGTTTCTTTCGTTCTTTAGCCAATAAATACGGGCTTTTACCCTCGAATCTTTGATACAACTGGAGGTATAAGGCTCGGAGCACATGGAGCAGCAAGCCAGGCGATCAACGAGGCTAAGGTGTAAAGTAATTAGTTAACGTTGGAATACTCGTGTACATTTGTATGTGTCTACATATAACGCTATTGTTGCCTACGTAACGCTTGAGCAAGAAATGATCTTTCAACATACTGTGACCCTCCATTCAATATTGGACAGCACTGCTTACTGAATGCTAAGTAGTTTATCTACCCAATTAAAGAAGAAAATAGACGTTTCAGAACATAAACTACACCAAATAACAATAACTAGTGACGAGCTTCAAAAGGCTATAATAAATGAAATCTATAATGCGCACATAACAAACGCATGAATGCACGTAGAGGGGCTAAAGCAAAACATATATTCCCGAAGCAAGATCAGCACAAGCCAAAATTTCACTTTGTGTTATTCTGTGAGGCATTTACGCTTTGTAAGATGACGCTAACCATTCGAAAGCCGCGCCTGGCATCCTCGCCTAGTGTTAAAATGAAAAAAAAAAAGTTAGCAACGTTCCTAAGTTAGTAACCTTCCTAGCGACGACTAGGTTACTAACTTTGAAATAAGCTTACTTGCTCTTGCTAGAGCAACAGTAACATAATTTATGGGTAGGCTTACTAACCGTTCTAAGAAGCCAGACTTAAAAGTTAGGTTACTAAGAACTTTTGGTATTATTAAAAAAAACTTTAGAAATAAATAGTATATCTGTCTCATCTAAGTTAGTAACCTGCTTAACGGTTAGGTTGCTAAATTTTTACTATGGTTTGCAACTCGTTAAAAAAGTGAAGTTATGGTAGGTTAGTTAGTGACTTAACCTAAATATTAGGTTACTAACTCCACTTCAGAAATCGATTATAACTGAACGTAAATGATGCTCAACGTTAGGCTATTATTTCTCGAACAAAAGCTAGTCGATTTCATGACGCCGGAACGTGTAAGTAAGACCACGTGAGTGCTTGGCAACCAACTTCACCAAAAGACGCCTGTTCGCCTTCCTTGTCCTCCTCACAACGAATTCTTTCGCCACCTCTCGTTTGTTTTACTGGCCGTGGAGAGAGTCGATTTTCGCGCTGTTCACCCAGCCAGCCGTACAATGCACAACACTGTTCGACGCTGTGCGTGCCGTTCTTACATTCCGTGCAACAACAAAAAAAAAACAAAGAGTGGACTCGCACTTCCTCCCCGAGTGTGTATTTTCGTTTTCCGCGTGTCGGCGTGTTTTAAGCTTTGTTTTTTTTTGGTTGCGTGTCTGTGACCTTCGTTCAGCTCGGTATGATACCATTCACAATGGGGCGATTCATCGCGAGCTTTGTCAGTACCTTGTCTGCCTCGAGGAGTTATTCTGGAGCCCCTGACCGCTTTGCAGCAGGTTAACGTAGCCTGGAATGCGAAAACTAACCAGCAAACAAACAAAAACTTATAGGGTTTCATGTACATTACCCTAAAGCAAGTAGAAGGTGAAAACCAACATGTTTTTTTCTTTTCTGAATAACTTTTTCATCCCCCTCCTCCTACGAGAGCTTTTGCACCTGACGTAGTCTTGCAGTGCCTGTGGGACAGGAGCCATAACGAGATTTCCGCATCTTACCTGGGGTGCAATTGTGGAACGATTGCATTTCTCTATTTTATGCTTTTAGCCACCAATACCCAGTCGGCAATTGATCGAAGCGCACCTTGTGCGCGATTCGACGAATCACAGACGGCTAGTGACGGCGAACCGCATAAAATAAAGCAATGAAATCGTTCCGCGATTGCACCCCTGGTTTTGCACTGCCTCGGCGACCGGCCCACTTTTGACACGTAACAATACCGTGTGATGACGCCATCACGTGACGTCATAGCATGCCATCTTCACGTACCACACAACGTGACGTATCGTTTTGTGACGTCGTGACGATAACAAGACTTGGTCACCTGTGACGCCATGATGTCAATGAAGACGTCATAAGGCGATTATAATTTGGGTAGAGAGAGACAGAGAGAGAGAGACAGAGGAAAGCTGCCCATCGGTCTGGGTCATACTCGCCACAATATTAAGAAGGCGATGGCGGAAGTGACGAGGCGGTGGCTACAGGATCCAAATTGGCCAGGATCATGAGCGCGTTGTCTTTCGCTCGCGCATCGAGATGTGTGTGAGATGCGCGAGAGGTACTTCCTCTGTACTCCAGCGGGAAAACGATGATGAGTAGTGTTAATGATGACGCGTCAGTTAATCTCCTTCGCAGAAATAGCGCCAGTCTCTGCAGGACGAGGAGAGAGGGGGTGCTCGCGCACATTTCATGCGTAGGGATCGAGAAGCGAAGGGAGGAGAACAAGCCAACGTTTCTGGCTCCTCTTGACGCTGCAGCCATCAACGCCCTACTTTATCCATAGCCGTCTAATAAAATGGTGAACAAGGCACGGCAACGTCGTCCACGGTCATATTCTCTATCTCTGTCACTACATTTTACCTCACTAGTGTCATCGGTGTTGAATTTTCGCGGTCGATAAGAACACTATTGTGTCTCCCTTAATAAACGTGTTTTTTTTTTCTCTTTGCAGCTTGTGGTTTGAAGTGCAAAGAGGTGAAAAGAACGAAGAGCCATGTCCTCGCTCTTCACGAGCAGACGGCTGTCGGATGAGCTGGATGACCTTCGTAGCAGGCTTAACGACCAGTACTCGCGGCTGGACCGCGAGTACCGGTGCTACGAGAACAGGTACCACGACATCCGGCGCAGGCTCTTCGACGGCAGTCCCTTGAAGCCTTCCGTCTGGACCTCCCTGACGAACGACTCCGAACGCTTCTGTCTCCGACTGGACGTTGGCCACTTCGACTGCGATGACCTAGAGGTAGGAACTTGGCAACAGCAGCGCAGTTCGTTGATGTGCCCAATGTTATCTAAGCTGAATTATAGGATTCAAAAGAAATTGGGCAGTTCCACGAAATGAAAACCTTGGTGCAGTGAAACTGCAAGCGCGTGAGTGTATGTGAGTGTAGGCTAACACAGCATAGTACTACACTTCAAGGTAAAAGGTTGTGTGGTTTGTTCCTTCAAAAACTTCTGTAGCTACCACACCTAACCCTTAGGAACTCATGGCACCGGTTCTAATGGTTAGTCCTTGTGCAAATGCTGTTACACCTTCAAAACAGCTTTTAGTCCTCGCAGCTCGCGTCTGTGGAGTAACATTTATTTACCGCATCAACAAATTACCGGGCCAGTGTTAGTCCCCACAGTCGCGCCTCGCCACACGAATGGTCGGTCCACTCGAATACCTCGTGTGGGTAATCTGTTTATTTTGAGCTCCATAGTTTCTACCAATGCCTTTGCAAGTAAATAAACATGCGAGGAACATTGTATTGTCGAGGATAAGCAGTCAAGGATGACAAAGATGTGATTGCACATGTTGGACAAAGGTTTGCTGTACAGTAGAGTGCATACCTTGCTTTGTACGAGCCCCATTTTAGCGCCTCACAAGATTCCCGAAACGACACGTCGAACATATCAATCAATATTGCTTCAGTTGTCATAATCCTGCTTTTCAACTGCCTCACAAGCGCCCGGTGTGAATCGCGCAGGTCAAGACGGTCGACAACCAGGTGGTGATCCACGGCAAGCACGGTGACCGCACCGACGAGCTTGGAGTCATCTCGCGCGAGTTCACGCGCAAGTGCACCCTCCCCAAAGACGTGCAGCCGGATGCGGTCAAGTGCTCCATCACCTCCGACGGTTTTCTCATCATCGAGGCGCCGAAGCGCAGCGACAAGCCACACGGCCAGGAACGTGTGGTGCCGATCACTGTGGTCGACGGATCTACCAACGGTGCCACCACCGGCACGGACCACGAAGCCAGCGCTCCGGGCCCGTCCGGCAAGAAGACCACGATGACTACGACCACAAGCTCCGGAGGCACGGCGGGGACCGAGAGCCGCACGTCTTCGAGCACGCACACGGTGACGACCACGTCGTCCAAGTCGTCTTTCCTCAAGAATGGTACGGGACCCGGCGTGAGCACCGGCGCCATCAGCAAGGTCATGTAGAGGAGTACCACGCTGGTCACGGCAAATATTGCCGAGGTACTACCTGTGGTGATCGAACTGGATGCCTGGCCATTTGATTGGGCTCTTTGATTTCCTAGACGTCGCTTCGCCACTTTGCTGTTTACGGTGTTGTGGAATGACCCCTCTAGAACTTAGGCACACTGCAGTTTAAGTTTCGTTTCAGCTTTGCACACGGAAAGCTGTCTGTCTGCGCAGGTTTCATGTCTTGTTCTAGTCTGCTAGTTTTCCTCGAGAATGTGCGATGACCTTACGGTGGCCTTCGTTTTGAGGCTCGAAGTGCGCTTACAACTTTCCGAATATTATCGTTGATCGTAATCTCGTGATGTAGACTGTCTTACAGATTATTAACTTCTGAAGACCACACAAAATCAACAGAACAGTGTCCAGATCGTTCATTCGTACTGGTAGAATATGCGCATAGATACAACTCTAAGAAACTTAGCTTTCATATCATACGGAATTCATGTTGGTAAAGCTTTACTACGAAAATCCGCGTCAAAATGAGACACAAAAAGACAGGCTGTATACCATGTGCATAGTCAGTCTTTATTGTCACGATGTTTTCCGTGATTTGGAAATCCAAGCGCATGCAAGCGGTGATCCTGAAAAAAATTTACATTTGACAGAACTAGAAGAAAGTTAAGAACGCCCGTAAGAGGTCAATCAAGGATTGAAGTATTTTGGATTTGCAATTGTTGGGCTGACTTGATTATAGACTGCTGTTTAAAAAAAGAACTGTCCAAATATGATCTGTTGGGTCGAAACCTCCTACAGGAGGCATTAAATACAATATGACTGAGGACAGAATGTGCTAAGAGATAATATCATTATTGACAAATGTTCTGTAAATGTGTATTAAAGACACATCATGTCTGAGGAAGCACTTCTACTTAATGCTTCTACTTAATGCTTCTACTTCTCTACTTCTACTTCACACCTCCCACGTGAAGTCGCAGAAGAAGCTTAATCTATGGCAACCGATATATCTGTCGAGCTCTTGTGATTTGGTGTTTATAGTCGCAGTTTTGAAAACATTGAAAGTTCGTTCTCGTTGCAGACCTTACACGACAAAGGGGCGGCAAGCCAGCTTTCTACATCGCCCAGACGATTTAACAATTTTCACCAAGAAAAATATGCTTGACAAAGCAAGGAATCTAGGTAAAAAAAATTTTGGCAGCGTGCTGTATACTTCGGAATGTTATTACTGCTTTATTGGACCACTGCATGCAACTGAGCGAATCGAATGAAGTCTCAGTACAAGTTTATCTTTATGCATGTTGTTTGTTGAACAGACAACACCTTAAAACACCCGCACATGTTTTTAACTGTTACAGCGGGTCCGTCGAAGCACCGCTGTGGCAACTCACTTCTCGTTTGTTATGTGCGTTGAACTATGCTATGTTATTTGATTATGCCGTCTTATCACCTTTTGTCAGCACGTATTCGCACGTAGATACAAGCATATGTAATCTATTTAACTTTATAAAATAAAGTAGTAGTGTTCATGTGCTACATAATTCTCATTTGAAGCTTCAAAGCACATTCAAATATTACTAAAGAAACCACATGAGCCTCTGTTGAAGTTCACATGATATTACACAACTGCTGAGTTTACACGATTGCATGTTGTAACTTTCGTACTGGGAACTACAGATAAAGGAAACATGGGGAGATTAAATCAGTTATATGTCATGCGTGGTTATCGTCCTTAGTGATTTTCATGTATGCCCTAACCGTCGATGGCTAAGTGTAACTATGAATGGTGATGTATACATTCTCTGGGCAGAATAAGTTATTAATAAGATGTCAGTTGCATTACTGCTCTCTGGAAACGCACTCATCACTTTACTGCGTGAAAAATAGTGACACATAGCATTAATTTATCATAACGCATCAGAACGTTCAACTACGCTGCACGTTTCACAAATCTTATATCAAAAGGCACAAGCTGTGGGTCTTACTTAATAGTAGCCTGACTACATTGCATGCCCTAAACATATTATAACAGGGTATGACGCTTGGATACGTGTTGACAGTTGATTGATCTCCGTTCAGCGTGCGAAGGGGTGATTAGTCGGCATAAATCATTTGG
This sequence comes from Rhipicephalus annulatus, assembly GCA_013436015.1. Taxonomy (NCBI): domain Eukaryota; kingdom Metazoa; phylum Arthropoda; class Arachnida; order Ixodida; family Ixodidae; genus Rhipicephalus; species Rhipicephalus annulatus. Next base: position 497,796 of record WOVY01011151.1, on the reverse strand, counting down.
GGCATTATTGTTTATGTTGAAGTTTGCATTTACATGTACTTCTATTTAAAAATAGAAATGAATTTTAAGGGGCATATTGTGGTGCATTGCTTGCAAGATGTTTTAGGATACTGTTCAGAGTTTAAAAAATTAGTTTATGGCTAAAAAGCAAGTACCGTTTGACATCATATTTGAAATAATTGCATAATTCACAAGGCGCACCAATAACAAGTAATGACCGTAGAAAGACGTCATGTGAAGAACCATTGACATAAGCGTAATCTATATATATATATATATATATATATATATTATATATATATATATATATATAATATATATATATATATATATATATATATATATATATATATATATATATATATATATATATATTCCGGTTGAGTTATAAGTCACCAGAAGAAGCGAACGAGCAAACGAAAAACGATGCTTTATTGCTAACGTTACCCGGCCTTCGTCCAAGGCCGGTCCCCGGCCGTAACGTTGGCAATAAAGCATCGTTTTTCGTTTGCTTCTTCTGGGGACATATATATATATATATATATATATATATATATATATATATATATATATATATATATATATATATATATATATATATATATATATATATATATAACTGTAACGCACCATTTTTCATGAATTGGGAATGAATATGATTCAACTGATGCAGCATGATTAAAATATAACCAGTAGTGTGTCCCCCCCCCCCCCACTGTTTTGTACTCAAAGCTTTAAACGATAGTTCACGCATTTTCATGTGGTAGGCATTGTTAAACAGCTGTTAGCCAAGCTAATCCTTCTTATAAAACAGGCGCATTTCACTGATGAAACAAAGCGACAACCGTGTCGTGTTGTTATTTCTCACGCTTCTTTTAAATTTGGCGCAATTGAACATCCCAAAAATTTCAATATGGCACGTGAAACTTGTTTAATGAAACCTGTACATCGTCCACTTGGTAGCTTGTTTCTAAGATAGGCAGTCGCCGCAACGCTTAAAAACTGACAAACGCCAAAAACGTGTGTTTTAGCTGCAGAAGGCCAGAGTAGGACATCGTGAGATTCGGAAACTCCCGGATCGAGTGCATCATTTATATGTGTTTGGCGCACCACGACAAGGACTTACAAAAGAAGACACACACACACACAGCTTCTTAGTGTCCTTGTCGTGGTACGCTGTACCCATATAAATGAGGAACCCCAACCAACTATCCCGGCAACATGCGTTAGCGGATCGAGTGTCTTGAGTTTGGTTCATTACCGCATCATTTTTCCTGAAATGTTTTCAGTTTTGGTGTTAAGATTGGTGGTTTCCTCAAATTAAGCCACAATGAATACATTTTTAATGTTAAGTGAACGTTTCCACAAAAGTGAGCCAAGTTAAAATTTGACTTCCAATCGGCGCTGACATTGAGTGCTCTGATAAGCGCACATTCACACAGGAGATTGACACTTGTTGTTGTTTCGTACTTACTGTCAAAAATTCATTACTGCGATGTACCTCGACTTTCTGTTGTCGGTAATCGTGTCATACACTGCACACTACAACGTCTTCTTCCTTGTGTGTTTGGTTCACTGAAAATTACTTTCAAGCTGCCCTGATCATGTAATAAAACTATGCCTTTGTGGCACATGAACGCGGAATGCCAAAAATAATCCTAACGTGCTGCAACCTTTAGAAAGTTTTCGTTCTTTAGAATGGTATCACCACACAAGTGTTTCGTAAGGTGTCTGTGCCGGAGGTACCACTGCTGCATGTCTGATGTCCAAAAATATATTTCTACGAGACAGCGCACCAATAGTTGTTGTTCCTAAAGATTGGAAAAAAAAACTTTCCTGACATTACGGCACCCAACGTTCACCTTGAAAGCAGTTGTTTTTTAAGCACCATGTATTTATCGCATTGATGTCCAAAAAAACACGTGCAATCTATGCCAAATAAACATTGTTTCAAAAGCCGCGCCTGTGGTCCTGACTGGTGTGATCTTCACGCACGTACAACCAACGTGACATCACGCCTAAAGAACTAAAGCGTAAAGCACTAAAGCACTAAAGAACTTACGCACATCAGCGTAAAGCACTAAAGAACTTGATGTCGCATTGTATCGCGCGAATATTAATTGTTTCGATTTACCTTTCTAAATGAACATGAGACACGCCGTAGTGGAATGACCTCCTTGGTTTGTTTAAAGTACGCCTAAATAGAAGTACACAGGCCCCGAGCGTTCTCGCTTCTGTCGAAAATGTGACTGCCGCAGCCGGGAGTCAATCCCACGCCCTTCGATTCAGCAGTCCAGCACTACACCCACTAGAGCACCATGGCGGGTCGGTATACTATTTTCGCCCACAATACTGCTTCTCTAACAGCAAGGAAAAAGTCCTGGTGAAGACGGACGCTTGAAGTGCTCAGGAATTGCTAAATGTCGGACGCCGCCAAGGCCGACGATTCGACAAGAGGATTTACCTGTCAGGGCTGTCCTGAGCAAGGCAAGGCTTCGTCTCGTAATGTGGACTGTGGTGATATTTTTTGATGGGCCAAGTTAATCCGCGAATGCTGTCACAACGGTAAGAACCTCATGACGCGGTGCAGCGCCACGTGACAAAAGCTGCAGTAAGCACGTGGTAAGTACATCAGGCGTCCGCAGATTAGGATTACAAAGGAACACGCACGCGAACCACTAATTTGCATGTCGGCAGTCAGCAAAGTTATTTTTTGAGGGATTGTTGTCGTGAAGATTCAGTGCCAGAAAGCGATCTTTGTGATTTACCTACTTCCTTCGACGTTTACCCTACCTTCCTTTTATCATTATTGTGTTTCTCTCTCTCTCCTTCGACGTTTATTGTTTATCCGGTTATTTTCAAAAAGTGTAAAATATTTCATTATTTTGTAGAATTTTCGCATGTGCATTCCTGACATCTAGTGCTATAGTGACGAAAAAAATTCCGCCATATCCACGAAGTGAATGATGATGAGTGGGCGAAGCTCCGGAGGTGAACCTGGTAAACCATGAATCCTCTGTACATTTTGCCCACTCGATTTTATTACATCGCTCCCCCTAGCGTACGTCGCCGCACTAAATCGAACGATTGCCTCCAACCAATGACACGTGCCATATGTGACATCATTCCTATTTTATAAGATCTCGCGTCTTTCATCAACTACAAGTACCGCTTTCTAGTTTATAACATCTTGCATCTTTTCATCATCAGCTACAAGTACCATCATCTAGTAAACACTACAAGAACTAAACGAGAGGTGGCTACATACAGGAGACGGTACCGCCATCTAGTGAACACTGCAAGAACTAAACTAGAGGTGGCTACATACAGGCTACAGGGGACGCACAGCCCACGCTCTAAGGAGCTTCGCCCCTAAAAAAGTCTTCGGTAACTTCTCGTGGCAGAAAGGTTACACCAGGGCACCACCACCAGTTACACCAGTTACGACAGGGCATAACACAGTTTCCTGTTGTCGTGTCGTTTTTGTTTCCCCTAAAGTCACCTTTGGCAAGCACCGACTTGCTCGTCAACACATTGGACTGGAAAAAATGTATGGTCGTCCAGACACTCGGAAAACCAGCGCGTCACTTTTCCGACAGGTGGAGCCAACAGAGCCACATAAGCTTTTCGAAGCTCTGAAGTAAGTTGCTAGAAAAACGCATTATCGCGTTGATTGCCTATTTCTCAAATATTAGCGAGTCCATTTCCACAGAGCCGCGAGGAACCGAATGTGGCACAGTCATCACGCATGTGTCTCCACCCGTCGTACATGTCACGGCCATGGAGGCTATAAAGAGCCAACGTTTCCTAACTCTGCCATTACTCCGCCTAGGTTGTATAATTACGTCGCACGTACACATCTTTAATCTAAGTATATAACGTAGAGCCACTCCTTACTCACGTGTGCAAAGCGCTACTCTCAGTCTGTAAATGTACACACGGCTTCTGATGAATAGCTTATAATAAAGAACATACAAAACTGAAAAAAAACTCTCGCTGCACGGTAAGAATTGAGCGAAGCAAAAGTTTAATTAGCTGTTTCATTTATTGCGTAGTCGTGCTCATTAACCCGGCTTAAAATATTCAGCAATGAAAGCTTAATGTAATCGTTTGTCTGAACGCTATGTGCAGTAAGGAACCAGCAATTATGTTAACCGCTTCCGTTAGGAGAAAGCTCTTCCTTGCCATCTGAGGTGGCTTTCTTGGAGACACGCGTAATAATTAGAGAATGCTGAGTATTATCAATGTATTATGGCAGAATATTATAAATGGAGTTATTACCAATTATTCACATGCCTCCCAAAGGTTTCAGAATAGTAATAACGCTAGTTTAACCTTACACATTTAGTATTTTACGTCATCATTTTTCACTTTGAAACGTTCAGTGAGCAACATACGATATGCAGTATGGAGACCTTTTAGAAATAGCGTGTGCAATGATACATTTGTAATAATATCTGCGGTTTTACGTCCCAAAAACATGATATGCTCACGAGGGACGCCATAGTGGAGGTATGCTGAAACGAAGCTCATGTCGTGCTCTTTGACATGGGTTGAATACGCACAGTACGTGGTCTTCGAAATTTCGGTTCTTTCGAACTTCGACCACCGCGGCTCAAGTCGTACCCGTGTTCTTTAGGCGAGCAGCCGTACAGCGTAACCTTTAAACCACCGCAGCGGGCACAAGACGCAAAATTGAAAAATTGCAGCTCCGCAAAAGATTGAACTCCCCCCCCCCCTTTTTTTTTTTAAAGCTACACCAGTGCAGTAGTCATTTCTCATTCACTGTATACTAAATTTTGCACAGATGGGAAATGTTCGTGTTACTATACCTGTAGTAGAATCATACATTAAGTGAAATATTCTGTACTCTGTTCTCCACGTTTTAATTACAGTACCATGTAGGGACGAATTTCTTAAAGCCAAAGGCATACCAGCACTGTGATCATTCTTTGTTCAGATTAACATCTCAAGTTCTCACTATATGTATTGTTTTTGCCGTATTACTAAATTATAGATATCAGGTGCAACAGTAAGCGATAACATTTGATGCTTTCTTAGTCATGTTTCCATTACAATATACCATGAGGGTACGAAACCCTTATCAACAAAACGATACTCGATACACAAACGCCCATGCAAAGCCTTGCTAAAAGGCACACTCTGTCACATGGCTAAATACAGACTCATTAGGATTGCGCTCTGTATCACGATACACGCACGTACTATACTGTTTTTGGCCAAGAAATTTCGACAAAGGCCGCGGAGAAATTTACACCACGGTGCAGGCAGTTATGCACAGGCCGGGACACGTTCATTTCCTCTATCAGCACAACCCTTGCATTTATATATGCAGCACGTATTAGGAGGCGGTAATGACTGAAGGCACCTTCCTCGAAATAGGCTCGGTATAGGGCTCTACCTGCATTCGTGGATGATACGCAGATGGCAGGTGACGGCAGTACGCTGGTCTTTGTGTTCGTTTTCTTTCTCTCTTCCTTTCGCCTGTCGCTTCAGGAAGCTTGAAGGCACCACCGCCCCGAAAAATGGGCGTCTGGTTGGCCCAATCTTTTGAAAATGTCAAGGTTTTTTCGTCCCGGGCAAATTCTGCGCTCACTTTGACTGGCGGCCGGTAGAGAAGACAGGGTGTGGTTCGGTATAGTCAAAATGGGAGAAGATGAGTCTCGAAGACATCTTAAGATACTGTTTATTTTATAATGTTTTAGGGAGATACTTTATGCTTTTATTTGCAGCCATACCCCCACCCTTTCCTCAGAAAAGGGATTAGCAAAGCTTCGTCCTAAATGAGAGCGTATAAGCAACATGCTCACGTCAATAATATGTTCAATAACAGAAGAACTTCATTGACACTGTAAGTCAGCTACATTAAAACCTCAACCCCCATTGGTTGTCTAGTGGCTAATGCACTCGACTGGTGACCCACAGGTTGCGGGATCCAATACCGGTCGCGGCGGCCTCACTTTTGATGAATGCGAAAATGCTTGAGAGCCGTGTGCTTAGATTTAGGTGTACGCTAAAGTACTCCAGGTGGTCTAAATTTCCTGAGCACTCTAGTATGGCGTCTCTCATAGTCCTATAGTGGCTATTACCCTACAAAAACCTAGTCGCGAATAAAAATAAGCGAGCTGCACGTAGAGTGGACCGAAGAAACAGTGAAACCGTTGGCTTCTTCGCCACTTATTATAGATGGCTGAATGAAGCGGGATTGAATAAAATGGTTTGAATGAAGTGGGAATGAACAGGCAGCATAAAGTGGGAGGATCGGCGAGGGTAGTAGTGGGCGTAGTGGGGAGTGGTGGGTGTCATGAGTAGTGGCACCTACCCGCTTCTATTGTACGACGGTCCCCAAACATAAAAGACTCGACTAGGAGGAATTTCCTCGTTAAAACAAGTTAGCTTAGATACGATGAGCTTAAACGCACAGGCTAACCGAAGTAAAGCCGCAGAGCTTCCAAGTCCATACTGAAGTCAATATAAGAATCACTGAGGGGTTCTGCCTCATTAGTTAGCTGGCAGAGCAACTTGGTGTTGCTATTCACAGCTTGTGACTATGAAATGATGGTAATTTCTCGACCTTACGTCAAACAACAATTCTTCACATGTTTACACAGATGGCTCCACTAACTCCAACAGCCCTACAGGAGCAGTGGTTGTTTCATCTGGTAATGTGTTGCTTCAATACAAGTTTTCTGACACCACGACGTCGACAGCAGCAGAGCTCGCAGCGCTTCAAGGTGCAGTAAAGTACATTCTTCGGCAGCAACCTAATCAATGGGCCATCTTTTGCAACTCGAGGCCAGCCTCACAGACACTCCGTTTTGTTATGCAGCACTGGTTACACGAACAATCAGTATATCAGATAAGGCAAGACTACCACGAAGCACTCAAGGAAGGTCACGATATTGTATTTCAGTGGTTGCCGAGTCATGGCGGAATTGTCAGCGATAACCGCGCGGATGAAGCTGCTCGATCGGCTCATGACCAACACATGCGCACGCCCGTACTACTCTTGAGAACGGACGCTGCAAGGTGACTACAATAACTTGCTCACCGTATATCTCTCCTACAACGAAATACGCCGGGTTTCTCCAACACGCACCTGTATTCGATCGACTCAAACTTGCAACTTCGTTCGCCATCCGGGCTCCCACAATGCGCTGAAACTTCACTGTGTCGTATGAGGCTGCGCGTGGCATTTACGAATGCGTATTATCGTCTCCTTGGCATGGCGAGCACTTTGACATGCAACATCTGCGCCTGCGAAAAAACACTTGAGCACATTCTATGCCATTGCCCAGCATACCAGTCTGAACGACGTATTACGGAAGCCAAGCTCTGGCAGCTGGATTCACGGCCGCTTACAGAAGAGACGATCCTGGGACCTCGGCAGACGATATCCCATACGCGCAAAGTCACGAAAGACCTCTTGTACTTCTTAAGGACCACCAGACTTCACGACTGCTTGTGAAAGAACAGTGTGGGACCGTGCTGTGAAGTCTTGAGCTGACTATTCACCCTTCTCTTTCCTACTCTTCCTCTTTTCTACCTCTCTCCTTTCTATTATTCTCCTTTTCCCGCAGCCAAAGTGTGGGGTAGCCAACCGATCCAAGCTTGGTTAACCTCCTTGCTTTCCTTCTGTATTTACGTCTCTCTTTCTCTTCACCGAGTGAAAAGATGTGCACGGCCATTGTTTGAGGGCAATAATTATGGCTACGTGGGCAAGTTCGAGTACCAATAGGCCAATATATTCCGCGTGTTATACCGAAGTGATCACGACAGAAGCTGATAGTTTACAATTGAAAGTGGCAAAGCTGATCATAAGAACATTAAGCGCGTACCGTTGAGGCGCGAAACCAATTTCTATGACGTCGTGTTCACAAAACTCTTAGCAAATACAAAAAAAATTCGCAGATTCATTCTGAGGAGTCTACATGAGTAGCTGATTTTAATTTTTTTGCAACTTTGTTTTGAGGATGACTCGCAAAAGCAAGAGGTAGCAGCCAGAGGTGAACTTCGTCGTCCTATATACTGGCCGAGTTTCTAGAGTGTAGAAATGATGGACTGTAAGGCTTTGGGGTATAATAAAGGTGCGCAGGTGTCAAAAAAGAAACAGACATCACCAAAGTGAATAACACAGAGAGACTTGGTTTCATATATTCACTGGCACAAAAACGTGAAAGGGTACGGACAGCTTAAGTTTGCTTCAAAGCAATTGACAAAAACACACCTAATAGATACAACAAAAAGTGTTTTATTTTACAGAAAAAGAGCTAGGAGCTTGGCATAATCTTACACAAAAATGCCATTTGTGTTAGGAGAACCTATGTGTGACGGCAGATATGGTAACATTCGATTATGAATGTGTCAAGCTAAGAAGCGACGTGGTCTAAGTAACACACCGGTCGCATGATAATCAAAGCGATGTCATGATGATTGCACAACCACAATGAGTATTGAGTCGGACAAATACTTGAGGTAGAAAATTCGGCACACGCAGTGACTGCTGCTATGTGGCAATGTTTAACTATTTGGTCTCTTAGAAAGAGTGCTAGAACGTATTTTAACTGTGAAAGAAATGGAAACCAAAGGTGGAACAACTTGGGGCATATTTAAAAGAAGTTGGACAATCTTGGGTACGTTTTTTTGTTAATACTGGCAGGTGATGAAGACACTAAAACGTTAAGAAATAATTGGCGATTCTCTGATTAACACCAAGGGAGTCCTACAAGTGTCATCTCTGAGATAATGATGCTGTTTTTTCCCTACAAATCACGAGACAACTGAACGTTAGAACACCAAGAGGAGCTTCACTCTCAACCATGCCTGGCATGACAGACACCGCTTATGTTTTAAATGCCAATGTAGACATCTTTGATGTAGTTGTGACAGACAAAGTAGTTTCCTGGCTATATACATGCTTATGGAAAAATAATCGATATGATACAAAGGGGCTTTCAGGCTATTCATAGGTAAAAAGGAAGTACTCACGGATCATGTTCGTAACTTGATAATCATAAGAAGTTATCGTAAGGCTCAACACAGTTGTCAACTGAGCAAGAACTAGAACACCATGTTGCATCATTAAACGCTGTTATAGATGTACACATGGCAAAGTGTTGCAGCTCACAACACCCAAATTCACTTCATCAGCTATTTCTGCATCGTCCATGATGTCTTTTACAGGCGCAATGATGGGATGAAAGGCGTGATAATTCTTTGGTAGACGCACTGTAGACTTACAATTCAATGGTTGAATGTACTTTGTCAATGTGGATTTCATGACTCACTTATGTTGTCAGTAGCGTTGCTAGCATCTATCATTAAGCTACAATGACGCTTTCACTCACCGCCTTTTTGTCTATGATCGGTATAGAGCTGTTATCTCTGAATAATAAATTGTCCCAAGGTGCACGGCAAGATCATAACTGCCGATGTGGCCAAGAGGAGGGTGGAGTTCCCTTGAAGTTTAGAAACACGTGACAGGCTCAGTAGAGTAGAAATCTCTCGCCCCGAACCTCATGCCGTAGCCTCTCCTTGACTATCGCCTCTTCGATTCACGTCATACAGATCGAATAAGGTTCAGTTCTTTCATGACGACAACACTCGTCGCTTGGACTTCACGGATTGTTCACCATGCCCGCCAGGAGACTTCCTAGGAGCACCACGTCAGCCTTGCACGTTGGCACCAAGCACTCTTCACCCGTAAGACCCCTCTCGAAAGCTTTGCGGTAGTGAGTGACGCTTGGCGAGCCGTCGAACTCGTGGCGCTTGAAGTACGCCGCCACGTCCCGTCCGAACGACTTGAACTTGGTCGGAGACTTGGCCACGTGACACAGCAACGCCGAGATGCAGTCCTTGTCGTCCAGCGCCCGGATGGCATTGAAGTACGCATCCTCTGGATGCTGCTCCGGCGAGGAAGGATCCACAGCCTCGCGACGTCCAATCCAGCCGAAGGCCGAGGATGCTCCAGACGTCAGCAGCCTCAGAAGCATTCCGGCGATGCCCAGTTGCCCGGAGAAAAGAGACTGGATCAGTCCCATGGCCACGGTGCCGATGCCGTTTTGCGCCGCCGACCGCTCCGTCAGGGCGAGCAGAACTACCAGCACCGCGACTGTGGTAAAGGCCAGGCTACGGGTTCTCATTGTCTTGCTTCGTTGCTGTTCCCGGCGTTTCTTCGCAATGGTTTGGTTGCAACGTTGAGGAGATGCTTGGGCGAAGAGATGCTTGGTAGATATTGCGATGCATGGAGTGGGCCCATTTCTTTATATAAACGTCGGAACCAGGAAGGTGAGGAAAGAGAAAAGAGGGAAGGTGGTAGAGGAGAAAGTGAAAACGGGCTGACGCCGTTAAAAGAACGCTATCTCTCTCACAGTCGTACCGGTGAAAGCGAGCTTGTTTTGCTACGGCCAGAGGAGCCAAGGTTAGGCGTGCGTAAGGGAGTGTGTATGAAAGAGGAACCGATTGTCGGGAGGGGAGGCAATGACCCATTTGGGCGTACGCGAAGTGGTCGCGCCCCTCTCTCAGTCTCGCATATGCGCACTCGCATGCACCAGAAACAACAAGCTCTCCTCCGAACGGCAAAAGAAGAAAAAACAACGTTAAAACACAAGCGAAACTAGATTCACGGGGCAGCCTCAGCAGAGAGGAGGTCGGTCGGTGAGGCACGGGATGCAAGGATGAGGTGAAAGTGGATGCCGCGGAATATCACGTCAAAAATTAATGAAAATAGAAAAAAGAGCAAGAACAACGAAGACGACGGCGACTGCGATGGCTAATGCCGCCCCGTCGAGCGACACAGCGCTTGAGGCGCGCAGGTTCCTTCAACCGCCTGGAAAGTTGATCTTACGCCCGCGGGGCCTTGGACTTTTGCGCCCCTACCCCACATCGTTCTGGTAATTTCTTTTTTGTTTCGGGTGCGATTTCGTCGGCCCACAAAGACTTGGAGCCAGAACGGGGTGGTATGGTTGGCAGTGGAGGATGTGACTGTTTTCTAAAGGCGTCCCATTTCCAAGAATGCAAATAGGCGAATGCGTCCCGCGTTGTCGAAGGAGAAGATGGAAAAGAAAGGCTTTGCGTTCTTTAACTTTTTTTTTTAAACTTTACCGCGTCTTTCGTTCTTTTTTCTGTTTTTACGGCTCTCCATAGACGTTTGCGAGGTTGGAGGAAGAAGGCGGTCGAAGTGTCAAGCGCTTACCCGCGGCTTTTCTGCGTGAGAAACCGCGAATAGAATTTGTGCGGGGACTTTTCCTTTGCCGTTTCGAGCGTACTCGCGTTCACTGAACAATGACCGAGAGTAACATTCACGCGTTTCATTCTCCTTACTTCTTCTTCCTCCCAAAGTCACGGTAAGTGGACTTGAAGACTTCCCCTGGTCCGCAATAAGTCTTGCGGAAACGGAGGCTAAGGCCAGCTCGGACAGAAAAAAAAAATAATCCTTTTGAATGCGTGGTAGTATAAGGTGGGCATACAGGTGAAGAATCCTATTTAGGAGGACAGTCCGGGCTTACGCCCGAGTGTCCGGTGGGAAACAGATCTCCCGTGTCGGATGGAAATAGAATGTCCAGCATCAGAAAAAAACCCGAAGGAAGTTCCCGTTCACCAGTTCCGTGCTCGGCGAGGCGATCGGCACATCTGGCCATGTTGACCGGAGGGGCGTGGTTTCATCCGCTAAAAATAATGTTTCCCATAGTGCGGATTCCGTCTGGGCAATCTCCCGTCAATGCTGTCTTCCGAGTAGACAGCTTCTCGGACTTCCTTAACAAGAAAACGACGCGGAAAACGACTTTTGCGCTTTCTGTAGATAGCCCGCATGTCGTCTGGACGTGCTACGTGTACAGCTTGTATAGTTATTGCCCAGCCCACCATCGCAGAAAAGGCTGGCAATCATTATGCCCGACTGTTACTGTGTGACATATAATCGCCCACAATCTCTCGTGGAATACGCACGTTGAACACGTAACTAATAATGCTAATTGCATGCTTCGATGCCTGCACCATAATTTTTCATCCATTTCTTCGCATTTCAAACATCAATTGTACAGAACACTCGTTAGATGCGTATTATCTACAGCCTTTCAGTCTGTTCAAACTGTGCAACTCGTTTTGTACTTTCTATTTACTCCCGCTACGCCACTGTTTCTTCAATGAAAACTACTTTAGGTCTACCAAAACTTAAGTCGTGCCGTCTGTTCGTCATGTCACGGTTCGTCCTTTATCCTAAAATTAAAGTTCCCTTATTTTACACGAACACTTCTCATGCTTATTTTTTGCGGCAAACAAGCAATGACTGAAGCCCACTTATTGCCTCAGTTGTTGCATGGGAAGAATCTGCCGTCTTCAAAATAGCAGTTATTGTTGTATTGTAGTTAGGCCACTTCTGTCTGTATTGCACTTGGTCCCCGAGAGTATAAAAATAAATAAATAAATAGACAAAATAAATCAATAAATAAACATTTTAGTAAGTTGACTCCAGCATTTCAGTACCCCAAAGCGACACAGGGTAGGAGCAAACTTTAGAATATAAACTTCCCGCCGTACATAGCTAGCTTTTAAACGGCGAAAAATGATGCGGCACTTCAATAATGTAGTCTAATTTGCTTAAATGTAGTCTACCTCCGTAATATCTTAGAAGACAAACCTTGGTTTCGACAACTATAGGTTAACTGCACAAAGGACGCTGATTGTCTATAGATTTATTGAAGCCGATGACACTCATTTTCCTTTCGAAACTTTGTCCCACAGTGGTTTGCAGTTGCGGTCACGAAAGGCACTTCAAAATATTTTGCGTCGCAGCATCAAACAGTTGCCGAGAATTACCGTACAATTTTCTCAGTTTGTTTGGCCACTCGCTATGTTATAATTTGCACCACTTACTTCTTTTAGATTCAGCCAGCTAACTTCTTTCGCAATCGCAGCTCTATTATTAACTATATACAGGCATGAATTGAGAAGTCAACAGGAGGTACGTAAGATAGCGTTGTCCTATACTGCTCCTATATTGCGGGATGAAAAAAAAAAGATGACACGCTTTCAAGGGCAGGTCTTTCACCTCGACCGCTATCCTTTATCTGATTTCGTTCGAAAGGTTGAACCGAAAAGTCATAAAACTAAGCTTTCCTTTAACCCGACATCAACTCTCCCCCAAATACACATTGTACTCGTACCTCTAGGCGCGTGCGCTTGGAGCCAGTCATGAATAAAAAGAAGAAACAACGACGTCGTGCTCTAAACTAAATATAGGATTACGCCTCCAGCTCTTGATACACGCGCCGATAGTGATCGTCTGATAACCTACGCACACACGTTCTCGGGAGCTCTAGGGAGAAGTTAGGAACGCTGGCAAGAGGAAGCGTTAACAGCGGTTACGACACGTCATCTGCGCGAGCTAACTGCACACGCGAGCTGCCCCTCATAACCGTTTGTTTGAAGTGTTCCACTACGATGTTTGCGATTTCGCTTGGTTCATTCAGTCCGACCATTTCAAGGTGACCCCAATACGTCCAACCCTCTATTTTTCACGCGCCGAGTTTGCAGTGCCGCGTCATTGTTTCTGTTACTTTACTGACATGTCCATTCACCTTGTTTGCGCCGGGAAAAATAGCACCGTAATCGGCCTTCACACTTCGCATTTAGTGAATTACGGGAGAAACGCTATACTGGATTCAGGCATTTTCGGAATGCAGCATCGGGCAAAAAAAATGCCGAAGAGGTCAGGAATCGAAACAACGTCATTGTATTCATACGGTTTGCATTACTACGCAAGGATACGCGACGAACACAGTTTGACAGTGTTCTGCTGGCGCCACACAAAAACGGTCAGGTAATTTTAAACCCATGCCGTCTTTATGTGTAGAACGTTTTCGTCTTTTATTTTGATTAGTTTGATTGTTACTGGTATACTGCAGTAGCCAACCTTTTTTTTTAGGGACGAAGCTTTTAGGATTGAGGCTTGTCCGTCCACATCAATGAACAATCATGGCGAGATGCGTGAATGTGAGACACACACACTAAAATAATGATAAACTAATATCAACGATAGTTGTGGCAGATTAATAGAAAATACCTAGAAGAACGAAACCTTCATACTAGTCACTGACTTCGACGTACATATTATGAACCTCTGGACGCAGCTTTGTCGTCGACTCTCCCTGTATGCTGCCATGGTGTATAGGGAAGCTGTTGCTGTAGTAAAAACGTGTATACGAATAAAACGACGTTGGTAACAGACGAACAACAATCATAATTTCGATGAACCCACATAAAACACCTACATTCACAAACCATGTACTATAGCAGCTACCTCAACGTAGACATTCTAGACCATAGGACCAAACTCCGTCGTCGACTTTTTGTTGTGTCACTTGATTTACATTATATAAGACAACAATCGGGTAGCGTATGTGTGGCACATAGGAAGGTTCAACAATAGACTAATACCAATCAGAACTCTGTGGGAACATTATGAAACACCCACATGCACAAAACATTTAAAATAGTCGGCGATTTCAACCTATAGACATTATGTGGGTGGTAAGATCTCGCTTTGCTCACACGTCATCGTTAACTTCGAGGAGATGCGTAGTTTACTTTGTTAAGACTGTCTCAATAATTAGCCCTAATTATGTTTCTAACTCGATAGGTACGGTTCTAGTTCACATAATCAGTGAAACGTAAAAAAGCAATGTATATGCACGCTCAGATTGCATTTAAACACACTATTTCCAGCAACGTACTGATTACGAACTCAATTTTTTTCCCGGCTGATTAGGAACAAAAGTCCGAAAAGTAGCACGTGACTACGCTCCAATCTGCAAAAAGGTGAGGGCGTAGTGCCGACTTGCTATTTCGGTGATTCTGTTTCAAGGCGCGGCTTCCTGATAGGCGGTGCGGTCTAGGAGTGTGTCATTTTTGAGATTTTACAGCGGGCTTTGTTTATTAGCCTATACATGTAAGCACGCAGTTAGTATGTTACTGAATATAGATAGCACCGTTAGATGTCATTTGAACATGTGTTTATATGCCTCATTGACACTTTAATGATTAGGGGAGCATTTTCTCAAGTTCGAAATGTAACTAGGAATAAATGAAAACCTCAATAATGAAAAAAAAAGAGTGGCTACTACACTATAAAAGGAATAGTATGCACGAGACGTGCTTTGCATAACGATGCTCCTCTTTTTTTTGGAATGGTGTTGCTCGATATTCGAGACACCCCGTACCCGTCCATGCATGTAGTTTTGTGTGTGCTTAGGTATACGCATTCAAGATGAATTTCGCCTGGATTCTGATGAACCCCTTAAACTACCCTCTCATTGATTGATTGATTGATATGTGAATTTTAACGTCCCAAAACCACCATATGATTATGAGAGACGCCGTAGTGGAGGGCTACGAAAATTTCGACCACCTGGGGTTCTTTAACGTGCACCCAAATCTGAGTACACGGGCCTACAACATTTCCGCCTCCATCGGAAATGCAGCCGCCGCAGCCGGGATTTGAACCGCGACCTGCGGGTCAGCAGCCGAGTACCTTAGCCACTAGACCACCGCGGTGGGGCTTAAACTACCCTCTCACTGCGCCTCTGGTTATTGCATACTAATTTTACGTAAGCGTGGAGGTTTGGCCCATTGCCAACTGGGCGAGCGGTCATGCGTTCGAAACGAACCCTGACTCGGAACTTTGTTTCCAAACAACATTTTGTTTTGACGATTCACCGTACGCAATAGGCAGACTAGAGCCATACATTTTTTTTCGTCTTTTACACGTGTATATATGTAAAAAAAAGGAATATTTTTCATTGGTATCTTTCTTCTGACTTGTTATGAGAAATATGAATACCATGTCGTGAAAATGATGTGGTATTTTAGTGCCGTAGATTGTCGAATCTCAACTACCAACAAGTCGGGAAATTTCTAGAGAACACTCTACATTACAGCTCGAGACGTGTGGTGGCTGCAAACGCATTCGGAAAAGCAGATAATGGTCGTGAAAAGGTTGTGGGTTTGGCTACTACTAGTGCGACCTATTTGTACTCCGTTATATTCGTTTATATATATTAAAAATTCATAATTAACCTCAGTTAGTGAAGGTGTCTTTTCATCTTTCTTTCACGAAGGAGCTTTTTGCGTTTATGTTCCCTCAAATTCTTGCCCTTGTGCAGGTATATCAAAATTCTAAAGGGCTCAAAATATATACTAGCATACACCACACGCTAGATAGACGTTACTGGGTTTAAATCTTAAGAACACTTCTTTAAAACACCGATATTATAAACTTTATTACTTTCCATTGCCTTGTTTATCCACATTTCCACATCATCACCAACTTACTCATAAGCGCCAATCTACAAAAACTTTAGCCGCGCAAGATCACATCTATGATCAGTTTTTAATAAACATCCCTTATTCTTGAAGTTACCAAATTGCATTAAATAATTTTTTCATATTATTCTCGCGCATTAACATACATATACATATAAAGCAGTGATGTGTATTGTGTAAACTGTACCATAAACTCAGAAATGGCCAGCAGGATATGTAGAGAAAGAGAAAAAATAGAACACGCGCTTCAAGGCATTGTCTCCTTACAGAGGGGAATTTTACTCGTTGCCAATCGGTTAAGCCCAAAAAGGTCGGGGCTGCTTAGTCGAGAGAAGCGTTCCACTCGATAACGGTGAACGCGTCGTCTTTCTTGCCCGCGAACCTGTTGTTGCTATTGCGAAGCTTCTGGGCAAGATCGTCGATCTCGTTCTGCTCCAAGGTGGCGAGCGTCGGCAGTGGCGTGACGGGTGTCGCTGCGGGCGCCGAGTCTCCCAAGAGCATGACGTCAGACAACGTGGGCCCGGGTGGTGAGCCGAAGCTCTCGACTCCACCGTTGACGGTACGCAAGGTACGTCGCGGCCTGGCCCATAGAGCCGTGCCATCCCGATCTCGTTTAAGGTTGCCAGAATGCATTGCGCCTGCATTTCGTGTACAACTAAAGTTCGCGCTGTCACTTAACTATGCAATTACTGATTCAATCAATGAGACTAACTCGCTCAATGAGGCTAGATGACACTAAGTAACTACTTAAAAGACTCTATCGGCCGTTCGCTCCATCAAAATCAGGCACTTTTACTTATTCGCTCTTTCAACCATGCACACATCACTATGTTAGTCATTTATTTATTCAGCCACACACACGCACACACACGCACACACGCACACACACACACACACACACACACACACACACACACACACGCACACACACACACGCACACACACACGCGCGCGCGCGCGCGCGCACGCTCTATTTTGCGGCGGTAATCTGTCTATTAAAAATTCGGCACGAGATGACAAATATGACTTAAGTATATGTCAACTGCAACAAAAGAGCTCATTATAGAGGTGCTGGGGTGCAGCTCTATGTTCGCTATT
Organism: Rhipicephalus annulatus; assembly: GCA_013436015.1. Lineage (NCBI taxonomy): Eukaryota > Metazoa > Arthropoda > Arachnida > Ixodida > Ixodidae > Rhipicephalus > Rhipicephalus annulatus. Next base: position 480,357 of record WOVY01011151.1, on the reverse strand, counting down.
TTCGATGGTTACTAGCACTAAGTTTTCTCTATCATATATTTTTTGGAGAGTTTCTGTAATGCAACCTACTACAAGTGACCACGGACAAGAGCGACAACTTACTTAGTCTCTGTGATCATGTTTAGCGTGCGAAAGTCAACATATAATGACAGAGCACTACTTAGTGTGGGGAAGGAACCCGAAGAATATTGTTGCAGCTTTACGTTAGGCTAACGCAACTGAAGTGCGATGCATGCCCTGTTCCCGGGTTTCTCATATCACGGATTTTTTTTATTTTTTTGCCCTCGCACTTAAAGATCAGCTTGATACCAGCGTTTCACTCGATTGTGTTCTCTCAGCTGCCCCTTTGGCATCTTCCTTACGATGTTGCAGTTTGACTATACTTTATCACGAATTTCTATAGTAGGGTTGCGCCGTTGGCTTAATTCTTCCTCTCTTGGTATGGCAGTGACTGAGAGATCCGCCCTTAGTCGCCAAAAGCGCTTCATCGAAGTAACACAATGCTGCCTACGGATAGGTCATACTCACCTCACCCACAACTTCTTATTGCGCGGAAAAGATCAGTCAGAATGCGAACATTGCAAGGAACCTCTGACTATCAATCATATTTTAATAACGTGCCCAATCTTTGAAAAAAGAAGACACGCTTATTTTAAACAATTTTACAAAACACAAACACCTCTACACCCAATATTAATACTATCAGAAAATGCACCCATCCCCATACAGGATGTTTTTCGGTTTCTAGAGGCCGCAGGTCTTTTAAACAAACTGTAAACAGAAATCTGTTTTTACCTCACATTTTAACCCCATTATCAAAATCACGCAGTGTCTGGCGCATCATAGCCATTGTTGCTTTTGCGCCATAAAACCCAACGTAACTAACTATACTGTGTCCCGAATTTCTATAGTAGGATTGCGCCGTCGACTCAATTCTTCCTCTTTTGGTCTGGCACTGACTGAGAGATCCGCTCTTAGTCGGCCCAGCCGTTCTCGAGCGAACGCACGATGTAATCCTCGGCGAGCCTATAAACTCAGTTGTGTATATAGTGAACTAGAGCCGTAGTGGCGTGCATGACCCGATGCACCTTTGGCTAGCCGGTGCACCCCTATCAGTGAAAGGCTGAGAGACTTCACGATGACAAGATGGTGGGGCTCCTACTTAGTGGCGAAGCTCAGCGACTGCTTCACTTGGACTTGCGTGACCACGGGTTGAGGCCGTTCACCTTCGGTCTCAAGGTGCACTGCGTTACGTCAAAGGCCCGGAGAGGAACGTAGAACAGTAGCAAGCACCTAATTGCTACATCATGCCGCAAGTATGGTGGCACAAATGCAAGTGGGCAGCCGAGAGACATACCGGCTTTATAAGTGATTGAAGTCAGGTCACATGAATACTAGGCAACTTAGCTGGCAGCTGTTAACAAGAGCACCTGGTGCTATCGCATACATGGCTCATTTAATTAAAAAAAAATCCCTACTTGCGTTGATCAACGTGCGCCTAAGCTTAGGCACCAAGCCAGAGATCAAGTGCAAACTCTGGCGCTTTAGAACCAAACGCCACAGCCATCGTGTTAGCTGTTGTCTCTTAGGTCTTTTGTTTTTGCTTGTGTTTGGTGAGAAGCTGGATTGCCACACCAAGGTAAGTAAGATTTTTGGCGAACAAATAAACGCTGCTCAGGCTTGGACATCTTACTTGTGATTGTACTGGTACTCGGACCTGTCGGCGAGGCTCCACGTGCCCTTATGGCCCTTCCAGAAGGTCCAGGACTGGCACCATAGGCCGTGCTGGCTTTAGATGTAAAGGTGCTATTGTCAATCTCATCGAACAGGAACTGTACCAGTGAATCGTTATCTTCCGCTGGTGGGAATCTGTAGGACATTTAAGGAAATCAACATAGTCATGGGCTGTGGCTCTGCAGGAGTTTAGTTGAGGAAAATATTTAAAGTCCCTAGAGTGGATTGAACAGTGAGCGCTTGGATGAAGTACAGCCACGAATTGAATGTCTACGTTAGGAAGCAATGTCAAAATCAATCAATCAATCAATCAAATATATAGCGGCCCTATAACAACCATGGGGTCTTAGTGCAGACGCATTGAAAAATAAAACAATACAAATAAACAGTATCACTGAGACACTCTTCAAAAATCAAAATGAGAGAAAACACGCATTGCAATACCGCGTCGACCGCAATTCAATGGAAGCGATATGCTAGAGGTTCGCGTACTTAAGATGCAGGTACTTGTCAAAAAACACCAGATGCTCAATAGTTCCGAAGCTTTTTAGTATGGCATCCCTCACAATTGTATCGTGGTTTCGGGACGTAAAAGCAGCATAGTTATTGCGGATATTGATTTGGTCACTGACCAAGTCAAGGTGCAAAAACACGGACGCATTTCGAAGCGAGTACAAAGAACTCGCATGGGCCCCGAAACGTCTCTGTGTTTTTCTTTCTACACCTTGACTTGGTCAGTGACTGCATCTACATCCCCGTGATGATACGTGACCGAATGAACTTTCATGAAAGTCTTCAGCATAGTTATTTATTATTATTAATATTTTAATAATATTATAGTTCTATCGCTAGCAGTATCATTACCCGAGAAGTGTCGGCGTGAACAGGAACTGTCGCAGTGGCTCGTTGTCGACGCCGCCCTCAAGGTGGTAAGAGGGCGATGGAGATGTCACCTTTCGCTGTCCTCGCAGCAGACAACGATTCGCGTTCTTGTTCAGCGTCTTGTTGCGTTCGCGCAACAATGCCTTCTGGAGCTGAGCGTTCTCGTCTTGTAAGGTGCGCAGATCATTCCTCAGGTTGACCTGCCTTTGCTCGAGCACGTCAGCGGTGGCCTCCATCTCAGAGATCATCTTGCTCACCTGCAAAGACAGAGTGTCATGGCCCTTGGACCTTTATTGAGAATTTCAACTGTGCCAGTATTTGCGAAGGAGATAAGGCGTAGGCGTATGTGCATGTTGCTTTGACGTGGCACACACAAAACGAAAAAAAATGCGTGCAGTGACGTTCTGGTATTTGCAACCTACTCCTCTTTAAAGCATCTCTTAGTACTTGACAAGGCTCGTATTTGAAAATTTGCTCTGTGAGAATGCTCTAATATTGTTTAGACTTCACTATGCTCTGCAATCGTTTCGCTTGTTTTCGTGCGAGCCTGGAGGTGTAAAGCAGTGCATTGTGGTAGGCTACGCAGGCGATCGGCGCATGGTTGTTTCTTCGCTGCCAGGTATTGACTTGCTCACCGCAAGAATTGATACGCATGCACTTCTTGGAGGAAACGTTACAGAGTGTGCATAACGCCCGCAGTTAGTCCAACTTTGTCGAATTATGCGTTAGAATGATTATTAAGGCAAAGAAACAGTGAAAGATTCAGAGAAACAGCTCTGCTCTTCCGGAGCAAACACCGAAGAACATTCGTTCCGCGAATAACATTTTTAGGCCAAACTCAAGGTCATGCCTGGGTTTTCCAGCTTCTCATGTGCTTCTGGAGACTATTCGCTTTGCCATCGAAATGGCGCTATGTTCTAGCCGATAAAATCCTGGCGACGTTTCTCGAGCTCATGAGAACGTTTGTGATTTGCTTTGTTTCATGCGCCTTGTGTGTCATCTAAACGACGGCCAGGGAGTTTCAGCGAATAGCTAGTGTGGCACGTTCGAGAAAACAAACAGTGGTTGAAGCATGAACTCCGATATGACGCGCGCATGGCTTCGCGGACGCGTAAACTCTGAGAAATTGATATAAAGAAAATCTTTCTAGTGACCACCGCCTACGGCAAAGGCTGCATTCCCGTTCACTGTACGATCACCCTGCTAGCTCCCACCACGCCGAGCAGCATCTGTGTGTCGTATTGTGGAATAATTGTGGATGCAGTTCAATGTGTACGCCCTATTTCAGGGCGTGTTACCATGTTTACTGCTGTGCTGCACACACACAATGAAAAATTCCAGCACAAATGCAGTGAGCGTAATCAGTGATGGGATGAAATCCGGGCTTTCAAGCTTCCCCGAAGTCTATAAATTGTGTTTGCATAAATTGACGCACACATACAAAACACACGGACATGTATCGCCTCCCCCACCCGCACTTAAAAAATGACAGCATATCCACGGGTGAATAATGGATAATGGGACTATAGTGAACTAGATATCTAGAGCACTGTAAAGAGACGAAGTTAGATCCACACGCCACTGTCGCGCCACTTCGGCCTCCCATTGGCGTACTGCAGGGTCCTCGCGGCACCGCCGCGCAGTGTCACGGCGCGTTTCTGCCTCGCGCGCCCGCACATCGGGGTCCCTTCTTCGAGCGCGAGCCACCGCCGCCCTGCGCGCACATTGCTCAGAGGCCTTGTCCCTTGTCCGTCGCAGCGCCTCTAAATGGGTGCGCGCGCTGCAAAACGGGGCTTCTATGGTACTATAGAGCGCCCCCTGCCGTACGGCACTGACGAAAAACAGGCAATCGCAGTCGCGTGATAGTCTTCTTTGCCTCTGGTGTATCACGTGACTACGATCGCGTGATAGTCTCTCTCTCTCTCCTTCCGTACGTGTGATGTCAATTCTTTTCCACAAGTAAAGCCCTCTAGTGTGCTACCATTCGCATTTTTCAGTGTATAGTAGAAGTACCGCTCTATGGCCGGTTCAATAATTAACGAGAGCCGGTTACCCACAATGGGGACGCACAAGCGACGCCGTAAGGAGCTTCGCCCCTAAAGTATTTCTTGCTACGCTTCTGACCAAGTGATTGTTATTTGTCGTCTCAGATCAACCATTTTAATGTGGTGTGCCCCCTTCACTTCCGACAAATTTAAAGATTAATAATAACAGAGTAAAGTTAGTTGGTAAGTATTCATTCTGATAGACAGGGCATGTAAACACGAACACAAGAAAGTCTACACGCAACAAGCGCCGACTGACTGAGGATGCCCACAAAGGCGGATGGCCAAGGAAGCACGAATTACCAAAACGCGCGAGCTAACCATTGATTAACCTGCATAAAGATGAAAGCAAATGCCCTTAACAGTCACCTTTTAAGTGCACCCCACGCGTGCCAGAATAATAGGTTCACCCGTTATTGCGTGGGCGTGCGCAGATAATCTTTCGTGCCTTTTTGTGTTCCCGCCTATGTACTCATCTTGAGTTTTTAGTCGGCGTTTGTGGTGTCTTGACTTCTTCCCAGTGTCCGTCCTTGAACACCCTCCCTTTAGAATGGACCAAGTCAAGCTCGCCTGTATGAGTGCCTTCTTGAGCAAGCAGTGGTCCTCGGGGTCGGTGGTGTCTAGCGACTGCTCTGCGCCAACCAGATGCTGCCTGAGCACATGCACGTGTTCCTGGAACGCCGACAGTGCAGTGGGTGGCGGCTTCACCACGGACGTCATCCGCTGTGGCGACTGGCTGGTACTTGGCAGTTCCATCGCCGGAACCTCCGCAGTGCTCATCGCTGGAACTTGAAGGCAGGCCAGCGACTGCAAAGGAAGCGGGGCCGATTCCATCAGCACGCACTGCAAAATGGCTCGCGCTAGCACGAGGTGGGTTTCTGACTTTTCCTCCAGAGAGCAATGAAGCCCACTATCAGGCGTCAGTCATGAAACGGATTGTGTCAGGAAAAAAAAGAAAAATGTGCTCATATTCAGGAAGTGAATCATGACGTCATTCTGGAACTTGTTCTTACCGCCAATCCAGCGTGAAATTGCCCACTGGCGCATATAAATGAGTGACAGCGAGTGTGTGCAGTATATACAATACGTTTTTCGCTCTTGAGTAGCCGCTTCCCGCGCCCTAAACTCCAGGGTAAAAGCTTGCTGTCGGAATTTCAGTTTTACCACAGCTTCCTGAGGTCATGCCTCTGGTGTAGCTTGCTGTCTGCGCAGATGTTGAACTATAGCATGTCACGGCATGCCACATTGTCACCTCCGAGCTGCAGTTTGTAAATGAGGCCATTCCGACTTTCGCTGGTTAGATTACTTTCCCGGTGGTTTTCATTTATGCCAGAAAGAGAATGTCTTGCCTTGCACACTTTTATTTTTTGTCATCAGCTTCATCGCCACGTCGTATAACGGGTACCTTGCATGCGCGTTGCCGTGGGGGCAGAGCCATCGTCATTGGGTACTGGCATGTGCTGACACGCTTATTCATTATCATCATCATAACGTATAGTGGGTTTCTTGCATCTCTTGGGCCGGACAACGCACAATGGACAAGCTACTACCATAACTTGCTTAACTCCTATAATTAGTTCCTCAACTTAAAGAAAGGTACAGGCCAGTCCCGCAGCGCTGGTGTGGGCCACAATTTCAAGGATCTACTCAACTGTGCTCTTCTAATATGAAAGCTGAGAGAGGGAGAAAAAAAGAAAACATTTAATTTAGTTATGCGGTGGACGATTATCATAGCCCTGCGAGGGGGAGTCATCGCGAAGTGGTCACACGTCACCTCGGTGTGACAGCATCTACTTGGTCGTAGTCAAAGAGCTACGAAAAATGCATTTGCTTTATGAACTCCACAGTCACAAAGAGGTGATTCCCTGTAGTGTGTAGAACTTCCTAGGCTACAATGACTCAAATATGAAATTATCACTCGCTCTATATTTCATCGAATGATGAACTTGATCTACGAAAACACCTAAGAAGAATTGGAAGCATTGATGCGGAATGTACTGGTGGACATTCAACACCTTTACAAGATAAACTCAATGATTCTGACTTAGCAAAATCAAGCTAGCACCAACGCTCAATCCAGAGACTTGCAGCACATCAGAAGTTGCTTGTGACCGTCGTACATAACTGAATTCTGTCGCACATCATATAGATATCTGCGAACGCACAAAGCTCTGGGTGCCCGATAATGTAATAAATATCTAAAAAAGGCTACACATATAGTGCTCGTTTACCAGCAAATGTGATATATCAGAAAAAAAAGGTTATCAAACTCACAGCCACATATCTTTGATCTGCTCTCCTTGCATACTACGGTGTCCAGGTTTTATTAGCTGATTTTGCTAGCTGTATATAAACCACGTGTCAAACAATGGGTGTATAAAAATAAATGAATAAATGTGGCACTTTATTCCTCCCTGATTAAACATTTCGGCGAAATTATTGCCTCCTTAACCATAACAATAAGTGGCAGATCTTCTCGTGCTGGTGAATTCTTCGTGTATGCTGTTACGTATTCGTCAGCTGGACGAGCGATGGTCCAAGCAGCAGACGATGCACTCACTGGGAGGAAGAGAAATGACCGTTTATTCATTTTCCGTTGGACACAACTGACTGTAATTTGACAGCTGCTTGACCGCTACATACAATTGATTGTCCGCTGCTTCATATTTGCCTTCCCAGTGTTCTACGTATAGTGTTTATATATCTCTGGCACACTACAAACACGAAAAATGGGATTATCTGCATACTTTAGAAGTCAAGCTCTCGGTGTATTAAAATTCGGAAAATTCAGAGTCAGGTCACTTACATCTCGTCGAATAAGAATGATTATATAATAAATGGAAGGTTTGATAAATAAAACCCCATCTTGTCAGGAACACTGATAGTCAAAGGTGAAAGAAATGCGGGGACCGAACGTGAGAACAGCATGAACGGAATATGTACCGGCTCTCGTGTCCAGTGATCGGCGTATCACTTTTACACACACACACACACACACACACACACACACACACACACACACACACACACACACACACACACACACACACACACACACACACACCACACACACACACACACACACACACACACACACACACACACACACACACACACACACACACACACACACACACACACACACACACACACACACACACACACACCCCACACACACACACGCACGCACGCACACACACACACACACACACATATATATATATATATATATATATAGATATATATATATACACATGTAGTATATAAATAGTCTGGCTTCGGTTGCCGTAGAATTAAGGAAAAATAAGTATACGCCTCTAAAAAACTGTTTATTGGTGACGTTTCGATCGGAGACCGATCTTCATCAGACAAAAATTAAGTAGGCACCGACGTGCTTTTATGCCATCGTCCAGCCGAGAGCCGAATAGATATCATAATACAATAAAGAATAATTAACTGGTTGCAGAGGTATCAGGGGGAGATACATCCGAGCACATTCGCTGTGCGTGCGAAAAGTATAGAGAATAACCTGGAACTTGTCGCACAGACCCAGGGGGATTCGCGAAAAACACGGAACTTTTACAGAAGTCTTCAAAATATACAGTTCTAATCAGTACTCTGTAATATTGTTGGAACAGTTAAAATTATGAAAAAGCTGCGTGATTAGTGCTTAATTCACGAAGAATATCTCGGTTGACCTAAGGCCACGTTTGAAAGTAACCATTCGTGATAATTCAAGGATTCTTGTGAAGCTACAACAGTTTTGATCTACCCTCCTGACACCAGGTTCTAAGGTCTCAATCTTGAGCTGTTCACAGTTTCACCGAAGTGGGTTAGTGGCACTAACCGGGGAAAAGACAACAAGACAGTGAGTCATACTGGAGAAAATTCGGTCTTGGGAACCCGATTTCCAGGACCATGAGCAGCCCCGAACGGAAGGATGGAGCGGCAGCGCCGGTGTCAGAAGCGGAGACATCACCGGAACCAACGCAGCTGCCAACGGTTGCCGAAGAACCCGCTGAAATGGAGGCTTCGACGAGCACGTGTACGAACGCGGCCACCTCCACAGTGGCCAGCAGCGGCAGCCAGAGGGTCCTGGCCACGCCGGTAAAATCGAGCCCTTCTCTGGCGGAGTTCCAAGAGCACCTGTCTTTGTTGCGGGAGGGTCTCGTGGCCACAGAGAATAACCTGGACTCTGTGCCACCGGAGGAGTACAGGGAGCTCAAGACGGCACTTCTCCAGGTGAGCGCACTTTGTAGTTGATCATTGAGTAACACAACGGATTGCTTAAAGTCAGTCAGGGCACATAACTTTCTAATGGCCTCGTCAACTACTTGTATACCAACGAAGACACAAACAGACAAATTGTACTTTATGAAGTATGAATGCTTGTTGGTTTTACAACCCCTGACGCCGTTACGTATCAATCAAATCAGACTAAAGCAAATGAAATTTATTCATATTTCGAAGAAAGAAAGGATAGGAGCTGTCACAAAAAGCTACTACAGTGAGTAGCCGAGGTGAGAGCCTTCCTTCGTAGGACAGCAGCAGGTGGTGAGTAGGACAAATAAATACATTTACAGACTGCTGCGTACACAAGAGTTTCTGACACACATTATCGAAAACTGTAGAGGATTGTTATAACAAAGAAAAAAAAACGAAGTGGGAAATAGTCTGGGCTGGGTAAAAACAAAGGTATTCAGAATAACATCAACAACAAAACTAGCTAACCCATAGTGAACCATGAAAGGATGTGTACAAATAAGCGTTGTAACATTATGAACATCGTTTTGACTTATTAACATGCATATATCGTGGAGCTCTTTCATTGATAGCGTTTCAATATCGACGCCATTTGTTCTCAGAACTGGTTTAACTGTGATGGTTGTAGGTAACGGACCATTTGTTTCATGAGTGATTAGGTATGAGTTGGTATTGGCTATTTTTCATAGGATATCCGGACGCCGCCATCTTGGGTTGTTACAGCGATGTTTACTTGTTTTGTATATACCATCGTATGCAACAACCCACATATTTTCAGGCGTATGCGCCTACTGTAACTCTGTTTGTTTAGTTGTTAAAGACATAAAACCGAGAGGGTAACAGCCTACTATGGCGGTACTCAAACCCTTTCATAAAATAGCCTATAGACTAAAAGATTGCTATAGCGCGAGCTCAGAACGATCGTGGTCACCGGCCAACTAGCTCATATCACCACGCTTCTATAGACCGGCATACAAAACTCTATAGAAACCTATTTTGTCACAACACTGACGATGCTCGAACGAAAAGAGAACTTCTTTCGAGGGTCTTGTTTCTTTGCAAAATGGAGCTAAGAGAAACTGAAGCGACAGAAAGAAAACGAACCATTAAATTTCGTCTCTAGTTGCAGTGCAGTGATAATTACCTACATTGGGATGGATTAAAATATATTTCAGGTGCAAGCATAACCATGAACAAGTTCAATGTAGCAGCAGGCCATCCAACTTACTGAGAAGCTTTTGAGATAGACCTGGCCTGCCGCTTCGGTTTGATTATTATTTGCTGAAGGAGAAATAAAAGGCTCCCGTTTCACGCAGCATACTGCGTTAATTTTTGACCCATATCGTTTTTATCTAACTGCGAGGGGTCCCTCATCACTTCAACCAGTTCACAACGGGTTCTCGAAACACTCATGGGTTGAGAACCGCTGCTATAACTAATCACGCAGGTGAGCAAGATGATATCTCAGATGGAAGCGGTGGCCGAAACTCTCGGCGAGAAAAGACACAACCTGAGGAACGAGCTGCGGACGCTGCAGGACGAGAACGCCAACCTCCAAGGGGCGCTGGTTTACGAGCGACGCAAATCTCAGAGCCGGGGTCGTGGCGGCCCTCTCTTGCACGGAGGGAGAGGCGTACCGATTCCGCCTCCTCTTCCTCCTCTAACTCCACCCCCTCTGCTTCCCCGGCGCGACAGTGCCACACTGTACAGCCCAATGAGGTCGTTTTTTTGTCCACCATTGCTTACAAGGTGAAGCAGCAAACATTCATTTTTATTTAGAGGCACAAGTGGAGAGCTGCACTCTTTTCTTTCAAACATTTCGCGTCGAGCTCTCACCCGGTTTTCTGATTGATTTGTGGGGTTTAACGTCCCAAAACCACCATTTGATTATGAGAGACGCCGTAGTGGAGGGCTCCGGAAATTTTGACCACCTGGGGTTCTTTAACGGGCACCCAAATCTGAGCACACGGGCCTACAACATTTCCGCCTCCACCGGAAATGCAGCCCCCGCAGCCGGGATTCAATCTCGTGACCTGCGGGTCACCAGCCGAGTAGATCATCGCGGCGGGGAATTTGTAGCAAAGCCTATTCGTTGGAAAAATTCACAGACATTCACGAAGAAAACCTTTTTAAAAATGAAACTGGTAGAAATAGTGTGGATTCTGGTTGAAGTTGAGATTTATACTGGGTACGTGTTGTCGATCCTGGTAGGCTTCGGGACAACGGGCTTCGGGAAAAGACACGAGGAAGGTCAACGGGTTGTTCCTGTAAGTACTTTATCAGCAGCACCAACTCAGGATCACATTTCTGCTGCTGTGCCATCTCTGATGCAGTGACAGTTCCCCAAAAAAGGAGCATCCTGTTCACTTTCAGTAGAGGTTACTTCTGTGGAATCAACCGGTGCACGTGACAGTATAATATTGGATGTCAAATACACTTGTGGCAGGGACCAAGTAACTCTCGCACTTTTTATTCGAAAACAGTTGAATGAACTTTCTTGAAGAGCACGCTGTTTTCTTGTGACAAGGAGATATCTTTGAGACACCTGGTGGAGCAGAATGAAACCACGCGTTTCTTTCTACGCGGCTTCAAAACACAGCGTAAACAGAATTTCTTGATGTAATAACTTGTCTGCCCCAGTTCTGTATTGCATGTCAGTTCTTTCTCTTTGCTTTTTAAAAGCTTTGCGTTCTGAGATGTGAAATTGATTTAGAAGCTTCATGTACTCAGCCGATCACGCAAGTTCTCAGGTCTTGCAGCACCAGCGACAGCAGCACTCGATACTATGGCAGCAGGCAACAGTTCCGTACAACGGAGCGAGTCTTGAAGCGAGTCCTTCCGCAAGTGCACCCCTCCGTGAAAGCAGTGTGGTTTGGCGCGCGTTTCGCTTCGCTACCGAAAGCAATGGCTCTGCGGCACAATTATCGGTTGCCGTTTGTTCTGGCTGCTTCAGCCAGCCATTTGTGATTAGAATCCATCTCAAGTTTTTCACATAAGAATAATAGCAATAAGCTAAGGAAGCCCTGAAACATTTACTCAAGTAACCACGGAATGAATTCACAGAGAGAGCTTATTTCCTCACGAATCCAACTCCCCAAAAATTATAAGAATCCGTCTTGCACAATATGAGTTACAATTATTTGTCGCACGCTGCCAATGCATTCTCTGTTCTCTCGTCTCGACGAAAACACTACAAGCTGAGCAGAGAGGAATGAAAGGGGCAACGAAATACGTAACGCGCCCCTCGTGACATTGAGCACTTTTTTTTTCCTTGGAATGCCCGGCTTTTTCAATGTGATCGCGCTCACATGTGGACAAGTGGCGGCATCCCGCGGCAATTTTTGTAACGATCGAGCGCGCCATGCTCAAATCAGCCAACGGCTGATAGATGGGTTTGCTACATGTGATATATGAGCAATTTCCGTCATTTGTCGAGAAAAAAAGAAAGCAATTTTGAGCTGACTTTCATAATTTATTGCGAATTCAGGGCAGGATGCTGTGCCATATTATTTGGGTCGCGTGTTGTCGGGAGAATCTACTACCGATCGGCAGCGTTTTCTGACCACGCTCAAAACGTGTTGCAGGGCACTTTTAACGTTTGCGCACTTTCTGGTTCACGTGAAAGGTGATACACACGTGAAACAACATGAAACAGACAATATTTCACCAGTGCGTGTTTCATGCTCGTTAAAATAGCTTCCTATTGAAGAGGGATTAACGTTGCTCGTTGCAGATTTTCCACATGGAAATCTTGGACGCAGTTGAAGGACCACAATCGCCGGCACCCACACTCGCGTACTCTGTAACCATCGCGTCATTCAAAACTTGTCTGTAAGTACATTTTTCAGCACGCTTCTGTTCTTTATCTCGTGGTGTGCAGGTTCCGAGCAATAAACGATAGCGATTCCTCCCTGGTGGACTTGATGAACGAAAGCATGGCGGGCAGCGCTTCCTCCAGCAGATTAATCGCCAGTGTGGGAAGTGGTCCCGGTCCCTCTGCGACTGCCAGAAGAGGGCGTGCGTCTACCCGAAATTGGCGTGGTGGAAGCAACGTCACTGGTACAATGACAGGTGAGCTTTCGAATTGAATTTCGAATTATTTATCAGAGCAGGTACATAACGCGCTTACAGAATGAGGATAATGGGATAAAAGCTGCAGAGTATATAGTTGCTTGGCTGTTCCCACTTTTCAGCGAAGCACAAGTGCACATGCCGAGAACATTCAATACGTACTCTTGCAGCAGCATTGAAAACGAAACGGAAGAGTGACCACTACAAAGAGCAAACAAAATAATTTGCAAGAAACACGTACGAAATGTTACACTCACAATATGACTATAGTAGAGAACCACGTATTTTTTTCAGGTACCTCACGTAAAACCCCTGAGTCGGGGGGACGGGAGGCGGGGCAGGACAAGTTTGGTGATAGACTCTCCAGACTGGGGTGGTCTATCTCCCGTTAATATTTGCACGACTGTGTCCCCTGGCAGAATGTAGTTATTTCGCGAAGGCACAGAAGCCGAGGCGGTTGTCAAATGATGTGACACTTGCGTAAGTTCGCTATCACTGGCCCTCACCGACAAACAGACTTGTCTTCTTGACAGCGACTTTTTGCGTCTAAGGTTTGTTTGTATTATTCAGTGAACATATATGCGCAGTTCTTATATAGAATCCATGTGTGCGCATAGGTAAGGTACACTGCGTCAATGTATAAACACATTCAGTGGCTCAATAACTTTAGCTGAAAGTTTGCGATGGCTCTGTCTTCTTTGTTGTCCGTGTTCTCGTCATTGGTAGTCGTGCTCAATTCATGAAATGCCAACTTGCCGAAAATGTTGCTCTGAAAAACTTTTTTTTCGTGTCGCGTTCGTATACATGCACGTACTATCACACGAATTATGGTGTTCAATGTGGGAGCGCGCGGCTTAAGGCACAGTAGCGCCGATCCTGACGTGTTTTTGAGTTGTCAGGAGAAGATTCGGCCGTTTCCTGTGAGTCCGCATCGCCCCTACTCGCTTGCACGCTTGCCATCAGTTCGTGCTGGGGTGATATCAGCTTGTAAATAGTCATCATGGCCACGGAGATAAATAAGGTAGGAAATGCAAGACAGTCACATCACTTCTGCCGCGCACGCTCAGACGTGGCGTATTAGCGACGACAGATGGCGCCCATGTCGCTCCGAGCGCGATGCTCCATCGTTCTAGACACGAGAGTTGACAACTGTACAATCTTGAAGCGCGTTCAGCGACGCGCTCGCAAGGTGTAACTGATCCTGAGTGCGACAGAATACATACGAACATGTACACTAACACATATAAACGGGGGTTGAACTCCTCCTTCCGAAATGTATTGCTGCCTACACTCCTGCGAAAAGAGACATATGCACTCTAATAATGGTTGCGTTCATTTCCCCAGGAGAAGGTGGTAATAAGGGTTAGTACAGGCATCTAATTTAGCGTGGTGAAGGGCAAAACGCGGCGCTAACGATCATTAGCTAGACCTTTCTGTATGGAGGCTAGTTTGTGGCTTCTCTCGATTGTGCTTACATTTAGTCTAAGACGTAGTGCGCAGAGACAAGACAGCTTATATCACGTTTATTGTTTTGGCTCAAGCTTCTTGCTCTGCACGTCACATTTCCACATACAAACATCGCAGGATTGAATAGGCGGACGGGCAACGCCTCAAGAAGGGGTCGCGGATCCACGAAGAGGTCGAGATTACGCCGGCCTCCGAGAACATCGACGACCAGCGGCGAAAATAGCGACGGCTCGAGTATGCCTGCCGTAGCCACACTGAACAGCACACTGACGGAGGCCGATTCAGGACCGGCCCAGGATTCAACGCCTTCTGAATCTCCAACATCGGTGCAGCAGCAACCACCCACTGATTCGAACAGCGCAAGCCTGCAGAACTGATGTCAGGTTTTCGGACCAGGCGAGGAATTCACGAGAACGATTGCGGTTTTTTCACACCACATGACCGCGCTAAATTCTGGATACGTTACAATCATTATTTCGAACGGACACTGCTGATAACACCACGCCTCTGTCGAATCACACAAAACGTGTCTAGAAGACAATTTCCTGCAACAAAGGTAAAGTAGGTGAGTGTGTCCACACGACAATAACGCGGATGGACGCGGCATACACGTGTTTCAGTTTTGGAAGGGTCGCCCACAGTGTTCTTCCACGTGCTTAAAATTTCAGTTTTTGACCGGAGACACGAGCGTCTATATATAAGGTTCAATCAATTTATGCGAATTTTACTTTGAATACGACGAAAAGTGAAAAATGTCGATTATATTTGTACCGCGAAGACGCGAGTGCGTTCAGCAATGTAGCCGAGAAATTGTACTACGAATACACAACACTACTTTCGTGACACATTGATTGAAACATATCTTAGTAATATTGTGCGGAGTTTTACGTCCCGAAACTACAAGAATATGAGTGGCGCCATAATGGAGGACTTGGACTCACGACAACGCTCATCATTCGCAAAGGAGGAGAATGTCAAGTTCAAGATGCTTACAACTTATATTCTTGGGCTCATAACAGCACTCATCGTTCGCAATTAAGAATACTGAGTTCGTCATGGTTACTAGTTACATTTTTGGTCCCATGGAAACACTCATCGTTCACAAGGAAGGCGAATATTAAGTTGAAATCAATTTAAATCGAATCAAATAAAAATTTCTTTAATAAAACGTACCTAATTACAAGTATGCGTACAAACTATTTCGACCAGTAAGTTACGCGGCTAGTAGCTGTTACATTAAAAATACTTTAGCAACGCGCATAATTGGTGATGAAATGGTTGGTTTTGTATAAGTGGAAGTGAAGTTAAGCGATGTGCAAATTTACAAATGGAGAGATGTAAGAAATCAGAAAGAACCCACCGTTCGCCAACATGAGTGCCAACCATAGAGAGCATGTCCATATATGCCACTATAGAGCGCTCCCTGAGGGCGGCATTCCTGTGAGCGGAACCAGAACCAAAGCTAGCTTGACACCACAAATATGCGGTATGGGGGCATTCTCGATGATTTATATGTAGGATTTAGCATCCCGAAACCACCATATGATTATGAGAGACGCCGTAGTAAAGTGCTCCGGAAATTTCGACCACCTGGGGTTCTTTAACATGCACCCAAATCTGAGCACACGGGCCTACAGCATTTCAGCCTCCATAGGAAATACAGCCGCCGCAGCCGGGATTCAATCCCGTGACCTGCGGGTCAGCAACCAAGCACCTAAGCCCCTACACCACCGCGGCGAGACATGGGGGTATTCTACTACACCACCGCGGCGAGACATGGGGGTATTCTACTAAACACGTTATTTCATCATAAAAAACACGAAATTTCGCCACAATATATTGTTAAAACTGGTATTGTTATAAGCAAGTTCGACCACAGGAATGATGGTCAAGAGGTGTCTGTTGAATCTCCCATTGTGGGTACGAGTCATATGTGAAGGGACATTGTTATCATCATTGTAACTGCGGAGTCGTCTTTGACGGCTCGTCAATAAGTTTCAGCCATAAGGGCTTGTTTAATGCCGATAATGCTGTCACCCAACAACAAAAATGTATGAAACCACCACATATATTATTGTTGAGCAAAAGCACTCAATCGCACTTAATAATACTTCTAGCAAATACGTTAGTGGCAAAATATGCCATGGCTGTTTCAAGCTGCTCTACGAAAATTAACCACTCGTCTGTCTGACGTGGCTGCCAACTGCGCAAAACTATGGTTTGTGTATTAACTGTCTGAAACCTGAAGTTACTAGTGTCATCTAATTTTCACGAGAAGAACTCAACGGCCAGCTAAACAATTCTGTTTTTATCCTCCGTTTCGGGCACGCGCCACGTGCAAAAAAAATTCCAATCATCATCACCGAACTCTATGGAACAAGCTGGTTAGGTCTGCACCGACGAGAACAAAATTTGCCCCAAGTAGTCTGGTCTGTTGGAACCATGAGCGCTATCGAGCTGCCGTCAAGCCTTGTCGATGCCACGGCGGGCGCACTTGTACCGTCACCACCACCACGGCTGTCTCCGATGCTTCCGCTACGGACTGCACCGTTGTGCACCGTGCGAAGCAAAACGCAGGCCGGTCCCAGCACAGGTCTCATTCCGTACCGCATACTCGGCGGTGGGCCGAGCAGCGCGTTGGTCGCCTACAAGGAGCACGCGGCAGTCCTGAAGGACCACCTAGTCGCCGTCGAGGACTCCTTGGACACCGTGCCTCCCGAAGACCATCCGCAACTCAAGAAAGCCCTGCTGGAGGCAAGTCTACTATCATGCAAGGGTAAAAGCTTGGGCCAGTTGTAAAGATGCTGTTGATATAAGGGGTTTCATGACGCAAGGGTCCTTTCTTCACTATGAGCACAAGCTCATGTGGATAAAGATGTTGACAATGATTGTGTTAACTAGCTGCATAAGGGCTTAATATTATGCGCAATGTAGGCGCGTCGAACATATATAAGTATGGTATGTTTGGTGTTTTGTGGCAGAAGGGCCATTTGATGACCAAAGAGCACCAGGTCATGGGACAAGAGATGTGAATGATGATTATAATAAATGGCTATATATTATTATAGGTGGCCTATATGAGTAATAAAATCTGGAGAGTGGGGTGAAATGTGCACAGTGAGAATGAATGCTAAGTGATCGAGGTAATAGTATTATGGGGTACGAAATGGTTATAGAGAGACGAATGTCTCTTCAATGCTATGGAGCCCAAGAGACCGTTAAACGTTCGGCAAAAGAATCAGTGTTTAAACCACCACCTTCGTGAGCATGCGAGCCGGTTCGAACGGGGTAACGATGGAAATTTGGACAGCCATTGCCACAAGGGTGTCTGAAAAATGTTCTAAGAAGAGTGCGCTGTTGTTTTAGGGGCGAAGCTCCTTAGGGCGTGGGCTGTGCGTCCCCTGTATGTAGCCACCTCTAGTTTAGTTCTTGCAGTGTTCACTAGATGGCGGTACCGTCTCCTGTATGTAGCCACCTCTAGTTTAGTTCTTGCAGTGTTCACTAGATGGCGGTACCGTCTCCTGTATGTAGCCACCTCTCGTTTAGTTCTTGTAGTGTTTACTAGATGGTGGTACTTGTAGCTGATGATGAAAAGATGCAAGATGTTATAAACTAGAAAGCGGTACTTGTAGTTGATGAAAGACGCGAGATCTTATAAAATAGGAATGATGTCACATATGGCGCGTGTCATTGGTTGAAGGCAATCGTTCGATTTAGTGCGGCGACGATCGCTAGGGGTAGCGATGTAATAAAATCGAGTGGGCAAAATGTACAGAGGATTCATGGTTTACCAGGTTTACCTCCGGAGCTTCGCCCACTCATCATCATTCACTTCGTGGATATGGCGGAATTTTTTTGATGACGGTGATCAGCGCACACAAGAGATCGTCGAGGTGGCTCAAATAGAACAGGAGCACAGCAACTGCATGAGAATGACGTTGATATCTTTGACAGAAAAGGAAATGACAGGGTTAAGAAGTAGCTGATGTGCCTTGTCACACTGTGCGCCTGTGGCATTTGTGTTTTAGATTAAATATGTGCCTCGTTTTGGTAATAAGTTCAGTGGGGAGTTTGCACCCATCCGTGCCTGTTTTGGCCGCTGTCTGCGAAAATTGCACAAGTATAGTTCTTTACCGAGCATGACTGCAAGATTTGATGGAGCTGTTAGATTTCCCAATATATGCAGAATGTGATGTCGCTGCAAGATTAAGGCTTGGTTCAGACACCCCCTGTAATGTGTGTGATTTGTCAACTGGACATGACATTAATTCAAGGCACGCAATATTCTATTGTATAAAAAATGTTATCACAATATGTAAATTTATATGTGTTAAAAACACTAATCCTAATTATGTTGCAAATAAATACTTCTTTATCTGGGAAAAAGGGCTGATGTTTTAAAACAGATAGAAAAAAATGTCACACTAGAAATGTAGCGCAAGTTGACCTTTGGTGATGTTCGTTTTGAGCGAAATAAGTATACTTTATTTACACAATCCTCCTAGGAAGCAGGACGTCGATTAGGTCGTCAAACGTAGAGTGGCTTGAGTAAGTGTAAACTGCTAAATGACGTTAAATCAGGACATATTTATTATCCAGGACGTTCGATTCACCCACAGCTCTAAATGTCTTGCTTTTTCTTAGTCTCTAGTTGATTTATAATGGTGTTGAGCGGAAACACAAGACAACAGACAAGCGACAAGACGAAGACGCAGTGCGTTTTTCCAACTGAATTGATTCGAAAGGACCACGCATCTGTTGTCTTGTTTTTGCGTTCAATACCATTATGAATGACATGTCCCAACTCGCTCAACAAGCAACGTCGTGGAGTTATATCCCTACTCGATTCAAACAGCCAGAAGAGGGGGGCGTTCACACTCATGTACCCAGTCTCACAAAGGGTTAATAGGAAGCAGTCTTTCTATTTTATATATGAGTTTTAGCTTCGATCCCCTGCAGGTGAGCAAGATGATCACCCAGATGGAGTCACTGGCCGACACGCTGGCGGAGAGGAGGTTCAGCCTCCGGAACGAGCTGCGCACTCTGCAAGACGAGAACGTGCAGCTGCACGGAGCCCTGGTGCGAGAGCGGCGCAAACTGCACGGCCGGGACGGCAGGGGTTCCTTCATCGCGCGAGGTGGACGCAAGCTTCCGCCGCCGATGCTGCCGAGGCGCGACAGCAGTTTCATTAACCCCGTGCGACCGCTCATGTGCCCGCCGGCTCCTCCGAGGTAAACGAATTTGTCAGTAAGTGCATTGGCCTACGCCTAACATTAGGAAAAAAGGATTTGATTTGTGGGATTTGATTAACGTCCCAAAACCACCGTTTGATTATGAGAGACGCCATAGTGGAGGACTCTGGAAATTTTGACCACCTGGGGTTCTTTAACGTGCACCCATATCTGAGTACACGGGCCTACGACGTTTCCGCCTCCATCGGAAATGCAGCCGCCGAAGCTGGGAATCGAACCCGCGACCTGCGGGTTAGCAGCCGAGTACCTTAGCCACTAGACCACCGCGGCAGGGCAAGGAAAAATGAGGGGGGGTTTTGCGAGAGCACCGAATTCTGAATAAAATGGATTTTTAAGTTGGGTAGTAAGTTAATAGTCATTATGAAAAATTAGCTCCAAACACCAGACAGTAAAATACGCAGGTCATCACAGCGTCGAATGTGTTTCACTGCCCTACGTGCTGCGCTGTTATTTTAAATACTCCTAACACAAATCTAAATACCATTGCGATATTTTTAGCATATACATGACTAGTATGTATTTAGTTCAACTCTACGCTAGTGTAGAATTTTTGTACTTTTGCACTAGTGTATATTCCATAACCACATTACGATTGAAGCGATGGTCTTGCCATGATAATAAGCTGAGCCGGCTGCAACATGGTGGAAGTATCAATTCGCAATTGAAAAACCGGGAAGAATAACCTAATAACAATATCAGTTGTGGAGGTCTAACGTCGCAAGGGCATAATATGATTACGGGAGATTCCGTGATGGAGGCCTGCGCAAATTTCTACTACCGGGGCTCTTGTATTGTGCGCCTGAATTTAAGTTCACGGGCCTCATGTATTTCAGCTCCATCCAAATTCGGTCGCGATGGTGGGGATTCGACGACATTTTGACAGGATATGGCTCGTCCACATATACGGACACTAGATGAAAAACGCAAACAGCACAGGCGCTGTCTTTCAAGTCACAACTACAATTGATTAAAAGCAAAAGTTTCACATGTAACATCCGCCACATCATCTGGCTACACTCGGCTAGGATATAGTGAAAAAAAAAAGAAACCACAGCATATCCAAGCAGTGAATGATGATGGGTGAGGCGAAGCGTCCGTCCATCCATGCATTCATCCATCCATGCGTTTATATCTATGTCTCTCTGTCCGTCCGTCCGTGTCTCTGTCTCGCCGTCCATTCATCCATCTTTCTGTCCATACGTTCGTCCGTCTGTCTAGTGAACACTCCAAGTACTGCCATCTCGCATCCTTTCATCATATACAAGTACCGCCATCCAGCGGACATTCTAAGGACTAAAAGAGAGGTGGATACTACGACGTCGACACGGGACATACGACCCACAGCGTAAGGAGCTTCGTCCCTAAAAAGACAATATAGGAAGATCAACAAAGTGCTAAAAGCAAGTACAATAGGTGACACCCTGTGGGTTTCGAGGAGATCCGAATTCTAGTAGAAGTGATGAAGTGGGCGCTTAGATAATTTTACGCGCATTTGCCAGTCTAATAATGCCTCCAGTGGTTTCCTGGTGATTTGAACGGAGGGTTTTCATAGAATAGGCGAATAAAAAAAAGAGCGTAACCACGAAAACTAGAATGTTGTAGTTCAGTGCACACTACATTTGTTCTAACGATATTGAGTGCTCTTGCAACCTGGTATTATACATATCCCTGTCAGACTTATGTAGATATCACCAAAGGACAACAATATTTTGTCAACACTTTTCGCACACTCTAGATAACACAGGCAGTGATTCACGCCACATGCTTGTCGTTTCGGACCTTTTGTGTTTCAAGATAGTTTGCTGTCAATTGGGCAGCATAACTTTTTTATTTTTGGGGGCCGAAAGTGCCACGCTGGCGTCATACTCCTTCGCAACGTTGTTTAGGCCTTGAAGCAACTTGTGTATAGCTGTGTATGTGTGGGACGATAGTAGGGTTTTCAACCCGTTTCCTTTAGTTTAACACTTGCTTGGTCGTCCAAATATACTGCGTTCAGTAGATTCTGCGCAACATTGCGCAGGACGGAATCGGTGCAACTAGCTATGCTCATTCTTTCTAGTTGATTTGCAGTGAACCTTTCCGCAGCCTTGCTCGAGCATAACTTTTTCAAGACATTGCAATGCCCATCCTAATGATCTACGAATAGATTAATGTTTAGTATTGTCTTTTTAGAGCCCGGCATAATTCCCATCGCATGGCGTTTACTTCAGGATGCAATTTTGAATATGAAAACTGAATTTTTCCTTCGTTTCAAGTACAACTCTGAAGTTTGGCCCATATCGTACTTGGTCAAATGCTTTCGAAACTTCATTCACGCTATAGTGGCGATTATTGGCCCTGCTAAAGCCTTGTGTTCTTCGCGTCTTTCTACTAGTGACCCCGTTTGTGTTCACGTTCTACCCTGTCAAAATAAAAAAAGAAAGCGCCAACTAACCCAGTCACTTGCACTACCGTAATGCAATCGATACAACAGTGCCGTACCCTTTGAATACCTGCCGCATGACTAACATATCTTTGTTATAAAACACTCAAGTCTTTCTTGTCGTGCTTTCTAGGTACCAGCCATTCAGCGACAATGACTCGTGCAACAAAGACTTGACGTTCGAGGGCACCGGGAGTAGCGCCTCCACGTCAAGGGTCATTCCAAGCGCGAGCAGTATTCCAGGACCTTCCGGAACATCGCGTAGGGGCCGTGGAATGACTCGAGGGGGCCGCAGCGCAATCCATGTAGCAGGTACAGATATAAATATTTTTGTTTGATACGCCGTGGGATCCTGAGCAAATGGATCACAAGCTCTAGCCACTGGAGACTATCGACAATGTTAAGAGGTGGAGTGGACTGGGAGAACGCTTTGCCGCAAAGGCACCAAAATTCAAGATTGTCAGCAACAAAGCTTTTTGGGCCATAAAACAGCGCAGAGCATATGTTCTACAAAATTTCCCACTTCTCTTCGTGGCGTGGTGCATTACAAACCCACAAGAAACGCTTTGGCCACGTTACGGAAGCACATTCGATTATGAGCATGCGCAACAACTCTAAGCGTCAGACACAGCTCTCGGAGAACTTACTTTTTCTGACTTTGTCATCATATTCACCTACTTCAAATATAGATCTCGAAGGTCTTGTTTTTGCCCCCGGTGCTCTGAAAATCTACCACGATGTCTTGCGCAAATAGCGGAGTGCAATTATTATGAGAAAAAGTAAATCATATTTTTATAATGACTATCACGTGCAGGTGCTCGGAAATTTATCTGAAGCATGAATGAATGAGATTCCAGCAGACCAGTTTCGCAAGAGCTTGCTGCATAATAGGGAGCGGAAGTGAAGGGGAGGAGGCGGATCGCTTACGTAGAAGGGCGTGGAAATCAGCTGGGAACAACTTTCAGAGGCTACTTTTTCTTAACATCGGTGAAATTTAGAAGCACTTATGCTGATTCTGCTAGGCGAATTCAGCGTGCATCAAACCAGCTAAAGTGTGAGCCTTTCTTGCGTGTTCCTTCTATTTGCTGCTCAACTGGTGATTCAGATAGCGTAAACATCACTGAGAACTTGCCCAGCATGATATTGTACGAATACCGGTTTTGGTGACCTGTACGCTACTGGAGCACAATTGCCATTTGACGAAAGCACTGAGGCGATCGAAAATTTTTTTTGCAACAATCAACGACTTCGCTAGGATTGCGTCTGCAATCGTCGTGGTACACGGTCGTGGCAGATGCCTCACTTTAGTGCTTGATAAATTTTGACCACCTGAAGTTCTTCAAAGTGCACCCAAGCTGACTTACAGGGTTAAACGAAGTTTCTCAAAAGTTGGGTCTAGCTTTAGGCAAAATTGCAATGTCTTAACAGTATTAATCCAGGAGAATGAATTAATGTGTGTTGAAAACGTGCGGGTGAGTCATAAGCTTTCCTGGCTAATTTCTTTAGGCCAGTGATGAAATATACCAAACAGTGGCAGGAAATGGCGCTTGTGCCATCATAATAAGCTAATATATTTTTTTGTAATTATGCTTAAGCAGCACAAAATTATCTGCTAGCAAGTACCAACTCGTCTAGCAACGTGTTGTCTTGCGAGAAACTGCATATCACCTGGAATGAATTAGGTGACTGTCACACGCCTGAAAATTCTTAAGTCCGCGTTAAAAATTAATACTAAGGACTCCTGCATCAAAAGAAAGCTGAATTGGTGTAGCTGAAAAATAAATAAAGTAGTGACGATCACGCCTGATATTCGAGCACCAGTGCCTACGACATGTTGTCATCCACCACATCTTTTTGAAGTAGATACGCCCTGTCGTACACTCGGTAACTACTTATACCCTTCACCGTTAGCCAGAAGAAGATTAAATAAAAAGTTGATAAATTGGTTGTAGAGGCATTAGTAACACTTTGGAGCAAGTCATATCCCATTGGCTATCATGTTCGAAATTCCAATGCTGCGCTACCTGCTCCATGTGAATGCATATGACCGAGCAGCGACTTCTATAAGCTGGTGCGCTTTTAATGAAACTAGGGTGAAGCGTTGTTGGTTGCTAAGATGTGTTAGATGGCTGTAACTTGTTGGGGTGTTGAGAAGGTCCGAACCAAAGTTGAAGTATGAAAGTACCTTTATGTTTTGTGGGACACTAGCGACACACATTACAGCTCAGCATTAGGGAGCCCCAAGAGGTAATCCAAATGCTTTACCATCGGTGGGCCTCGTAATCATACACCACAACCTAGCGACGCAAAACCCCCATACGTTATGATGAACAATATTTGAGAAGTCATTATGCCTGTTAATAAAATTTGAATAAAATTGTTGCGTCTTTTGAGCCTTCAGTTTCTGCTTGCTCCATGACGGGGCCACTGTACGCGTAATAATAACTTACGTATCACAAGCCAAAATCACGATATGCCTATTAAGCACTCCGAGGCAGATTCCCCCCCCCCCCCCCGGAATATACACCATCTTTTGTTGTTTAACTTGCGCTAGAATTGCGCAGTTCCCCAAGTGTAGGGCCCCTAGTACTTAGCGGCCATCAGAAGGCGACCGCTGCGTCCCAGATGAAGCCGACTACTCACTTATCAGCAGTCCGATCAGCCAACAAAAACCATAATCGTTGTACTACCTCGCAAGAATACTGCATATCTAGTCTTTAGAGGTAACGGATAGTACTGAACTTGGTTAGAAACATGGTAGAGTCGATAAGTATGACCACGCCGTGCTCCAAGAATAAGAAATTCATCACCAACTTCTGCACTGCTGCCGATATTTCACGCAGGAGCCAAGAAGTCCGCGAATTCGAAGAGAGGCCGCGGTTCAGCGCTGAGATCGAGACCGAGACCTTCCTTGAGGACACTGACTCGCAACGACAGCAACGCCAGTTCGAGCTCTCCCGCACCGACCTCGCCTGGATTCGCTTTGCTCGGTGGACCACCATTGCCGACGTCGCCCATACCATTGGCAGCAGATTCCCGGCCTCCGGCGGGCGAGAACGACATCAACGATCTCCAGATGAAGCTGAACAACCGTAATAACAAATTCGCTGGCAAGAAGTTCTTCTCCTTCTTCGACTCGTGCACGTACCTCAACTGAGAACACTGTCGTGGTCTGGGTGAGACTGATAAACGTCGTGTGCCCCTGGGCAGCCCCGTGGAAAAAATTGTGACAAACTGTGCGACCACGTCCTGCTATGTGCAACTTGTGTCTCGAAGACATCACAGGTACAGAGCTAATATTAGGAGAGGCACGGTTGACGATGACGTAAAAATTTCGAATAAACCCGTACGTGCGAAAATTCTCGACGAAGTTTGAACTTCTGAGGTTGCATTTTCACAATTCCCGCCAAAGAAGGCCAGGTAGGTGGTGATGTGTTTTGTGCATTGGTGTTTTACACAATATTATTGAGATCTAACAGACAATAATGCCAAGGAAGGTATAGGGAAAGTTATTAGGCCAATTGTAATGTAAATGAGAAGATTATTGTTTGTTAGATCTCATTAATATTGCGTAAAAACGAAAAAACGAGCCCTTAAGTATACACTTGTTTCCCTTATTCATTAACGAGGGTATTAACAAGGGTCTCGTACTGGCAGACTTGGTGCCTTTAGGTAGTATACGCGGGACTATTGGTCAGCTGCCAGTTAGTAATAAGTTCACGTGCTACGTGACGCCTAACAGGCTCATAAAGAGTGTACCACACTCGCCGCCATGGCTACTAGTGGCGCTGACTGACACTCCCACGCTTAAATTGACATAGATACCCAATAAAGTGGCTGGGGGGATAGCTGATTTGATTTGATTGATTTGATATGTGGGGTTTAACGTCCCAAAACCACCATATGATTATGAGAGACGCCGTAGTGGAGGGCTCCGGAAATTTCGACCACCTGGGGTTCTTTAACGTGCACCCAAATCTGAGCACACGGGCCTACAACATCTCCGCCTCCATCGGAAATGCAGCCGGGATTCGAACCCGCGACCTGCGGGTCAGTAGCTGAGTACCTTAGCCACTAGACCACCGCGGCGGGGCTGGGGGGATAGCTGTTGTGGTAGCTCAGTGGTAAAGCATCGAACGCGTTATTCGAAGGTCGCAGGTTCGGATCCTGCCCACGACAAGTTATCTTTTCACCCACTTTTTTTTTCTTCCCCAATACATTCCTTGGCATTATTGTCTGTTAGATCTCAGTAATGCTGTGTCAAACACGGAAAAACGAGCCCTTAAATATGCACTTCTTTCCTTATTCATTAACGAGGGTCTCGTACTGGCATACTTGACACCTTCAAGTTGTATACCAGGGACTATTGGTCAGCTGGCAGCACGTAATAGGTTCACGTGCCACGAGACGCCAAACAGGCTGACAAAAAGTGTGCTACACACGCCGCCATGGCTACTGGTGGCGCTGACTAACACTCCCCCGTTTAAATTCACATATATATTCAAGTAAGTGGGTGGAGGATAGCCGCCGTGATAGCTCAGTGGTAGAGCATCGAACGTGTTACGTGTTATTCGTAGGTTCGGTTCCTGGACACGGCACGTTATCTTTTCACCTAATTTTCTTTTTTCACACACACACACACACACACACACACACACACACACACACACACACACACACACATACATACATATATATATATATATATATATATATATATATATATATATATATATATATATAACTAATAAGCCACTAATAAACTAATAAACTAATAAGCCACATTCCATGCACCCTCGCGTCGTACATAAAAGACACCACACATTTTCTTCGAGACATTGCGGGTATCTGGGTGCCGAAAAACTCGTACTTGGTTACTCTTGATGTCTCTTCATTATATACAAATATTCCTCACGATGACGGCATAGCTGCATTACAAAACATGTACACAAACCACAGACAATCTAACACCCCAGATTTCTCGGCCATTGCAACATTGACGAGGATGGTCCTCGAATTAAATTCATTCGAGTTTAACCAAGAGTATTTTCGACAAATCAGCGGGACCGCTATGGGCACCAAAATGGCACCTAATTATGCCAACATATTTATGGGAAAGCTAGAATCTGACTTTCTTGCACAAAGTTCCTTGAAACCAATGTTATACAGAAGATACATAGACGACATCTTTCTTATTTGGACCCACAGCGAGGACGAACTTCTCAGCTTTATAGACACTTACAATGCTGTACATCCGAACATACACTTCACACACACATACTCGCAAGTTACCGTAAATTTTCTTGATGTTACCATAACGATAGGCGAAGAGAAGCTCTCTACAACCCTATATCGCAAACCAACAGATCGACAACAATACCTTCATTACCAAAGCGATCACCCACGCCACTGTAAAAACAGTATTCCATACAGCCAGGCTCACCGGTTTAAGCGAATCTGCTCTAGAGACGCTGACTTTGACACGAGCTCACAGAGGCTAAAACTTATGCTCGAGCAACAAAAATACCCCCCACATGTAATTAATGACGCTGTTCAAAAAGCGAGAAAACTAAAGCGTGAAGACTTACTTATGAAGCGCCCACCACGAGAAGACCCACAACGAACTAACCTCTGCTTGACTTACAGCACAAACTTCCCCAATGTAAACAAAATCCTTAAACGACATTACAACATTCTGGAACAAAGTGAACGTCTGAAACGTGCATTCCCATCCGCTCCAGGCGTCGTTTACCGACGACCACGTAACCTCAAAGACACCCTTGTCCACTCCCAAATTAACACATCACCCCCCAATAATTCATGCCGCCCTTGCTTAAAGCCACGATGTCTTGTATGTAAGGCGATGCGAGAAACAGACAAAGCAACCAGCACGCAATCCAAGTTTTCGATTAACATACGAGGAAACCTAACATGCGATTCCTCTAATGTGGTGTACCTACTCGAATGCAACGTGTGTGGTATGCAGTACATCGGACAAACAGAAACACCATTTAGGATTCGCTTCAATAATCACAGAGCCCATGCGAAATCAGCCCCAAGTCTACCTCTATCAAAACATCTCAATCTTCCCGACCATGCATTCGACAAACTATCAGTAACGCTCTTAGAGACGGGATTCAAATCAAATCGAGAACGTGAACAACGAGAGTCATACCTTATCCACCGATTTAACACCCTCGATAGAGGAATAAATGAGAATCCTGGTACACTTGCAGCAATTAAAGCATTAGAAAACAATAACGGCAACAATGAAAATAGTAACTGAGTTCACGGCACTGCAGCTGCGAAGGGCACTGGACAACCT
The DNA here is from genome assembly GCA_013436015.1 of Rhipicephalus annulatus. NCBI lineage: Eukaryota > Metazoa > Arthropoda > Arachnida > Ixodida > Ixodidae > Rhipicephalus > Rhipicephalus annulatus. Next base: position 451,896 of record WOVY01011151.1, on the reverse strand, counting down.
AAAACAATTCCAAGTGTAACTACTCTTCCTAAGTGCAGCTGTCGTCTGTTTTCTGTTTTATTTTACTACCCAATCAATTGTGCCATGCACGACATGCCCAACAGCAACCATGTGCACAGCCGGGAGGCCCCCACGACACGCGTAATTTAGAAGCGGGCCAGGAATTCGCATTGCACGCGCTTGCACAGCCTACCGCAATACGGGGCACCCCTATTTTTACGACGAAATGTTGACAGGGCGCGGAGTAGTTAAAGGCTTAGAACTTCCTAAAATGCCCGCTGACCAGCCTCTGCCACAATACGCGGCCCCCGTCCTTCCAGGACGAATTGTTTACGGGACCCCGAGTAGTTAAAGGCTTAGGACTTCCTGAAAAGCTCTTTTTTGCCCCACACCGAACCGCCAGTGCCAGGAGGGGCCGTCTGATCGGGAGGAATGCGCTAGTGAACGGAAACATACACAGACCCCTGACATCAGAAAGGTGAAGGGGAGAGGGGGGGAGAGAGATGGGGGGGGAAGTGGAGGGAAAAGTGGAAGGGGGGCACCCGAGGGGCGTCCACCGTGTAATATTTTTCTTTTTTTTCTTTCCTTTTCTTTCCTTTTCTTTTTTTTCTTTCCTTTTTTCCCTCTTACCTTGCCCTCTGATTTGAGATTGTATAAAGCTGAGCACAGACAAACTGTATCTTGATTCCTGATGAAGGCCAGACTCTAGGCCGAAACGTCGAAATAAACCACGTTGTGACCGCTCACGGAGGATCTACTAGACTATATATATATATATATATATATATATATATATATATATATATATATATATAGTATATATATATATATATATATATATAGTATTATGCCTTGAAAAAGACGGGGTTCCCGTCGAAACGTCGGCACAATAAACAGTTGTTATGTGAAAGCGCATCTACTTTCACACATATATATATATATATATATATATATATATATATATATATATATATATATATATATATATATATATATATATATATATATATATATATATATATATATATATATATATGCCATTTTCATAATAAGCGTATGCGTGAGCTACACACACGTGGCTAGTCCAAAGCATTGTTCTCTTGTGGCACCTCATGTAGTCGCCATGCGAAAAGCATAACTGAATGTATTCTTTATAGATAACTAGTATATGGATCATAGCAAAAATTTTCCTTTCAATAGGATTGTTTGCTGACAAAGTGTATGAAGTACCTCTTCCTTCTTTTCCTATCTTGGGACGGTGCAGATGGGGGCCTAAACCATATATATTCACCGCAGCATCACCTGGTTAAAGAACGCGCTGCAAATGTCCAAGCCTTCTAGAATATAATGTAGCTATATTACAAAAAGCTTAGAGTTTTATTAGGAAAAGTGCTTAATATTGAGGAACAACACCAGAATAAACGGCGTTACAGCGCACCACGTAGATGCGTCTGCACTTGGTTTTAGCAACGTGAACGTGTCTTCCTTTCTTCAAACGTGCAACTCAAGTTACTGTCATGAAAAAATTGTGTCTGTCTCTTGAAGGCGTACCACTAAGCTCTGCATTAAACTTCATCCTATATAATGTTTTCTATTTACGAAACGGGAATTCACGCCATGTTATTTTCATTTCTACCACCACATAAATCATTGCACTTCCCTGGATAATCAAGCAAAACAGTGTAGTGGGCTGCTCCCTTTCACAGGTCCGGTCAGGTGCAATCTCCCCTTTGCTCTCACTGCCAAGAGCCAAACAATATCGGTCATTTTTTATTACTTGCCGACGTTTCACAAGCCACAGGAAGAAACATTTAGAAACTGTTTTCGGAAAGTAAAACGTTACCCTTAGTTTTAAAAATATCCTTCTCTTAAGGGCTTCTTCTCTGGGCTACTGCAACAAAAGCATCTGGGCAAATTGTGAATTTCTCAGAGACACAAGAAGGCTTGCTTGGTAAACTTCCTTTTTCCCCCTTTTTTACCTGATGAAATTGTAGTACTTCGGAATCACCATTCATTTATCCCTTTCAATAATTAGTTATTTACCTACTTTATTCGTAAGTCACTTTATGATTATCCACTCTTATATTCCCTAGAAGACCTAATAATTATTTTTCATTTAAAAATTAACAATTCATTTTTTCAATTACAATAACCGCCAGTAAGATGGCCAATCCTCCATAGTGGGTACGAGTCAAAGTATATAGAATCAAGCAAACAAGCAAGAGTCCAGAGAAAAATTGGGGATACTGCCATTGTACGCCGAAGCTCCGCGGAGTGTGAGAAGCAGCCGTGGTAGGTCGGCATGCACGTTCGTTGAAACCATGACCTACTACTCCAAGAGCGGTGGCAAATTAACCTCTCAAGCACAGAGACCCATGATGGTGCCAGGTTCCGACCAGACTCAGTCGCGCACTGTAAGAGCAGTGTCCGTAGCGGCTCTTAACCTAACTCCAACGCCAGGCGGTGGCTTCACCACCACGCCTGTGTCTGGGGCCAACACAAGGGCTCTGGCAGGTACCCAGATTGCGAATATGCTGCAACAGTGTGGACTACTGAACCAACCAGGCGGAGGTTCCGTTCCGATTACGTTTGTGAGCCTGGAGCCAGTACCCGATGACAACGCTACTTCACCGATCACCAATGCTTCCGGACCTTCTTCAGTGGCACGGGACTTTGCTCCTCACACATCTTCCATGGGCTACAATATGGCCGGGTTCAAAGGCACCGTGCCGCAACCTTTGAGTGGTGCCATGCCCTCTACTTCTCGGCGCTACAGCTCTGCGGCGCCGTGGACCATTGCTGGCGGAGCGTCACAGTACGGATCCTACGCATCTTCCACGCGTGGCGCTTATGGCTATCCACCGTATCGCGACAATAACACCGCCTCGTCGCAGTACAGACACGGTGCCTTGCCACCCACCAGTTACGGGAGGGCTTTCGCAAACTCCGTCCGTATTTCCGGTGCCTACAACCGATTTCCCGGAACACCCCATGACGTCGCCGCCCCATCTGCGACCGGCTACTCTCCTTATGGTCCATTCGATGGAAAGACTTTTACGAGGCCTGCAGCTGGCAATCCGCATTACGCCGCACCTTACGACAATGGGCCAGGACCCGTCGATATTGACGTGGAACGGTGTCCTCCAAACAATGGTTCTCCCACGCAGTACAACGTCAGTGTCAGAGGCATGCCCAGGCGGAGCACGGCTACACGAAGATCGAGTTGCGGAGCGCCGACGTCTCGAAGCCGTCGAGGCTTGTCACTTTCACCTCCTCCGAGGGACCGCAGTGCGTCTCCTGTGCCTCGCAACGAAATCGAACCCATGCAGGGACCTGGTCCGAGGTCGACGTCGAGGCGAAGAGTCGGCACCTGCCGTAGCCGTGGAAGGGCTCGAGAACAAGAACTGGCCAGAGAAGCCCTGGACGAAGCTCAGGATATACTGGCCACGGTGAGGGAGCAGATGGACACCAGAGATGACTTTAAGCAGCGAATGGGTGCCCGCGACTTGGAACGGTTCAAGGCGGCCGTGAAGCAAGTGAGTTTTGTCAAGCTTGTTGTTTCTTCTTAAGATACGTATATACCGTAACAATAAAACAGAGACAGAAAAACGCGATGAAAAAAACTATTAATTCACATCTTCCAGCTTTCACCGGTGTGTGTTCTTCAAAGCTGAACAGCCTTGAAGAAGCAAAGTCCATTTGTCGGACTGAGCCCAGATCCCCTATTTACGAAATTTTTCATCCACATTATGCGATTGAGATGCAAGAAACTACGTGAGCGCTAAAAAAACAAAAACAAAAACAAACGAGACTATTAAGAAAGTCTGCTACCGTAATTCATTCTCCTTACGTGTGACGATCCCATATTGGCCGTCAAAGAAACACCCTATTCTTGTTTCAGTATATAATGGTAGAACCAATAAAGTAGATGCAACTAAAACAAAGATGAAGCATCCTTAAAGGAGTGCTGCTGGAGTCGAACGTAGGCAAGTTGTCGTGTCTTTAAGACAATAACCGCAGCAATCGCTTTAACATAGCTGCCAATTGACAAAGCCAGGACCACTTTTGGGAGTGTTCAATGCAGCGACTCTTACTACTTTAATTTTTTTTCGGCGTTTTGAACCTTTATATTCTCAAGTTTCTGCCTTGTTCGGATTCCTAAGCAAAAAACGCATTGTTGCTTATTGGGAAACACAGACCACGAAGATGTTTCATAAGTGAAACAGAAACAACACCAACCTCCACTCAGAGCCTACTCGGACCACTTTATCTTCTGAAACAGCCTCTTTCTTGCCCCTGCTTTAATATTGAAGCAGTATCACAACGACATAACGTGTCAGTTACATCCTTGACTAGAGGAACACAGTGCTTGAAATTACCTTCTTTTCAGTTGGAACGTGCCCTGGACGTGCAGAAGAGCGAACCGTTGAGGTGCTGCAAAAGCCCACCAGTAGAGTAGGAAAGCTCGTGTGACAACGCACCTTCTATTCAAGAGCAAGTTCGCACAGCTGGTTTTCAACTCAAGATTGCTGCATCTAACAAGGACGGCTAGCGGTCTAAACTTTTTTATGGCAGTCCCGACTTCTTGCATGAGATTGGGAATAAAATTTTTACACCTTTGCCAATACGTTAAGATTTAGTTTTCGGGTAATTCAGAAAGACACACTGAAAATTTGTTGGCGACGTGATGGCGCGTAAGAGTTGACAATTATGCAAAACATCAGTGTTCGTGCACACATGTTTGTCCGTGAAACACCCAGAAGATTGTCGTTGCTGTTGCCTGTTTTAATAAAGAAACTCCTGCAACTTTTAGAACGCCCAGAAAAGACTGCTGATTGCTAGTCGAGGCTCTTGAGAGCATTCGAGCCAGGAATGATAGCGAAGCACGTCGCCTGCTGCTTACAATCAATCCTCAAACTCAGCTATAAATCGCTCATTCTCTCTTCGACAAATGACGCCATCAATACAAAATATGACGTCTTAAGCCCAAAGCTTACGGTCATTGGCTGATTCGAAAATCTTGACATGCAGATTTGCCACGGCCACCAAGTGATGGCATGACGTGCGCACGCTTGCCAGCCATACCCTCTAAAGCAAGAGTGAATTTGAAAAAAAGTGCTGATGGTCATGACACGCACGTGACGTGAATTGTTTCCCCCGTGGTATTCCTACATGTTTGGCTTTAAGTGCGCTCGTAGGTACAATAGATGGATTGATGGAAAGAACTTTACGTCATGTACAGGGTGTTGCACGTCCTTGGCTAACCCCCACGTCGTGAACGAGAGATCTAGCCTCCTGGGCTAAATCTCTCATAGGAGTACTGAACAGGCATGACTTGGGGGGGGGGGTATGGATTCGCTACTTGGTCATTCCTGCAGACTATTCTCGAGAAATGCCTGGGCCAAGCGACGCACAGCCACAGAGCACATTCTCTAGCGTGCATATTTATTTTTTGCATGCCTTCAAAATGGCCTTCATATATAATAGCTCAAACATTTTTGTTTGTCTTTGCAGTTGAGTAATAAGGCTGTATATGTAATGGTCGAAGTGTGACCACTTGCACTCAATTCACTTTAAATGACGGAGAGTGCAAACTTTCTCCTTGCCTGTTAGTAATGTTTGATGAATTCGTTATATGTCATGGGCATGTAGATACTCAATTCCAACATAATCAAAGTCAAATGTAAAAGCAGCTCAGTCTGTAAGTTCGCGGACAACGTTCGCGGATATACACGATAGAAGAGAGCGTCAACGTCGATGTCGACGGCGATGCCGGCGGCAAAATCCAGCGGAGGGTGTCCATATGATTGCTATCACAATAAACACGAGAGGAAAAACGCCACCAACGCAATTCTTGCTAATGCCGAATCAGGGAAACTGAAACGTGCGTTTTCTCTGTTTATCGCTGGATTAGCCCTATACGTTTCATAGTCGTTGTGAAAGATTGATAACGTCTATTTAAAATATTATTTGCAGTTCCTGTGAGCCTTTTTTTCATTTTTAGTGGACCAGTTGTGAGTAGTATGGCTTGCCTCAATACCTGTGGCCCATAGGACCAAGCAGTTTTTGTGTATAGAGAAAAAAATTATTTGGGTTCGATAGACAAATACAACTTCGGCGCAAAAAGGCAAAAGACGGCTGGTACGAGCGAAGACATCATCAAGGGCAGTAAAAATTTATTCATAGTGACGCTACTGCCCGATACGAATTCTCAGTGTAGCTTTTTAGGTGTTTCCATTCGCGATAACTTGCGCAAAATGCTTCCGCTTCTATGGCGCACACCTCTAAATTCTGGCATTCATGGCGTTTAGCCTCTGCTGGGGCAGCTCGTTTCGCAGCAGCGGAAAACCGCACATTTTTACCAGTTGCCTAGCTCACTGTTTCGAAAGAATCGTATTCGGTGCATAGGTACAGTGGTTAGCACTGTTACACTGAACACGCTAGTGCGTGGCCAACAGCACTGATAGCGCCGCACAAAAACCATCATTAAAAGCTTAGCACATGCGCCGCATGTGCTATATGGGATACACTCTTTTTACCGCAAGCACCACGTCATGCATATCTTAGTTCGTCACCTGCTAGCCGCATTTTTATCAGCTAAGCTGGCACGTCCTGCGTTTTAAGGTCCATCTAGATTAAAATTGGTGCGGTAATGCAACAATGAGTATACCAAAGTTTACATTTCTACTATTTATAAATAGCACTGCAAAGGAAGAAGTAACTTAAAATGTTGGATGCGTCAACTCAGCAGAAAACAACTCACCTAACGATGAACGAGCGTATCCATGACGTGAGTGCGCGGTGGAAAGAGTGTATCAGAGCACACATGTCGCGCATGTCCAATGTTTCCAACGATAGCTGTTACGCGGTGCTGATGGTGCCGTCAACTACGTGCTCTCGTGTTCGCCCCAACAGTTCTCATTGTTGTACAAAGTTAACAATACGAAGGAAACATCCCCGAGAAGCGTGACTAGCGCGGACTACTTCGTGCAGCCCATCAAACGCCGCGGACGGAGTGCAGCGCGACTGCTTCACTAATCGGGAGGCCGCGGGAGGCAGCGCGTGGGCATGTTTCCCAAGCACCGCCGCGGTGGTCTAGTGGCTAAGGTACTCGGCTGCTGACCCGCAGGTCGCGGGTTCAAATCCCGGCTGCGGCGGATGCATTTCCGATGGAGGCGGAAATGTTGTAGGCCCGTGTGCTCAGATTTGGGTGCACGTTAAAGAACCCCAGGTGGTCTAAATTTCCGGAGCTCTCCACTACGGCGTCTCTCATAATCATATGGTGGTTTTGGGACGTTAAACCCCACAAATCAATCAATCAAGCATGTTTCCCAAGAGCCGCAAAAGGCAAGGCTCCGTTCATGCGGCGCGTCATTTCCGTATAGGTAATCGGTCGACACCCTCATGGCCTACCTAAGTGATATCGTTATCGGTAGCCACGTGACAGCGTGCGCTATTGGGCTGCTGAAAGTGTTGTCACGCCACTGCCATTCCTTTATACTCGCGCTCTACTTGTTCTTACCGTCCTTCATGACTGCGGGCAGCAAAAATAACGTTTGAAATTGTCGTCATGGCAACTAATAGTTCTGGCGAAAATTACCAGGTTCAGAATGCACATATATACCAATAAAATCGACAAGGGGATGACAGGCACTGTAGCTCATTTGATAGAGCATGGGGCACGTTATTCGAAGGTGGCAGGTTTGGCCCTTGCCAGTGGCCAGTAACTTTTTCGTCTTCATTAGTTTGTGCACGTTTACATTTAATTGCACCATATGGCCGTCCCTGTGCTTTCCTTGGTTTCTTCTCCGTTAGTTGTCAATAATGTTGCCTTTAAAAATAACAAGAACTTATGATGACGATCTACTAGCTGTCTTGAGCTCTTAATAATTATTGTCTTAGCTTTAGCCCCGTATTCTAGAACGTCCCTTTACTAAATGCTTCAGCTTCACTTGAAAAAGCCGATGGGAGCGCCGTCTCTAGGCACCGCAAATCACTGCATATCAGCGATAATCTGCTGCGATTATTGAGTAGCGCCGTGTCATTTTCAGCCGAGCGGTGGCACAGTGCTCAACTCTGTCAAGAGAAGGGTGGAAACCGAGTCGAGGAACGTTTGTGAATACGGGGGTTAGTATAGTATGATAGATTGTTCCAGGGCTGCCTCTCAGTGCATAGAGGCTGTAGGTAAGCTACGAGTACAGACTGTTTAGGACGCGACACGGATGTGCGAACTCCAGAAACGTAAACTCGCGCTGAGACCGAGTGTTGTAACATCGCGTAGACGTACGGGTATGCCCTAGTCTGCGTATTGTTTCCATCACTTCAGGGTTTTCTCACATTCCGGCTTCACCTCGCAGTGGATGAGCGGTAGACAAGCGGTAAGTACGAGGATTCGCCCGATTTCTGTGGCGCATACCCTTACATGATCGTATATCTTGCTTTACATGACAAAGCCTTTACGGCTGCTTAAAAAAGCATTTACGGCTGCTTAAAAAAGCCTTTACGGCTGCTTGCAAGCAAGCAAGCAAGCAAGCAAGCAAGCAAACAGGCAGATGGCGTTGGAGTACGGTGAATAAAGAGAAGAAATATTAGTTATTTAAAAGTTAACCAGCTCAATTACAGTAGTAGGAATTATCACTGACTGCGTAGTGTTCCCATCACTTCAAGGTCTGTGTGTTCTTTCCGCGTCTGGCGAAATACCTCAACTTAAGCTTTTCGGAATACTAGTTCCAGCGCACCTTCAGTTTCTCCACTTAATCTGGGCACCAGGGCACAAGGCTTGTTTTTAAACGAAAGTGCTGACTCTTTAGCAAAGGCGGTGATGTTGGTGCGAATCATTAGGGTTTTCCCACTGACAGCATGCATTACAACTGCAAGATTTCGCATACTAACATTAAAGAATGCGTATCAGACCCTGTCCTGATAGCTTCTCCAGAATACAAGCGCCTATTATTTCCCCGGTAAAGTAAGTTATCGCGGCGCATAATAATGGAAGAGGCTACAACCACATAGAGCAAGTCTAGCACTGTGTCCTCTGTGTCTCTTTTCTAAGGAAGAGGAGACAATTAGTCATCACTTTCTACCTTGTCGCTGGTACACGTAATCGAGGAGAAGATTCATAGCCCCGATTTTTCGAAGCTTGGGTCTGGAAATATCCAAATCGGATGTTTCTTTTGCCACTTCTACTCTGGGCTACAGTCACAGGGTTGTTTACTACGCCATAGAGGAATTTATTATTGAGACTAAAAGAAGATGCAGCTAAAGAATTCATCCCTTTAAACATTTCAAGGCTAATATTCGGTAATTAGGTTGTTGTACATTCCTAATTATACGAGAAGTATCGCGAGAAAACACTAAGAAAATTCGCATATCACTGGGCCAATACCCTGCATTAGGTAAGAGCCATGAGAAGAAAAAGAAGAAGAGGAAGACACGAGTCGCGAGGTCAGAACGTGCTACGGGGCTGCCGTGCACCCCAACGTTCTGAGTCTGCGGTGGTTTGATCTCCTCCTGGTCCAATGGAGCGCCGGAACAAGCCAAGGCGTTTCAAGGTAAGCTTATATGTGGCATTCGTCACTGCTTTGCCGGTACCAGCTCTGCCTGTCTAGTGTGCTATTCTATCTCCGTGCCTTGCCCCGCCGTGGTGGTCTAGTGCCTAAGGTACTTGGCTGCAGACCCGCAGGTCGCGGGATCAAATCCCGGCTGCGGCGGCTGCAATTCCGATGGAGGCGGAAATGTTGTAGGCCCATGTGCTCAGATTTGGGCGCACGTTAGAGAACCCCAGGCGGTCGAAATTTCCGGAGCCCTCTACTGCGGCGTCTCTCATAATCATATGGTGGTTTTGGGGCGTTAAACCCAACGTATATCAATCCATCTCCGTGCCTCTTCGTAGAATGGTTGCGAAACTGTCGGCGAATGAGAAAGATCATTGTTAAGTACAATCTTGAAGAGGTATAGGCTACCTCAGCGCCAACGCTTAACATCGCACCGCGTTGCTAGATGTCGATAGCGGAAGTACTGCTCAACAATGTAAATTATATTGTTGGCCGGCGTAATGGTGGCTGCTTTTCGAGCCATCGGTAAATGCCGAAAATTGGTCTGGTAGTCAGACCATCGTACGTCCTCAAAATGCGGGATGAAGTCCATTTCCTTCGCTAGATGCCACTTGCAACGTTACGCTTGAGCGGCCTCAATATCTCAATGAATAAGCTAGTGCAAATCCAAGCGTTAGATCTTTCTAACCCTTATACAATCCACATCATTAGCGATTACGCAACGAAGCTTTTCAGTGGGAAGCATTCGGCGCATTCTTTGACGAGCTTTGCAGTTTTTCAAGCTAGAAAAGTCGGATTGAGAGAAAAATTATGGTAATGAAAAAATAAATCCAATGATAATTCCTATTTTAACGCAATGCCGTGATCACGTTTAACGTTGCATTTATTTAATCATAAGGCGGCAACCCTCAGGCGTCATTTCCGCTCGCAGTCGGTCAGGCTAGCGCGCATACGAGTTGTGGAGTCGGCAGCGATGTTGTCAAGCGTTTGAGGGCCCCTATGAAAAATTCTGCGTGATTAAAAAAATCCCTCCGTCCCTCATAAAACCTACTAAAATGGCTCGATAGAGAAAGCAATCGTTTTCTTCTTCTAAGTAAATGTGTCGGTTGTCCTGTGGTTCCCGCCGAAAGCCTTCTAAACAAAATGTTTTATCAAGGCCTCCACAATCGGCGGCAGAGCAGTGTATTTGCCTCACCTGGTATTGGACTTAATTCACAATAGGAACACCATTGCTTAAGCGACAATGTCATGCGGTGACTGTTTCGGAAGGACCAGAGAGACCGCATAACCGATACGTCTTCGGTTTATTGTTGACAGAACAAAAAAAAAAATGTGCAGAGCGTGACCCTGGCTGCTTCTTCTTCCTCGCCTCTGAGCTCCATCTTCAATCTGTTTTCTACATCTTCCCGCCGGCCAGATTCAACCGAAGCAACCTTCGAGCGAATACAACAGTTGAATCGGCCTCTTGATTAATTTTCCTTCAGGTGTACGAAGCAAGCATGTTCTCACTAGTCCATCCTTGCCTGGAAAAATCTTTTCGATCTTGCAGAGTTTCCACTGAGTTCTTTTTCGCGCTTCTCCAAGCAGAAGTACATCTCCTTCTTGTACATTTGCGTGACGCTCTGTTTTTCTGCTGGCACACTTAAGCTCCCTCGGGTACTCCTTTTTCCATCTGGTCCACCATGTTATCATAGCCCGTTTTCTTGCACTCCAGTAATTCAGCAAACTGTATTCTCCGAGTCTGTTTTCTTCCTGCTTGTTCATTGCTTGCCTGCCTCCTATAACGTCCGCCGGTGTGATGGGTTGTGGCTCGTTAGGATCGTCATACACATAAATGAGAGGCCGGTTGTTGAGTACTCCTTCTGCTTCAACAACCACAGTCCGTAGTTCTTCTTCATCCAAAAGTCGAGCACCTATAGTTTTTGCCATGGATGTCTTAAAGCTTCTGATCAGTCTTTCATAAAATCCTCCCCACCATGGAGCTAACTCTACAATAAACTTCCATTTTATTTTCAGGTTACTGGTATACTGTTGAACCCTTTCATCTTCCATCTTTAATATCTTGTTCATCTCTTTCTCAGATTTTTTGAATGCTCTTGCATTATCACTGTAAATAGTTGTACACAATCCTCTTCTAGCTACGAATCTTCGGAATGCTTGTATAAACGCTTCTGATGACATCCTCTTGACCAACTCCAGTTGTATGGCTCTTGTTACTGCACACGTAAATATCACAATGTAAAACTTTGTAACTTTTCCGCCTTTCTCCTCTCGAGCATTTAGCGGTCCAGCAAAGTCTATACCAACAGTGTCGAATGGCCTCGTCTGTGTAATCCTGTCAGCTGGTAGAGGTGGAATTTCTTGTGCCATTGGTCTAGAATTGAATCTCCTACATGTGATGCATTTCTTTATCACATATTTCACCATCTGTCGGGCACGCAGAATCCAAAACCTCATTCTTAGATGTGTCAATGTTGCCGCAACGCCACCGTGCATTGTTGTTTGATGCGCGTTTAGAACTAGGAGTTCTGAAAAGTGACTTTCTCTTGGTAAAATAATAGGATGCTTCTCATCAAAGCTCAAATCACTCCACTGAAGCCTCCCTTTTACTCTCAGGACACCTTGATCATCTTCGAAGATGTTCGTGCCGTACAGATTCATGTTGTCATATGTTCGTGTCACTGCATTTTGTAGCGTTTTCTGCTCCTGCTTTATCAGCACAAACTCTGCCTTGTCCAATTCTTCTCCTGTCAGCGAACCTGTTTTCCTTTCTTTTCGTCGGTTTCCTATATAACGCATCACCCACGCGGTAACTCGTAACGCTTTCTTGTATGATCCAAATCTGCTCACATCAATTATCTTTTCTTCACTCGTGGTGGTAGTTAAGCATGCCACTGTCTTTTCTTCGTCTTTGTTGTCATCACTGTCCGATTCATGCGTGATGTCATAATCAGGGCTTTGTTTTTCATTCTTGATCCACGTACCCGCAGGGCGCGGGTTCGAATCCCGGCTGCGGCGGCTGCATTTCCGATGGAGGCGGAAATGTTGTAGGCCCGTGTGCTCAGATTTGGGTGCACGTTAAAGAACCCCAGGTGGTCTAAATTTCCGGAGCCCTCCACTACGGCGTCTCTCATAATCATAGAGTGGTTTTGGGACGTTAACCCCACATATCAATCAATTCTTGATCCACGTGGGGCCTTTCCACCATAATTCACTGTCCAGCAAACGTTTCACCTTCATCCCCCTTGTCATAAAATCCGCAGGATTTTCATCACTTTTAACATAACCCCATTGACTCTCATTGGACTTGCTCCTAATTTCTGCTGCGCGGTTGCGAACAAACAGATCTTTCGTCTTGTTTGACTTTATCCAGCATAACACAATTTGAGAGTCAGTCCAGAATTTCACAATCCTCAGTTTCCTGATGAAATTCTCGGTTATATGACTGGCCAATCTGACTGATATTGTGGCCGCCAACAACTCCAATCTTGCTAGTGTGATCTTTTTGATTGGAGCGACTCTACCCTTTGCAATGATTAAATTTGCTTCATTGCTTCCATCGGAGTATTCTGTTACAATGTATGCTACTGCTCCATATGCCATTGGACTCGCATCGGAGAACACGTGCAGAGTCGATGCTTTCATTTCAGCTTGTCTGTTGTCATAGCATCTGTTAACGGTGAAGTCATCTAAGTGCTGAAGCTCCTCCGACCAGTCCTTCCAAGTTGATCTATGCTGGCTTGGTAACGGGTCATCCCATTTCAGTTTATCCATCCAAATTTTTTGCAGCAATATTTTTGCTCTGACTGAAAATGATGTCAAAAAACCTAAAGGGTCTTATAGCTTTGCCGTGTCCTGCAAAACCTGTCTTTTTGAGAGTTGTCTCGTGTCCTTGTCATTTCGCCATGTAGTGTCGGGAAAGCTCAACACGTCGTCTACGAAATTCCATTTCAGTCCCAAAATCTTGATTTGTCCCTCTTTTCTTATCCCTCGATCCAGATCCTCTCCTTCTTCATCAAAGTGTTTTCTTAGCTCGGCGTCATTTGAAATCCATTTTCTTAAATTCATTCCCGCATAGCGAAAAATATCTCGTGCTTCTTTGTATATCTTTGTCGATGTCGAGTATTCATCGACTCCTAGTAAAACGTCATCGACGTAGATTCCTTTCCGGAGTTGCGCCACAACTGCAGGATATTTTTCTTCGAATTTATCCAAATGTCGATGAATCGTGGCCGCTAGAAGGAAGCTACTTGGTGTAGTTCCGAAAGTAACCCTCGTCATCCTCCACGTTTTTATCTTCGGGGTTGGCATATCTTCGCTTGGTATTCTTTCCCACCATATGAATCGCAGTGCGTCTCGGTCATTTTCATGTATCTTGATCTGCAAGAATGCTTTTTCCACGTCGGCTGACATAGCGATCTTGTGATGTCGAAAGTTCATCAGCATGCTTGTGATGTCGGGGTTTAGGTTTGGCCCCTTTTCCAAGTTGTCATTTAAGGATTCACCTGGATTCTGGCTTGACGATGCGTCAAAGACGATCCGTATTTTTGTCGTTGTTCGGTCCTTCTTGATTACTGCTTGATGCGGCATGTAGTATACAAATTTGTTCTGTATATCGGATCCAGCATCTTCTTCGACGTTTTCTGCTATTTCTTGCTCAAAGTACTCTCGAATAGCTTTGTCATAGGCTAGGAGTTCATCTTTATCCTTGCATAATTTTTTGGTCACCTGGATAAGCCTCTTCTCTGCAATGGTGGTGTTGTCGTCCAATGTCACGTTTTCCTTCAGTGGTAGCCGCACTTGGTATCTTCCTGCCTTGAACTCCATTGTTTGTCGGACGTAGTCTAGCACATGTTCATCGTTCATCTTTGTTGCTGGGTTCTCCTTGATGCCCATGTTTTCCAAGTCCCAGAATCTCTGCAGTTGGTCCGCAGTCGTGTCCGACTTGGCACTGACCTTGAGTACCATAACCGTCGATGATTTCAGCGGCACACAATGAAGTCCTACAGGACCTTGGACCGTCCATCCCAATATTGTTTCTATTGCCATTACTTTTGGATGAATCTCGCAAATGCGACCAGTGACGACAGTCCAGTAATAATCTGCTCCAATTAATATAGAAGTTTCCATATTTTTTCTTTCTTTGTCCTTCTTCTGGTTGTCATCGGCCAAATGAATTCCCATCGATCTTGCTTTTTCGTGTATTGTCAATGGTGGCGATGGTAGCACGTCACAGGATATAACTTCTATCTCCAGTGCCTCAATCGTGACTGGCTCCGAGATGGGATCCTTCCTCACGCTGACCTCGACGACTTTCATGTCTAGTTCCATCTCTCCTCCTCCAAATGATCCTACAGTAATCCTTTCGGATCTTTTTACCTTGCACGCTAGTTTTCTTGACAAGCTTTTGAGGATGAATGTCCTCTGACTCCCGTTGTCCAGCAGAATCCGTGCGTAGCACCCGCTGCCTTCTCCCTCCGTCCACGAAAAGGCTGTCTGCAGTAGTATGCACTTCTGTTCATCAGACTGCTGTGCGTGCATGTTGCAGGACTTGCTGGTGTCTAACCGGTCAGGTTGCGCGCTTTTAAGCACTTGCTCAACATCCCCGCTTTGCTGCTGTGCTGACTTTCCTGCAGGCGTACGTGGTCGACACATGGATGTCGCGTGCCTTCCCTTGCATGTTTTGCAGCGTACGTTAGCACGGCATATCTTCGCCGTGTGGTGAGGTCTGGTGCATCTGAAGCACCTTCGTTCCCGTTGTAAGGCTTCTTTCTTCTGTTGCATAGTAATGCTTCTTCTGCAATCTTCCGTGTAGTGTCCAGTCATCTCACAGAAGATGCATTTCTTAATCGATATGCTTTGAAGCGTAGATGTTCTAGTCCGCCTCATACTGTGCGGTGACTGGGTCACGTCGTATTTTTCCTCTCGAGTTTCTTCTCTGCTGCGTATATATATGTTTAAAAACTCCATAATTTCTTTCAAACTGCTCGTGCTGTTTCTTGACGCTGAGTTCGATTCCGTAGTTGCTGGTCTGTTGTCACCTTTCTTTAACTCCTTCATCTTCATCTCAATCCTCATATCCACAGGTAGCGCAGATTTTACAACAGGAGCTATCACTGTGGCGTAACTATCCATTTCCACTCCTAACGACTGCAGTGCTCGTGTGTTCACTTGCAACTTTTGGAAGAGTTTCTTTAACCCATCTACATCTTTAGGACTCTTCACTGCTTCCAAATTTGCAAGCTCTTTTATGTAGTTCTCTTTTAAATTATCTTCTCGTCCGAAGGTTTCTTTCAAAAGAGCGACTGCATGCTCGTAATTCTGATCAGAAAACTGTAAGCCTTCTATGAGGGAAGCAGCCTCCCCGCTCAGAGACGCCAGAAGATAACTAAATTTTTGATTCTTCGGCATATTCACTCTGTTATGCACCGATGTCTCGAACTGATGCCAAAACCTTGGCCATGCTGTTTTTTTTCCCATCAAACTTGATCATTTCAAGGCGTGGCAACTTAACAAGCTCTTGCGTCTCCGAGATTTGGTCAGTACCTTGCACTGAACTCGCCTGTTCTGTGACTATTCTCGTAGTCAGTTGCGTCGCTTGTTCTAACTCGCGTAATCGCTCCTCAATTTTCGTCGTTGCAGCGACGATCTTCATCTCATAATGCAAAACTCTTTCAAATTCTGCCTCCGCGCTGTCTTCTTCAATGAACGGTTCTATCTGTTCGTTAACTTGTCTTAGCGTCTGTGACACGCTCTTCATCTGGTTTAGAAGCGTCATAAGTTGCGCTCGATCGGCGTCTTCTTCTATCTTCTTATCGATTTCGCTCGTAAGCGTCGTCACATTTGCTCGAAGCGTCTTCCGCTTCTTCGATAGGACCTCTTTATTCATGCCTAAAACGTGTTGAAAGAGCTCTTGCCTTTTTATGTGCGTCGTCAACAGTCGTCGGTCGTGGTCCTTCTCTCGACGGTTCGCCCTTGAGCCAGACGCCACTGCTTCGTTCTTCAACCCGTTGTTGCGAATGGGGTTGAAGTCTCTGCGTCTGTCTTCAGATCAATCCTGGTCACGGCACCATGTTTCAGAAGGACCAGAGAGACCGCATAACCGATACGTCTTCGGTTTATTGTTGACAGAACAAAAAAAAAAATGTGCAGAGCGTGACCCTGGCTGCTTCTTCTTCCTCGCCTCCGAGCTCCATCTTCAATCTGTTTTCTACAGTGACGTCATCATGAAACGTCGCATTACATGGGGTCATCAAGTTATTTTTTTAGTATCACTCGTGTCGACGCTTACTGTCAATTTTGGCGCTTGATAAACCTTCAAGGCTGATCAAATGGTCGAGCCAGAATCCTCTGCGGTGTGCTTCAACCAAATTGTGTCTGTATAACGTCAACGCAAATAATTTAATTGGTGTCTGTTAATATTATTTCCCCCTATTGAATCACAGAACTCAGCGGGCAACGGGGACTCTGGCAACGGAGACTCGGCGGGATCGGGAGATAAGCCTAATCAACGTCCTCCGGGGGACTCTGTCGCTGGCGCCGAAAAGGCTTCATCGTGCCGTCAGCAGGCTGTGCATGGCCACGCCGGCAGTGCTGGAAAGCGGCTCGAACAGTTACTGGGTCGGCACGGGAATCTACGCAGCTCGATGCAGCACGTGGCCAAGGCGATGGTCCAGCTTCGCAATCTCAAGAACGACGTGCTCACGCTGCAAGACGAGAACGTGCAGCTGCAAATGGCGGTGAATAGAGAGCGTGGGAAGGTGCGCAGTTTTTTCCGGTAACCCTAGTAGCCTGGACGACACCACAAAGAAGAAGGCACAGAAGACGTAAGCGGAACGCTGTGTCTTGTCTGCCTTCTTTCCTGTGGTCTCCTCTTGCGCTGTAATTACGGAAGCTAGGAACTGATTAGTACAACAGCGAAAATGATCGGAAGATGTGCTAGTTGGTAAATCATCATGTTTCAGTGAACTGGAGCGCATGATACAGAACAGACGAGTGCGAAAACCACACAACACGAGCCTTTTCTTTTCATTCTTCTATTGCGCTCCCAGGTGACTGGACAATCACCCTAGGTATTGCTGTGTGGAACGAGGTAAATTTCGTAAAAAATTATCGGCTCTGTTCTTTCACGCAGGAGCCTTGAAGTTGAATATCTAGAGGATCTGTTTCTGTCGAGCAATCAACTGCGTTAAGGTTTTATGCCAGCTTCCGCGGTCTTATTTAGGTAAAAGCGCAATGTAAAAAGCCATTGAAAAAGAATGGCTATTTGGGCTAGTTGGTTTGAATTCATGGTAATAAGGGCTGCAGCGCGAGCACGAAGGTGCTAGAAGAAACAGACGAAAGGCGAGGCACGGAAGGCAAAGAGGACAACACGAGCTCAGCGCTCGTGTTGTCCTCTTTGCCTTCCGTGCCTCGCCTTTCGTCTGTTTCTTCTAGCACCTTCGTGCTCGCGCTGCAGCCCTTATTACCATGTAAAAAGCCAGTGAACTGTAAGGTCGGAGCATGTTCACGAGTACGAGATACGAATTTCCGTAGGCCTTTACTTCCGTAGGCTGTTCTGACGAGGAATATTCTAGGCATTCTAGTGTAACCGTTGCAGTGCAATTTTCAAGTGCCCAAAATTAGGCCAGTTTGAGCCAATATACCAATTTTGAGCCAACGCATTGTATGAAACTAACATGCCTTCGACTGTTTGCGTGAAAAAAAAAAAACTGATAACCTTATTTAATGAGCAGTGGAACGTGCACCTTCCTTGAAAAGTGGTTTCTAAAGTTGACACGTATTACATCTTCCTATAGTGTTTAGTCGGCAAGGACGGTAGCAATGTTATTTTCTTTTACCCTGTTTAACATGCACCGCCATAATTTGCAGGTAATGCTTTTATTACGAGCCATGTGACAAACATTTTTGTTTCCAAAACATCGATTGTGAATAGAAATCAGGCAGCTGAAGTTCAGTGCTGGTATGACAAGTAGTTTTAGTACCTTGCATTTTGCCTGTGCTGTGTAATTGTTACTTGAAGTTCCTAAATAGCCAGAAGCGGAAAGTACACTTTTCTTACTATATGGTCCGTGCCATAGCGTTTTTGACGATAAAGCAGACTGGACATGCGCTTACATTCATTACTGTCTTGTGAGAGCATGGCCTCATCTATGTTTTTTACGTCGGCATTTCCTGAAAACGACAACAAACCCACAAGATAGGTTCAGGAGTCTCGTACTTCCCTGCGTCGTATACATTTCAGAGCACCAGATGATCACGTGCTGCACAAGACAATTGAAGCGAGAAAATTCAAGGCTAAGTGATCCGCATACTTTTGTTTCCATTGTCTACACTTCTTGCTATGTTAGTGTGATGGACATCAGAGCCATGTACTTAAAAAGACATATCAGATCAACATTCCTTTTACCAGGCATTAGTGCTACAACATGACGTGGTATTGTCACGAGCAATCGCAGAGAGCAGTCGTCTTGTTCAGAAAAAATGTCGTGGCTAAAGTGAGTACGAGTACCGCACATACATAGAATACTCGACCAGTTACACTGTGACTCTATGGCTTGTACAGGCAGAGGCACTCTGGAATGAAACGGAGCCGAGAAAGAGGCCACCCGGCATGTCACCTCCACGGCCGGGAAGGCCGTCCCTTCAACACAATGAACACTCCCAGCACGAAGCCCGTCCAGCGTCACCAGCTCCCCTGTCGTTCTACACGGACGATGCCATTGACGAGGACGTAGGGTGTAACGCCTTGTCTTCCCTTCAGCTGATCATGCCCTGGAACGTCAACGAGAACGATATCCCCAACTTTGAAGATTTCCAGCAAGACCTGTTGCAGTACCTTTATTGTGAGTTTCGAAACAGTTATTTCAACGTCGACTCTCTGCAGCTTATAGCCCACACATAGATGATGATGTGTGTGTGTGGTGTTTTATGGTACAAAAGCCATTTGATGGCCAAAGAGCGTCTCGTCATGATACAAGTTATGCGAACCGTAATTAGGGTAGGTGGCTGTACAAGGGTCTTAAAATTGCTCGCGCTAACCTGGGTATAAAAATGTTAAAATTTAGAAGTGACAAAATTATGGCCGTGACCTGGAATATCAGCTGTGAGAGTGCATGGCGAAAGGTCGTGATAATAAAACTATGGCACGGATGCAGCCACCGCCGCAGTGATTTCTCAAGAGATGTTGTGCTATACGAAATGCCCGAGTATTTCACATAAAAAGTACAGACGGCTCTTGAAAAAGCCAACAATGATTTGTTTATCAATATTGGTTCCCTACCGATCATATTTGAAGGGTGACGTGGTATCCGCTGTCGGCTTGTTGAAGCAAGTTTAACTTCTTATTAGTAGACTACGATGTTCCCAATACATAATACACTAAAACCTCGGTGATTCGAATCTCGCGGGGTCGCCAAAAATGTTCGTATCATAGGAAGTTCCTATCGGGAAAAAACGTGGGAAAAAAATTGCCCGCAGCTTCCCTCGGGGGAACACTGAGGAGGATGCGGAAGCATGTAATTGGTTAACGGGTGTTAAATTGCGACTTACTTGGGTCGATGGCTAAATTGGTTAACGTGGTTGTGAAATGGGGTGTTAAATGAGTGAACACGTACGGCACGTATGCGAAAGGGCGGTGTTTTATTTATTGCGACGAACCAACGGACGAGCGGCAACTGAGCGAGCGAGCGCCAACCTTGAGTATATATACAGCGCGACGGTGCATGCGCTGTCAGCTGTCGAATGTTCTCGAAGGAGAAGCGCGCGCGCGGCACAGATGGCGACGGCGCGACGGCGCATGCGCTGTCAGCTGTCGAATGTTCTCGAAGGAGAAGCGCGCGCGGCACAGATGGTGGGCGACGGCGCGACGGCGCATGCGCGCGCGTCAGCTGTCGAATGTTCGAGAAGCGGTGCGGACGGCGCGGACGGCGCACTACAAGGCGCGAGTATAAGATGCTTCCGCATCTAATATGTTGAACGATTTTGAGTACTTCGTACTCAACTATGGGAGAGCACTGAGCCGTCCCGCTAAAACAGTTTAGTGGCTGGTAACAGAGTTAGACACATGCCTGAATACACAGGCATGGTTCAGTGTGCACCGACACTCGCGTAGGTTTTAAATAGCTAACTTTACCGTACAAGCTCATGTTTGTGTTACTGGTTTCCGTACCAATACTTTACCTTCCTGGTGCATTTAATGTGAAACTTTGACCGTTTTAACTCGGACACATGTATGCTTTTGAAGTGCAACAAATAACCTTATACTTGATGAACGCGTGAATATTGCAGTAGCAGAGAACGAGTGATTATTGTATCAGACGTAATGAATTAGCTCAACTAAGGCGGTGCGGACGGCGCGGACGGCGCACTACAAGGCGCGAGTATAAGATGCTTCCGCATCTAAAAGTATGCAACAAAAAAAAACATTGCATGCATTTCCATTTAGGAATGCAGCAATGTGGTGAAGAGGTCTGAATGATATGAAGTGAAGTTTTTATACGTCGATTATCACCCTAGCACTATAGCAATTATAGGCGCGTGCTTGTAACTAACGAGTCGGTTGTGTTGTTCCGTGACCGTTAGTCACCCCTTCCAAATCTTCGTACGGTTTTTCGTAAAACTGTAAAGTACTGTAAAAAAATGACCCAAAGGAGCACTTTGCATGCAATAGATTCATGCCAGAAAGTTTTAGAACCACCGTCGTCCGTTTTTTTAATGATTTTTATTGCGGTGTGTAAAGGAAGCTTTGTGGCACATTTATGACTGCGCCTGCAGAGTCGTGTGGTGCAGTCTAAATTTGAATGTCTCCCGAGCCTATCGAAGAGTTGTCAGGAGTGATGATGATGATGATGATGTTGATGATGATGATATGTGGTGTTTATTGGTGCAAGGGCCATGTGATGGCCAAAGAGCGGCATGATCGATGATCAGCGAAAAGCAATGGTACGCTAATAAAGTGAGTAAACAGAATATGAACATTGATAGTGTGGTGCGGCTGTAGGGCAGCCTAAAACTCCGCAATTGGATGCGTTCAAATTATGGCAGTGACGTGAAACGCATGGAGCGGAAATAAATGACAGGGTTTGTGGTGAGGGCGGCCGCAAACGTGACCGCTGTACACAGGTCGAGCTACTGGTCACCTCAGATTGTGGGATGAAAACTATGGCCACCGTTTAAAGACACAATAAGTGACTGAAATTTAAAAAGCAGATCTCTAGCCATAAGCATGACAGGATGTAGTAGGAGCTAGAGTTGCAACGAGTGCGCGTTGCGAGGCCTAACTGCTTGCGAGGCCTAACTTGCTTTGCGAGGCCTAACTTGCTTTGCGAGGCCTAACTTGCTTTGCGAGGCCTAACTTTGCTTTGCGAGGCCTAACTGCTTTGCGATGACGGTTGGCTTTATCAGTCTTCGTTCACCGTTGACAGAACGTGTAATTGCGAGCACATGGCTTCCACAGACGTGGCGTGCACGTGTAGTCATTACAATGATAGTACAGGGAGCACAGCAGCATGCGTGCATGATCCTGCAGCATGCTGCAAGCTGATGTTGAGTTAGAGTGGCATCTTCTTTTTACAGCCATACTAGTCCCAGCAAATGTTCTGTACAAAAGGGATCCCTAGTACAAAAGTACCATAAATAGAAGTCTATGCTATGCAGAATGATCGATATAAGTATTTCTTTATGTCACGGGGACAAGCACAAGTTGGTGAAAACTCGCGTCTTTTCAGCAGGCCAATGATTACACACGCAATTTGCGGTGTCTCTGTTGTTCCCACAATGCACTTTGCATTGCTTTGTAAAATACATGTTGACTTTGCGTAACGCTACGTCACAGGTGGTTCGCCGGTCGTCGAGAGCTACACCGATGAATGCAACGCCCTGTCCTCCCTCTTCACTATCGGAGAGACCTTGGAAGCTCCGGGCACCAACCCACTGGTTCATGCGCAGCCCTCGCAGTGGCAAGACGAACACTGCCAGTGCCAGGAGGGGAGGAAGACAGGGCAATGTGAGCAAGGCGAGCAGCATCGTCAGCCAAAGGCATCGCGGCAGCAAGGGCGCCAACAGCAACAACGACAGCAACAACAGCAGTTTGTACTGCAAACGCAGCGCAGCCTGTTCAGCTGCCCGAACTCGCGCCGGCAGGAGCAGTTGTCACCCGGCCACTGCGAAACCACCAGTGAGAACCACGACGCCAAACAAGAACAAAAGGCGGACCAGGACCACGGCAGTGAAGGCGACGGCGTCACGGACGCCAAACAGCGTCGCGCAAAGAACTCGGCCAAGCTGGAGTACGAAGAGCTGCCGCTCGACTGATAAAAAAACGTGCCAGAGAACATGTTGCTACCGCATGTATCTGAATGTCATGTCTAACTTCCATAACAACGGAAGAGTTCTCTACTTACAGGAGGATCGGGTTAGGGACCCTTAGCTGCCGCTGCTGCAGACGGCGTGCGAAGCTTCTGTAAACACTCACGCGAAACATTTCGCCCAGGGGTTAGACTAGGAAGAGGTTTCGCAAAGCTGTCTGTTGCTTAGTTACTAACGAGTCGAGTGACGAATAGCCGTAGCAAACTTCCGGTGATTTGAGAGCAGCAAGCAACCTTTACCTTTGCGAAAGAAACTGTCTCTCTGAATCTGCTGGTTGAATGTTCTTATCAAGAGTTAATTTAATTGCGGTACATATTTCATACGAAGGCATCTGAACCGTGGTTCGCGCATAAAGTGGGCTTTGCGAACGTGCTGCTACTTGTCGTAACGATTCGTGTGAGATTTTTTGGTCGCAAAATTTATATAGAACACGTATTTATAGGGAGATTCATAGTTGATACAGGAAATACGACAAACACTTTACGCACGATTGAATATCCTAAACATACGCAAAATCGCGCTATCCACAATGCTGCAGCAGGCCAGTAATGTATTTCATTTGCGATAAGTGCACATTCGTTGATAGAAGCGCGTTATATATATTTTTTGTTTCAACTTTCCAGAACGCAAGATTGCGTTCGTCGCGATATTTTGCATTATTACTTCAAAAGTATACGTACGGGTGTTGAGGTTCCCGCTTTGATAGTGGGCGCAGTTTCATCAAAGAAATGATTGCCGGTGTCGAAAACAATGTGACGATACGGCAGACTTCTACGCAATATTACATATTTAGATGGATTTCGTACCTTGTTTTTCGGTCAATAAAAGGCTGCTGGCGTCTGCAATAAAGTACCCTATTCGTTAAGCATCCTATTTACATTACAGGGCTTGACGCTGAAGCCTGAAACTATAACGGGAAACGACTCTATTCTTTATTTAAAGGATTTTATATCTATTTTTTCAAGGTCGAAGTTTCAGAACATTACCCTCCCCCCCAAAAAAAATTACGCGTAGATTTAATGGACCTCGCAAACGATGCACAACGTAGTTGGTGAGACGGCTTTGTTGGCTTGAGTTGATGATTTTTGACGACATGATTAACGTCATTTAACCAAAGCCTTGTGGGGCTGCACCTCACTTTATTCCAAATCCTGAGGCGCCTTACAGGCTGCTCTGCTGTTGTTCTCCACTCCACGCCAGATTCTTGGACTCTTTCTGACTAGGTGTTTGTGCACGTGTTGTGTGATTTGCTATCTCTCTGTACCTTTCCTCTCCTCCTCTGAATCTCCCCCATTCCTTTTCCGCGGGTAGGGTAGCACAACGGTCATCCTGGACTGATTGACATTCCGAGCTTTCCTATTCTATCATTCTCTCTCGCTACACTCTCCCTTCTCTCCTCCGCTTTACCATCATCACGTCTGCTGTCTACAACTTGCCTTCATTCTGGTGATTAGTGGAGGTTTTTTTATGACGCATGGACCATGTATTGTGATTTTATTAATGACCAGTGATTGCGTTGACGGGGTGTACACTGGCTTCATAGGGGCCTCAAATCACGCACCATGCAGAAGCGCAAAAGATGTCTATATAAAATCAATGAATGGGAGTAATGCATGTCATTTAGTGGTGAGGTATGAATCACAAATGACCATAAATTGTGTAAGTGACAGACGGGAAGGTAGCACGAGTCTCTCCTCAAGGTCTTTGAGGCGAAAGGCTGAAAAGCAGGTGCTCCTGAACAGTTATCGCGGCAATTATTGAGAGGTTGTGCTAGAAATTTCTTTAAGATATCGCATGAAGGCTATCAATATCGTTCAAGAAACGCCAGGCCTGGGCGGAAGGCACAAAACAGTCGCAACGAAAGTTGGCAAAGCACCGTTTCTCGAGCACATTGCAAACTCTCTTAGGGCTACTAATACATGTACACCTGCAAGGTACACACCACTTCATTGATTCAGTGGCACATAGCTGAGCCCATTGTAATTGCTTGGAAGCATTCAGCGACACACTGGCAATGCAATTGAGACTGTGTGACACCTGGTTATACAACTGGCATTCTGTGGCGCCTAGTTATTCAACTATTCTACCACAACAATGCATATGTTAACGTGGTTCCTTCATGACATGAAGCTTTTATAAGGTTTTGGGAGCAGTGAAATCAGGTAAGGAATACGTTGTAGATTGATAAAAGAGCAATTCAATTAAAGTTGATGAAGTAGATTCAATTTTTTATGCCACTACACTATTTTCTTTCGATTTTTATTGAATTCTATTGCAATAACTTCAAGCTGGTAATTCAGAAATGTCTAGCGCCATCAATTTATATGATGTCACCAGTGCAATCGGCTCCGTGCTTCAGACCATCACTATTCCTACATCGATTCCTATTCACAGTGATGTTTCATGAGGTAACCGCACGAAACGAGAAAGGCTATTTCGCAAAGTGAACCAGCCTATGACCTCTAGAGACAACTGTCCTTGTCCTATTCTTCTCTTTCTTTTTTTCAATCTCCCTGCACATGTACTGTAACTATTCACTGATGCAATGGGTGGGAGCACGTAGCGAATGCCTTGCAATAATATGTGTGCTTTATAACGTACAAATATAACGGTACGATTGTGACAGACGCTTTCGATTGTGACGATTTCGGGGCCCTCCGTAGTGGAGGGCCCCGAAAATTTCGACCAACTAGTGCTCTTTAACGAGCAGTGGCATCGCAAATCACACAGGCCACTACCATTTTGCCCCCTTCGAATTCAATTCAATTCTTTTTTTTTGCAAACTGTGAAATTGCGACTACCGTTGCCGGGTTCGAACCTGTGACTTTCGGTTCAGCAGCCAAGCACCGTAGTGACTGCTCTATTGAGGCCCACAGCCTTGCAAAAGTTGAAGCTCAATAATAAAAAAAAAGGCTTCCAATATGGCAGCACGGCACCGACACACACTAAGTATTCACGACGGATGCAGATACATACTAAGCATTTATGACGAGCCATGGGCGTGGGCCCTGCCGACGACGTGCAGATGGTAAATGTCAAACGTAGCCGCTGATTCACGAACACATAAAGACAAAGTAAAACGAACGACCGAAGAGCTCGTTTTCGTAGTTTATGTAGGTGGTCAAACGGGACAAAAATTATACGGCCGTCTGGCCCGTCACGCGGTCAATCTGTCGCAAAAGATGGCGTCGCGGCGCTGGACGCCTCTCGCGTGCGGAGAAAACGTGGGGAAACGCCTATACGTTTCGACGCCATGGCGTGCATGTCACTGGCACGTCCGATCGCATGGCCATTCCGGCCAGGCAGCGAAATGTGGTCGTGAAGTCTTGCAGGCTGGCGAGCACTATCCGTGTCCTGCGCGAGATAAGTCAGAGACGAGAGTGAAATCAATGCGCCTCGGCATTTTACGCACCTGCACCAGGATCTGATTACTTAACACGTCATAATTAACAGTTAACTTAACACGTCAAATCCAGTAGGTCATTATAAACCAGAATAGAAAAGTATATGAACGGTGGTGCATTTAGAAGTCGGATAAATTCGGTCCAGATCGTGCCCACGACTTCGAGCTTCGAAATGCAAAGCTAAAAAAAACCACTACAGTTAAACCACTTCAGGTTAGCAAGCGGCGCCGTAGCTAATTGCTACGGCGCAAATTTTAAGACTACCAGGAGTATATTACCATAATTGGAAAAGCCTTAAATACTATGACACCAAAAAAAGTTCAAGCTTATGCACCTAGACATAGAAGGGTAGAATTTGCACAAAGGCAGCTGTGAAATATCTTTTGCGTGGAAATATTATGTGGTGATTTTTTTCAGTAACTCAACCGCAGAAATAGTCATAGATACTCAAGGTACGAGAGGATACGTTGGTAATTTTCGTGCACGATGGGCCCCTAAACATATTTGCTTCTTATTTTGGTGTTGTCGCTTACACTCGTATTTGTCCTCATGCTGAGTGCAAACGGACATTATGCAAGCTTTGTGGCAGAGAAAGTAAGTTGAAACAATACTTATAGTTGTGTTCGTGGTACTGTGTAGAAAGCTATCTAAAATGAAAGAGGTTTTTTTTTCGCTGACTCAAAAGCGTAGCCAACTTGGGGATGATAAAGTTTGAAGAGAGGGAACAGTGGCGCAGCAAAATGCTTGCATTTTTTTCTTTTTTTTGCGGGGGGGGGGAGAGGGGGTTTCAATTGTGCTTTAAGTAAGTTCGAGCACGGGTTTTATGTCCAACTTCTTCCAGGCCCCGAGGTTAACCGACACAGCTAAACAAGCAGGCAGCACATGAGCTAGGAGTATGAATTGCCACCTACTAGCTCAAGCTCCTGTCGTGCTTATCAATGCTCACTAAAAAAATTTCTTACGGAACGAAGTGCGTTCGTATTCGCGTCTAATAATTAAAATTAGGCGTATCAAAAACACGCAGTAGAACACGACTCCACTCGAATTGCAGTGCTTACTTGCTTACTTATCTCGGGGTGAAATCCCGTGAGTCAGGAAGTGGTGAGTGGCGTTCAGAGTCGGCAGCGGCTCGCAGGTATTCTGTTGGAATCGAAGCGGGAGAGCTAGTCAGCAAGTTTATTGTTTTTGTTTATTTTACAACAATGCTAGCCCCAAGTATGTAGGGGCCGTAGCAGGGTGGATTGGCACAAGCACATATTAAAATAACAATGCAAAAACAAGAAAGCAAAGCTTTAAAACCACATTATTCGTGAAAAAGAAGGAAATTACTAATAATTACAAGCTATAAAGTACATAGTACCTAACAAACAGCACATTTGCATACAAACCATGTGATGCATTTACCTCGGCTGGCCACTGGTGGCACAGCATGTTTTAAAACATTGAGTACCACGCCGAAACGCCATTTTCGTAATGATAGGATATCTCTCGTATGGACTCATGTAA
Source organism: Rhipicephalus annulatus (assembly GCA_013436015.1). Taxonomy (NCBI): domain Eukaryota; kingdom Metazoa; phylum Arthropoda; class Arachnida; order Ixodida; family Ixodidae; genus Rhipicephalus; species Rhipicephalus annulatus. The sequence goes on along the minus strand of WOVY01011151.1, from coordinate 424,064 downwards.
GTGTGAACAACGACGAAGCTGATGACTGGCTTGCGCACTGGAGTGTTGGGGTGAGGGGTGGCGGAGGACAATTCACTCGACTTCTAACAATCTAACGCCCAGATTCTCGAACTTTCTTTCACTCGGCGCTCTTTCTTGACTCGAAGGGAAATCCACATCTTGGCAAAAATGTTCATTGTGTATACGAGCGACAGCCGGAACCATTTCTTGAGAACGGCGGAGTCCTTTTTTGGTGGAGCGGTGGCGCTGTGCTCAGCTCGGTCAAGTGAAGGCTGAAACTCGAGTAAAAGCTTCTTTCAGAATGCGGGGATAAGTGGGGCGCCAAGTCTGCTTTACACCCGTATTCTCAAACAACCTTCTATTGGAGCTGCAGCCTTCACTTGACTGACTTGAGCACAGCGCCGCAGTTAAAGTGAGAATGACCCGATACTTCTCAGGAAGCGCTGCGGATTATCGCTAATAGGCAGCGACTTCAACCTAGAGAGACGGTCCTCCCGTCAACTTTCTCTAGTGAAAATGAAGCGTTATGTGAAGGGGTGTTCTAGAATACGAGGTTCGAACTCCTAATGAAAAGCTCAGTCGCATCTGCACAGTCATTGTTTATAGTGCAACCATGAGGACATGCAGGAGGTTTTAGACGACTATAGTGGCCGAGGGAATTCGGGACCCAAGAAAGGCCGTCGTGAGAGGCACATCATTGCTTCACTCTCGTTTTCATGTCCAATGCGAAGCTTTGTCTCTCTCAATCACCAAAAGAAAGGGGGATGGGGAGCAACTACAGATCTTCTTTCCTCCCTCGCTCTTGCTAATGCAACGCAGACCATTGCGCACACCCATGATGGTTATCCTAAGAAATGTGCGTGCTTGTATTACCTTAAGGCGTGATTTATGATGTGCTACTTTGAATTTCATAATGGTCACAGCAACGTTAGAACGTTACGCGAGCTCAGACTGATCAAGAATGACTTCGAGGCACCGCAATGGTCATTTCTGGGAGATGAGCTTCACGAAGTAACGTGAATGTTAAACCTTCTAGCTTTCAAAACTTGCATACTCTTGGAACCGAACTCAATTGAGGGCAGGTAAATGTTTTTTTTTTTTATGCTGTGAACGAATACACCTGGCATAAGAAGTTTATTAGGGTATCTTGCGTTGTGGTGTCTTTCACTGGCTTCATCTGAGCATGAAGTGGTATCAGGCAAGCCGTCCATGCATTTTAGGCCTGTAACGTTGCGATGGCGTTGTCTCATCTTGGCGTGGCGTTCGGGTGTACTTTGTATGCCTGCACAATTATATATTTTACTGCTATTTGTGCCTAACGCTGAGTTGCCCTCGAGTCAGTCTGCTAGGCCCTTTCTTCTTTGACATATTGCACTATAGCAGTTCTTGTATAGAGAAGTGTACTATACTAAGAGTGGCCACTGGAGTCTATTCGCAGCCCAGCAAGAAAGGGTCTGACCAACCTATAGATGGCGTACCCATCATCGCTTTTGCTTCCTTTTTAAGAGATGGAATAACCTCTTCAGGAGGACAATTATTGCCCAACATTGGCATGAATTTTTCGCAAAGAGGAAATTTTATTAACTGGTGCAATTTTCTACATACGCTCTACATCATGTCCCGCTGAGGACATATAATGCATCACAACATAAACAGTAAAGTATGACTAGAAAGTGTTGTCCTTCTGCATTCGTTTTGCACAAGGAGACACATTTTTGTGGTTTAGATGTGCTGTAGATGCATTTCCTTCACGAAAACATGGGTGAGTAGCCTATAGTAGTAAAGACACTCGCTTTGGAGCACGAGCGTATACGGGTTCAAATCGCAGCGTCAAAAAAAAAGTTATTTTATTTATGCTGAAGACATTATCGGGTCAGACCAACCACTTGTGGCGCTGAAAGCAGCGCAGTAGCTGGACTACAGGGCCCTACGGGAGTGTCCACTTTTTATGTAAGTATGTTTCTCTACGGTTCTTGTACAAGTCATTAGGTCAACAAAAGAATACGCTTGTGAACGTATTGCTCCTACCTCAGCGTAAAAGATGAACGCCATCTGTTCAGCCGTGAATGGACTGAAGCCTCGCAGAAATATTCCGGAGTCATTTGGATTAGCTTTAGCAGTAATCTTCTTGTAAAACTGCAAAGTAGTAAAAGAAACGCGACAAAATTTAAAGTAAAAAATGTTGCCTCACTCTGTCTAAAATATTCGTTACTGGGCTTATTCTTCATAGAGGGCATATGAGATACGCTGCAAAATGGTAAATACAAAGACAAATATTTCCTAATTGCAATCTGCGATCTACTATTTGTCCCTTTCGTAGAATACGTTTCCCCAAAACTGTTATCTTTTATCCAATAAAAGGAAAAAACTGCTCATTTTATTGACTTCACAATCAGGAAAGTTATCAAATTCCTCTGAAACTGATCAATCCGGCTTTCAAAAAAAAAATCTCCCAGCACATATAACGCAGTGTGACGATAAATTTCTTGGGAAGCAGCCAGCGAGTAGTTGCTGTGCAGCTACTTAGTCACTAAGCCAAGTCTTGCAGTATAGGTTGACGTATCTGTCTAATCGCAGTTGCAGTGGGTCTTCAGGGCGAGCGAGCCACTTTGAAAACTTAACGCAGACAGTCACGTAAAAGCACGAGTGCACATTTTAAAGACACAAATTTCAGGCTTCACGTCGCCCCTTGAAGAAATCCCCCGAAGGATAGGACAAACGAAAAAGAAAAAAAAAAACACATGCTGAAATGCACCAGGCCAAGACAAAAACAAATACTTTTGCTGGAACAATAATAGCACCATGTAGAGACTAAAATTGACCATAAACAACGTTACACCTTTCTATGAGGTTATTTTACTTTATTGACTGAGATTGTTTCTAGAACTTGCGACGTTATGTTTTCAGGGCAGTGCGATTCTATTTATCCTGATGGAGCATTGACGCCAAATGTCAAACTAGAGATGTGACATTCATCTGAATGCTTGGTACGCACGAGTTTTTATAGCTAAGTATGAATCATGTTGTCACTTGTAAGTTATTCTATTCCGAGCGTAAACGGCGTCCATGGCCACGGTGTAAGATACAAACGGAAAGCCACTGGCTGTTCACCTTCTGGGAGGCTGTTTTACTGGCTTTGCTATCACTTTTGGATACGCTTCAATTGCATACCACTGCCTTGACAAAGCCAATATACTCCAAGTTGCTTATGGAAATCTACAAGCTTTTTTTTTAGGTTCGGGTATCTTACACCATGTCCATGGCTCTTGGACGCGTTCCTGGCCATGAGACATCAAGAGTATTTGGACATGTTCAACAAGCTTTTAGGCTTTCTCTCAGGCTCCTAGGGATGATGAGTGAGCACCGATGACGTCGACAGTTTTAGTGCTGTCATCGCGGCGCCTATATGTGGCGCCGTCTGGTGGTGATGCCTGGCAGCCTATCAACGACTTCAGTTTCATTGTTTTGCTTGCTTCGTGCAGTGCGTTCATGTGAATCCTGCTTTTCGTTGTGCCGATTCAGTTGACTTTCCTGGTGTCATGAGGATGAATGTGACAATTTGAAGAGACGGTCATCGCGAACAAGTAACATGCAAGCAGCGTTTGTGAGTAAGCTGCCTTGTCACTGCTCGGTCTGGCTTCGATTTCAGAATCAGTGCTCAGAAGAGGACAGAACCGAAAGCCATTCGCGACGCTTCGAATCAGCGCGATTCCATATTCCTGGGTGCCTTCATCTCCGGTTGTGGTCACTGAAGATGGTGGCGATGACATGCCTGTACACGTGCGCGCCGAGCGGACGAAATAGCAACTGAAGGTCGCGTCACCGTTTCGTCGGGCTGCGTGATCCGATGGCGTGGGACTGCGGGAGGTGAGGGCTTCGCACGTCACCCCCGGAAGCTTTTCAGGCCTGCGCGTCACGTGACGTGACGTCGACGACGTCACATCGCGCCGGCCGGCCGGCCGCCCTTCGCTGGGTGGCTGCGCCAGCCGCGAGCGCCCTTCACGCCTACCGACTCGGGCGAGGTTCCTTGACACCATGTCCGCACGATTTATCAAGGTATCCATTGATTGTATGGTTTAACGCGCCGACGCAATGCAGGCGATGAAGCGCGCCGTAGGGGAGAGCTCAGGATCAAGTTTTACTACCTGGGAATCTTTATTGTGTGCCGAAATCTCGTACACACGGGCGTTTTTGCTTTTCGCCTCCATCAGAAATGCGGCCGCCGCAGCCGGGTATCGAAACTGCGCCCTAGTGCTCAGCAGCGCTACGCCTTAGCCACTGAGCCACCGTTGCGGGGGAAACTTATCAAGGTATCAAGAAATAATGAATATCGTGAATGGAATAATGCGTATTTATTTATCACAGCCAGACGCCGTCTGTACAAATATCACAGTGCACATTGTTCTCGGTCCAGGCAGACGACAGGCAACACAAGATGTTGCCCTTAATGCTGAAAATATGCCAAAAGTACAAAACACAATATCTTGCCACATAAAACTCAGAAAACAAAACAGATTGTAACAGCAAAAACATCCCCGAGCTTTGGAACAGAAAAAGCACACTTTCATTTAAATTGTAGGTTAGAGGAAAACATACCATTCGTTTATCATAGTAGCAGTAGCAACACAAGGTATCAGGTTCAAACACTTGCCAAAAAATACAATACAAAAGAACACTGGTGACTAAATTGTGGTCCACAGCATGATAAATGACAGAAAGAAAAGTAATTGTACTGCCACAGGTAGGTGCATGTCCTAGGGAAAAAATCAAACAAAAATCTAAGAAAAAAACAAATCACAGTGCACAACATGTCTGTACACAGAGTGCACAAGGAAAGTGTACACAGCTTAGGTACCAAAACGGACTGTACAACTGCTACAGTGGGCACCGAGGCAGTTCGAGTTAAAAAAAAAGAAAAAGTACAGCACCTTTAAAAGCTAACAACTTGTAAAGAGATACAAAACTGGAAACAAGGCTCAAACAAGGGAATGTATTGCTTGAGCCAGGTGGCAATAAGTGCAGCGCTCCTCAGACAGCATCGACAGGTTGTTCAAAATTTCCAACAAGGAACTTACTTTTTGAACTGAGTCTGGTACAACAGCGCTACCAAGGTTCTTGATTGGTGAACCTTGATAGCAGGCAAAGACTTCAAGGTTTGCAAACACGGTCAATGACGCATTCAAACAAGGTTCACGATAGTCGATAATGTTCAAAAACATGGAGCACTCTTCTTTATGAATCACAGTCCACTTTGGAGACACTGACACCCCTTGCAGGCGAGCCCTTAGTTCTTCGAGGGACGAAAACCGGTCTCGTTTTTGCTCCGCTTCATATGACGCCAGCGACTCTTCTACAGCACGGGCGAGTTGGGAGGCTTCTTGTCGGCTCCTCTTGGCGTCAGGGGTTTCTCTCGTGCTCTGGTCTCGTACTGATAGGTAGGACGGACAGCCGGAAAATACCGTTGGGACAGATCCAGGACGCAACCGTGGTACTGGGAGTGCAACTTCAATAACTCTCCCTGTCCTTGGATCCGTCTACGATGTCGTCTTCTCAATGCATGAAGCGTCGAAATGATTCGCGCACACCTGCAAAAACGTTTCAAGAACGTCTGAGACGCCACTTCTCAAAAGAAAAAAATGCGCTCCCCGTTTGCATGACCGCGTTTACAGTCCGTGTAGCTAAACAAAGTCTACCTACGTTTCGCAAGCATCTAAATAAAAGCGCTGCGCTAAGCGGTACAAGCAACATGAAAGGAAACACGGGAGCGTGATGTCACCCGCACTCCACGAAGCGCTTCCACCGAGAGCTTGCAAGAATGGACGACACCACGGCACTGTTAGTGAACAAAGCGCAGCTGACCATCCTTGCTGCGAACGCTGCTGGCGTCAGCGCTTCGCGAGGCCCGGCGGCCACACGCTCAAGTATTTCCCATCATAGGTGATTTCTACCCGAACAAGCAACGACAAGCTAAGAACAGGAGCATCTCAAATTCTTACCTTAGTGCACGAAGTCGGCACGAAGTCCTTCCTAGGAATGGCGCGTAGCCATTGTTTGAGAGCGTCGGCGTCTTTAGGGAAGGAAAACACTTGTATCTTCTTTCCTGTTTTGTAGTTGCCGGTGCATCCGGGTACACAACACTTATTCGGCATTGTCGCATCACTCCAGCATCACGCACGGAAACGAAAATTGCCGCAAAACAACAACGGAAAGCAACAAACGTGAAACACCGTCAACACCACGCCGCCGAACCGTCACCACCGCCGCCCGCGCTGCGCTCGCAGCCGCTGCGGCTTCCCCGAGAGTCGGCCGGCCGGAAATGACGTCAAATTGCTGGGCGCAGGCCTGAAAAGATTTTCCGGGGGGTGACGCTTCGCAGCGCTGGCAACGCCGAAAAATGGCGGGCTTTTGCACCCTTTTTTGTGTATTGCGTTCTTTACTGGTCCTACTAATCGTTATTGCACATACTATTTGTCCCTCTGTTGCATTATCAGTACCGAATTATTACTAGGGGATCGCTAACTACGCATTGACGCAGAAAAAACAAAACACGACATGCATAAAGTTGATGTCACTGCTTCTTTAAAACACAACAGTGGTTAGTTATAATCTTTGTAGAGCTACATTGGAGAACACTTCTGGTTTGTGCTACCTTCTTCTCTCTTCTATTTTGACTAGTTAAAATGCGCACAAGTATGGGTTAAATAAGCGTTATCACAAAGGCACAAATACCAGAGAAGTTAATGTAGAAACACCTCATATGGATAGATTTACCTCGAGATAAAGATCGAGGGCCAGTCGTGCTTCAACGATCTCGGCCAATACCCAAGGAAAATTGGTTTTCAATAGCTGGAATAAAAAAAAATAGAAGTCCACAGCTTCAGGAAGCGTAGTAAGCAAAAAACGTAGAGAGAATCAGGGCATTTACATTTTTTTATTAGAAAATGCTGTGAAGCCATAAAGTAGAAAAAGTGCAAGACATTTTGAGTGTAGCTTTCAACTTAAATTTGACAAACGTTACAAGAAGCCAAGATGAAGTGAACGCAGCGAACAACAACTCGAAGCCACTGTGACTTGAAGCACCTACCTTCACATTATGCATGCAATTTTTTTATGCCAACTTAACTACGGAAGCTATGGCTTCTTTTCCAAGATTTTCAAGGATTCTTTTCCAAGAATTCTAAGAGTTAGTATCACTGCTTGGTTTACGGCGGTGAATAAAAAGCCTTCTTTTGCCAGATGGCATCTCGGAGTACAGCCTCTCGGAAATAACTGACAAGTAGTGGCATGGCTAGGGGGAGGCACAATGACCCGTCTTGTCCCTGCCTGAAACATTCTTTCGCCATAGCACTAGAGTAAAAAATTACCATGTCAGGTACGTGCCTCCCACCCTTCCGAAACCAAGGAGATTCCCCCCGTCCCCAAGGAAAAAAATTATGCCTACATCCCCGCATGCAAGCTCCTTCGTGTATCTGTCTCAGTCGACTAGAGGGCGAAAGCGATTTTTGTTTCCTTCCAAGTTGACACAGTCAACGACACGCTCTATTGGTTTTGTAAGGTCTTTGCATCTGACCTAAGGTTGCCAATGCCCAGGGTACATCCTCTGACCAAGCAACGACGTCACGTGGTAACTTCACTATAGTACGTCAAATGTATGCGCTCATGACGAATGCCCAAGTTACGGTGATGTGTGGCTTTATGATGAAGCCACACGAATCTGCCATCAACTGCTGATAGTTTGCACCACTGGTATTAGACGCCGCCGACACGGGACACCGGTCAGTTTTGACGTTTCATGAAGCATCTGAGGATTTCACATTTACAAAACCTCGCATGCTATTTAAAGCTATCGAGCCTGCAGTGAAGAGGCTCGCTGTGCTCTAATTCAAAATCAATAGGAGGGGGAGTCTGTTATATAAGGGTTTATAACTTAAACGTAGAAAGCAGAGACCAACGTTGTTATTTAGACACAGGCATGTGGTGCTCACAGACGTAACCAACTACGCATAGATTACATTATTCGCACATTTTAACAAAATTTTATAAATTTTGATTGTAGTGCTGTTTACAACACAAACTAAAATAATAGGCCATTTGGACAAGCCGTTTACCGCTGTGACTTGGAAGTGTAAGCAATAAAAAGTCTTGTACGGAAGCACCATTGCACGCGTGCATAATTCGTACTGCCAAGGGTATTTCCAAAATTTTCGCTGAAAATTAAGTGGAAGAACGTTCACCGGAAAAAGAAGCCAATTTACTGGAATGATTATGGCGTCGTGCTGCTTGATTTATTACAAGATCTGATTCTGGTTTTGCCACCACTCTTAAGTGAAAGTGGCGTAAAAATGTTCAATAATGTGGAATGCTGGGCCAGTTGGTACAACATAATGTGGAAATATATGAGCGGACACGGTCCGCTCATTTATTTCCAATGAGCTCATTTATTTCCAATGAGCGCACAAGTCCGCTCATTTATTTCCACATTACGTAAGAATTATTATACATTTTTATTGAGGAGTACGTTAAGGCATCAAGGATGGCCGAAATAGTTAGTACTTGGTCCTAGTGGGTTGTTCAATTGATATAGCACGCTGAAGTGGAGACTAACCTTTTCTTATTATTGATAGTGACAGGCTGGGAGATAAGAGGCTTGTGAATGCTTCTCATAAGTATCCGAAATATCGCTTTCACCTCCAAACGTAGAACACTGACAGCTCACTACTCCTACAACATTTTGTTTTGTACAGTTTATAGTAAATCTTTTAGGTTGGCTCGCTAATCCATGATATGATTATGAGACACCATCAGGGAGAGCTCCAGAAATTTTGACCATCCGGTCTTTGTTAACGTGCACTGAAACCCAAGTACACGGGCACTACTACTTTGATATTATCGCAATGCTAGCACCCCTGGCGGAATTCATTGCTGTAATTTTTGGTTGGCTACTCACGCCGTATACCCGCTAGGCCACTGAGGTGGGTAAGTTTCTAGATTCAGGGGCTATGGTGCTCTGATGCTGACCATAAGGTCGCGGGTTCGATTCCGGTAGCTACGGTCACGTGGTTGGTGGAGGCGATGTGGTTGAAGCATGTCTGCAGTGTGATGTCAGCGCATGTTAAAGAACACCGGATAATCAAAATTTCCGTCCACTACGACGACATAATAATCATATTGTGATTTTGAGATGCAGAAGCCTAGGTATTGTTATTATTAATACTATATTATTATTATTATTATTATTATTATTATTACTACGATTATTTTTGATATGTGGGGTTTAACGTCCCAAAACCACCATATGATTATGAGAGACGCCGTAGTGAAGGGCTCCGGAAATTTCGACCACCTGGGGCTCTTTAACGTGCACCCAAATCTGAGTACACGGGCTTACAACATTTCCGCCTCCATCGGAAATCCAGCCGCCGCAGCCGGGATTCGAACCCACGACGTGCGGGTCAGCAGCCGAGTACCTTAGCCACTAGACCACCGCGGCGGGGCACTACGATTATTTTTATTATTAAGTTTATGGAGGTAGGTTGCCATCCTCACCGTGTAGTTAAGAGGTGCGAGAAGCCGGTCAATATATGTCTTCAAGAGGCAGTCTTCCAGGGCGTTGAAACGCAAAGTGGCGTTTTCAGTCCACGACGAGATAACCGTGTAGTTCTTGAGCGAGTAAGATCCTTAAGTGATGATATAATACGTTAAATTTCTGACATAAAGAGCAGTTAAACGTACATGCACTTAGGGAATGTATGACAACCATTTCGCGACGATCAACTGGAGACTAGCACAAGTCATTCTCCGCGATTAATGACTATTCAACGTGTGTTCTTAAATTATTTAGCGCCACTATTTAGAAATTGTTCTGATATATGAGCACAACTAGAACAGCTGTGATGTTACGCACATGAGTATAAAACACACTTACAAGTTGCAACAAAGGCCCACTTTCGAGGTATTTTCTTTCACGCGAGGACATTGAACGCTGCGAATGTTCACTAGTAGAAATACTGCACAGATAAAGTCATTATAGTAGTGTACTTATTAACACTCACAAAATGTACGTTTTTTCCCAACGACTGATAACATCTAGCTGCAGTAAAAGCGGCGTTTGGTCATAGAACTAATCAAGGAAGTAGTTTTATCCGAGAAAGAAAAAAATATTATATTATACGTTCCATACCTTGCTTAAGCAGGATCTTTAGTACTTCTTCTAAAGCGTCCGGCAGGATTTTCACTGCGTAAAATCTTCTGTAAAAAGAAGGCCGAAGTTTCCATACAAAGAATGATTAGGTGTTTACTGAACTACACATAACTCAAGTAATTAAAAGCACACGCTTTAAAAACGTCGGGCAAAGTTTTATATAATGAACAATATAAATCAAACTGTCACTGTACATAGCTATCTTAAACTTTGATGCGACAAAACATTATACATTAGAGTTGCACTGCATTCATGATGGAATGCAAGATTATAAATAAATGTGTACCTTGTGGCTGAAAACGTACATAAAAACATGCAGCAATGACCTTCTTGTTGTTTCAAAGCCAGAAGCGCCAGCAGTGTTTCGTGCTTATCATTATCACTTCAAAATTATATTACTGGATAATGCAATGCGGGAAAATGCGGTGCGAAAATTTGGTGTGCGTAGCTATAGCTAGCTATTTAACAAATCACTTATTTGAACTACTCGCACGTGTATGATCTGCATAGCACCTTTTGAATTTACTCGCGCTAAAACTGGTTCTTGAAGCATCACGTTTTTCTACAGTACGAGCTCGTGTGGAGCACACTGAATCAGCGTATAGGACCGCACTGGTGCAACATGTCACCACCTGCGTCATTCTCTTTCTTCTTTCAGGATGCCGCTAGCACCGTTGTGCGCATCTAATTCTCCGCAATAGTACACAATGTCGTGGGTTCAGCTACATCCTTTGATCGTGTTTGCTTGTCTAATGTGTTATCTGTAATATTGATAGATAATTCTGTAATGGGCGAAGCATCTACCTTATTTTTAAGCACTTTTATCCGAGAGAATCTTGCTAGAAGTCTAACATAGGGTCGTATGCCTACATGTTCCCCTTTACATTTATGTAGGGGTAAGTAATACAAACGTTGCATGAATACCTTTCCCCAGATAACAAAATAAGCCCTGCAGTAAGATTAAAAAATTGGCAATGACACACCAGATGGAATTGTAATAGCCTGCTCGCTCACGTATACCACTTCAAAAGAGTTTTGCCTGTAGTAACACTTATTCTGAATACTCAGATAAAGCTCGGAGGAAGAACCACGTGAAATGACCAACAAGTTAGCAACAAGAGAAGCAGCAGCAGCAGCAGTAAAAACAGACACACATGCACTTGAATTTCTTTTGATTGAAGTCGCTTTTTTTACGATATCATAATTCCATGAGCATAGCACCTTGTGGCGGTAGACGTTAGCAAACAAGCATCAACCATTAGCTGAGCAATAATGATGACGGAAAACTGTCGGCGCATTGCTGAAAGAACGATACATCGTCAACAGACCCAATGGTATGCTTTGCTTTTTAGTACCTTTGCTATGGCCGTGAATAACCCTAATATGTATCAATCTGCTCACCTGAGAACTGGTGGTGCCTTGAGAAGTTCACCGAAGTACGACGCTGGCACACCTGCGAAAAAAATTCATCCCAGACACACTCAGTAATTTTCATCTTGAATATACAGAAATACGTCTTCATGCTTCGAGAATCGTGCACTATCTTTTATCGCAAATGGGTGCGACGCCACTCAATCTTTCATGCGTACAGCCAAGAAAGGTACTTACTTAGCGTGTTGGTGTCATGCGAGTAACGAATCTTGTAGTCGAAACTCTGCATGTGACGCAATCTGGGAAAAGAATGTTTGACATAGTGTAACCTTAAGGTAATATGATAATGTCTTTACGTATCGTCTTTGATTACGAAAAATTATCATTTCTGGCTCCGTAAGAAAAGAAAGAAAACCTGCCAAATTTTCAAGAACATTTTCGCTTGGTTTTACACGGTGCCATTCTTTTGAATCAACAGGTTTCCTTTATTGTACAACTCACGCAAAAGAAAAAGGTTGCTGCAGCTCATAGCAATGAAATGAAAAATTGGGGGACCTTAAGCTTCGCCTGTATAAATTGCAACCTATAGCGATATTCTGTTCGTAGTGCGTACTTCAAATATAGTGTATGAAACTTTTTCGAACTTGCTATGAACCAACTATGAGGCCTTAAGGGTAGTAGTTTGTGTACCTTTTGTATTGAATGAGGGCTTTAAATTCTGATGGCCATATGATAGTCCAATTTTGTGACGCCCGATGCAAATGTGCAATTGTACCACGCATTATTACGGCAATATTTCATGCTGTATTGTGAAGCATGTATACAGAACGCGTGTGTTTGTAAAGCATGAAAGGTACTTTCACCGCAGTTTCAAGCAGGGGAAGTTGTTTTCACTGTATTCACAAGGCGAGACGTGGCCGTGCGGTAGAAACCTCCGCTTGCCACGCAAACTACACGTATCTGATTCTCATTCCAAGGAAGAATTTTTATTGTTTATTTTATTTGAATCTTTCTCATTTTTTTCAGTCATGCAAGGACGACAAATTTTTCGCTCCCAACCAATGATGCCGGTACCGCAGCCATAAATTGTGCGAAACGACCTTTTTAACGCTATAGCGTTTTAAATGCCAACAAAACGAAAGCCGAGACACAAGTGTGGGACAACATGGACAAGTAGGGCCATCTAGCTTCAAAAAACACAGTGATTACGAGTATAGCATGACCTCGGAGACTGCGCATCAGCGCGTTTGCAATCTCGAAGGTGATGAGCGCAGTCTTCATTGTTTACGTGTATGACCGATTTCTGTTGGCAACGAACACAGCCGCCATTGGTCACTTTGGTATAAAATATCATCACAATATGTTTCATTGACAGTGAAATGAATAAAGTATTTGCTAGCCATCTTTTAAAACGTTATTTACTCTGGACTTGAGATCATTTTCATTACACAAACTCACTGGTGCGCATGTGCTCTCTTTGTCTTATCAGGACATGACTAATGCGATTGTTGGGCACAAAGATGTTTTTCCAAGAAAACAAACTGATACCTTACACGTACATTCAGCGACAAAATTGTGTAAAAAAGAAACAACACAAAAGAACAGCATTTAAACTAAGTCAAAGTAGCATGCCGCAATCGACTCTTAAAGCCCAAAAGAATAAGTTTATTTGACGGCAACGCAACATAATTTTGCGGGCATGAACTCCACTTTGTCTGTTCGTCCACAGTTTCCATTTCGATGCTAAGGAAGCAAGATCAAACAGTTGGTTTGCGTACGAAGTTTAACTGTGATATATATCCCGAGCAATATCAGCCTAACGACCCACAAAATCCCGCAACGTCATAACTTTCGCCAGGTAAAGTTGGCAACAATTGTTTGCTTACAGAGAGACGCCTGTGTGCACGTGGTTCCAGTGGCCCCGTAGGACAGTCGCCTTAGCTTCGACGAAATGCAGGATTGGTGGCAGTGCGGCAAACTTCACGTCATAGCTCTGCGGCAAATAGAATGGTTGAACACCGCTATCAGACACTTCGTACTTAACCTGTGTTTGTATGACTGGTAGAAAAAGATGTGACACAACGAGCTGCATCTTTAAAGTAATGCTAGTGGATGTACGTGTGTCACTCTATGAACATCAACATTCAATCCACATTGTAAGCAAGCGCTTGGTAATCAAAATACAGTGAACATAATGCACAGCTACAGACATATCCGGTGAGAAAGTTTACATGTTTTACGAAGTTTACAAAGCGTAATGTACACGAATGTATACGTGATTCTATTGAGGGTGCGAATTATTCAATCTTCTCGATGGATGAAAAAGTGAATAGATTTAAAACCATACTTGAAAAAGTCGCCAGCCTGATCAATCAAATCAGTTTGAACCAAGGCATGATATTTTTCGAATCATTAATCACTACAGGTCCTAAAAAATGTTGGTTTGACTTGATGATCTGTAGACACTTGCGGTATTGAAGCAGTGGCGAAAATCTGGCACTCCTGCCCCAACTATGTCATATACCCTCTAAACAGCTGTGCAGTTGAGTGTTCATATTTTGTTCGTATCTAACTTATCCTAATCGTTAGTTGATACTAGATTGTAGCACTTGTTCGTTAAGATGCTGACGCTTAGCTAAGCTAAGATGCTATGCGCCTATTCAATAGCAAGTTTTAAAGCTTCGTGTTTTTTTTTTTGAAAGGTCTGACACCCAAGAAGCTGACCATACACAATTTATATCGCTAATGCCGCACCTCGCATGTCCACTTGAAGACATTGGGCTCTTGCAGCAACGATGCTGGAATTACGAAGGAGATGCGCATCTTTTCCACCTTTGGAGAAAGCAGAACAGATCTATGGTAACAAAATCTGGTAACAGTGCTTCAATTTCATTTGGCACTTCAACTACTTTGTTTGGAAAACAGCTAAAAATTCAACGTTCTATAGGAGTCACACTCCCAAAATGACAAGTAGAGGGCCCGGCATGCAGCAGTGTACTTCAACATTTTCCTCCCCTGCTGAAGTTATGAAATCCTGCATATTTACTGTAAACGATGCCATCGGAGAAGGTATGTTGGTTTGCAAAGCTTTTAAGTGCTCACGTGCACTGAATGCAGTTTAAGGAGGAGGAGGAGGAATAAATGAGGAAGGACAGGGAGGTTAGCCAGTTCTCAGACCGGCTGGCTACCCTGTACTGGGGAAGGGGTAAGGGGCATAATGGATGAGAGAAAAGAGACGTTGTAAAAAAAGGAGAGAGAAGGTCATCAGGCGTTCCACGACGCTGTTTACAGTCTGTCTCTAAGACCACTTGCCCGCAGAAAGCGCAACAACGCTCTCAATGCCTTGCGTGCAGAGGATGACCTCGGCCAGTGTCGTTTAAGAAGTCTGAAGGTTAGCAGGTACGTACAGTAATCGCCAGAGTTGAACAAAGTTGCCTGGCAAGCAGGCACTGCATTTGAACATTTTTGACACAGAAGTACGACAACGTGGCGGACGAAGAGAAAATCACTGGCCTCAGCGCCGGGGCCTGTCCTTTTCTTTTTACCATCTTGCCTTTGCACTGTGCCAAAAATGTTCAAGTATGGTCACCAACAAGCCCAGTTTTCGAACCTTCTAAAGCAGGCACCGCCCCAAAATACAATTTCTCTTGCAGCTCTTAATTTCGGATGACCATAAATCAGCTGGTACCTTCACAAAACTGGATTGAAACATATGTGAGATGGCTAGCAGGATTCTGGTTGAAGCTTCTCGGTACTGGTTCATTAATGACGATAATGCGTAATCTAACAAGGGCACATAAAATAAAAGGACATGGCTCACTTTGGTAAACATATTTTGCGTCGTATCTTCGTCCAGCCATGTTAGCCGCTTGGTATAGTTGAGGAGGAGGTCCTTGAAATCACCGATCCACCATTCGAGCTGCGCCAATAATTCAACAATCACGCCACGTCAACCATGTTAACATATGACGCTACCAGCTCAGTGTGAGAATTTAAATTTTTCTCAGATATCGGAGCCTTCCGTTTTACATGGTCTTCATAAACTTGTCGGAGGCCACAAATATGCGCATTTATACGAATCTTGGACGACAAATTCTGAAACCATGAGCCGCTAAAATAGTGTCATGGGGTCGTGACGTGGACGAAGGGAGGAGACTCAAAATAAGATAAAGCTATTTATTCGGCCGAACTTGTAGCCAGGGTACCGAAAATCAGATTACAGCAATACACGGGCACTGATAGCGCAAACAGAGCATCAGCTGTCGATGAAGTGACAAGCGGTGAAGCTTGGCGGCATTTATACACGTGTCGTCCAATATTGTAGCGTTATTGCTAGCAGCCACGTAGGTTCTAGAATAATCTGTAGTATTTGCGAAGTGGGCGTGATCCTAAAGAAATGATCTACTACAGTACCGAAGCTTCTCAAACACTGCCGTTGCGGTTTGCACTGAGAATTACGTACAGTGTAACGAAGAGATCACAAAACTTGAGAAAGGAACGTGGCAATAGTTAGGCAGTTATGGAAGTCAAATGCTGGCCTGAAGGTCGTGACGTCAAATTCTAGCCGCGGTGATCACATTTTGGACGGAGGCACAAATGCTCAAGGCCGAATGGTTGAATCGGGATGCACGTTAAAAAAATACCGATGTCGAAAAATTATCGGATCGCTTCACTACGGCGTCACGGCCAGTCATGCCATCGATTTATGGCGGTAAACTTTTACAGTTATTTTCCTTGCATTTCGAAGAGAAGCCCTTTGCATGTTCTGTATTTACAGTGCATCACTTATCAGACAAAATCAAACTATTGATTACACGTGTCGTCTTTAGTGAAGGGTATTCTAAAACTGAGGGCCCGATGCGTAGCTGGTTGCTCTGCTAGATGCATGCCAGCCTGGGTGGAAGTGGGAAAGTGAGTGCATTCACCGATGTTTAGTCACTCAGCGCTACTGAGCGTTTATTTTCACTTATGTGGGGGCTGACTAAATAATGCTCACATAGATCTTGTGTAATAATAAAATACGCTGACCCGTGTCCATAAAAATAGCAGCCCCTACCATCGCGTTTGTTTCATTCATGCGCGACGAACGTGTGCTTCTGTCTCACAATGCTAAAATACTAAATGGATCGAGAACAGGCTATTCTCGCCCCACAGCTGTCGAACATCACGCAGGAAGATGCGCAACTGCAAGCTTTTCGAAGGAAAAAGTGTCATCTCCTTAAATGAGAACGTGAACTGTGCGTGCAGCGTCACTTCGTACCGGCCTCACGAATTCCACGGACGAATTGGTCTGCCCCAGTGCTACGGTGAGAAAAGCGAACATTCCTTGTGGACAGAGGGACTCTGCGTAGCGAAGGCACAGAGGAAATCGCTTGGATGCACCCGGCATTCCGTACTGCAACCCGGGCAGGTGCGGCGCACTGCTGTGTTCGTCCGGGAACAGTGGAGACAGGTGAACCCACAAGTATACGCCAAGGTAATTCAGAACGGTCGACCTGCGGTGCATTCGGTTTTTGCGAGATTATTTTTCTGATTCTACGTAATCTCTGCCTTTCATGCAGGTCATACGTAACTTCTTGCAGTTTCTTAGGAAATGGCCCAGATTTCATTCCAATAATCACGGATGTCTTCGTGAAATTGCCACAGAAGTGTGCAAAGAATAAGTGTGAAACGTATACAGATTCGAAAATAAAAAACTCGGAACTATTGCAGAGGAATAAGATCCATTCGGGAACAAATTTCAGGTAGGTAAATATAAGGCTTAATCATGTGTGCATGCTTTCTTTTGGGTGTAGTGGTCCTTTTGTACTTTTAAGCTTCTTTTGGTCGTATGACTGTTACAAAATTTGAGAGTGGCTTGCAATGCGAGTGCTAGAGTGACATAATGACTCAATTCGAGTGCCTTGAAATAGTCAGAGAAGGTCTGTCCAGCAGGAAGACTGCCCCAAAGGTTGATGGCATACGCACACATGATGAATAGACTTTGTAGGCGTAAACGCCAGATTCGGCCAAAGAGCACCGTCTCAAGTAATTTTGAGATGACCAAAACATTATTACAGGAAGAAATACGTAACTTGCCTGCGTAAACACTTACACCAGTCGTACAAGGAGTGCGTAACACACGCGTATACTAATAAATGTACGGGGAGGTGAAGTGGAGAGAACAGTTAAAAAGTTAGTGCCAAGATGATCTCTAAAGAATACTATGACAGCTATTGGGTACTAACGCCTCATCATTGTGCTTACGCCTAAGAACCTGAAGGGAAGTGCACTTTTTATTTAGAACCGCTCTAGTGCCCTCGGCTAATGTGCATTGCTGTGGATTGCCTAGGCAGTTGACATGAAACCTATGTACTGTACGTCTTCTAAAATGCCATCACTAATTCAAATGTAGTTTGTTGAATTTGGTTTATGGCCGTGAAGCTAAGGTGCGCGAAACACAAGGTGTTTTGTAATAACTAGTACGCTACATTTACTTCTAAGATTTATGTAACATGTCACTTTTATTGAAGAAAGAGATGACATTAGATAAAGGAACAAGTGTACCATCTCCAAGATTTAGGCTCGAGTGCATGGCCATCTGATGCCCGCATAGTTCTTTGAAATATTTGTCTTTATGTTTCAATGTATGAGCACGTGCCTAGGATATGTAAAAATGCTGTAAAAATAATAAAGACCACAAGAGTGCGTGGCGGGCGAAATGCGCCACCGTGTCTTCTAATGGCTGCTTGAGGTGTTCGAGAGTGGGCACTGCGCATGCCCGTCGTTTTTCGTCGTCAACTTGTTCTTTCGCTCGCCTAGAAGTCACGTGCACCAACACGCCAGAGATAACGGAAGATGCCACTTAAGTAGTCACTGCGAAACCACCGAGCGATTTGCCTGATTGAAAAGATTTCTGTTTGACGAGATATTGATCTTGATTCAGAGTGGAGAACAAATTTTTTGTCAGTGCTGTTTTAGATGTGAAGCCACTCTTTGACTAGCATTTGCAAAGCTGACCATCCATCTCTCCGTGCACCGCCCTCCCCTCACCGCAGGCGTGGGGGCGGTGTCAAGTAGGTCATGACTTCTCTCGCAGTGCATCACTTTCTCTCTCGCCTGCCGCGCGCTCGCCGCACGTCACCTTTATCTCGTTTCATCCTCTCCCCCCCCTCGCAACGTGCTAGCGAAACATCGAGTGAACACTCTTTTGGCTCGTTTATTTGCAGTGGAGAGGACGGAATGCACCAAAGCAATTTGGCCTAACCTGGCCATCTCCAGCATTGCGAGTGCTATCAGAGCCGATTGCGTTCGCGAATGGCAACGTCGCTTTTGACAACCGATGAGGAGCGAGCAAGGGAAGCCGAACGCAAGCGCTGGCAGTAGAAGACCGAGGAAACCGATGAGACGCGGGCTAAAAACGCCGATGACGTCCGAGCGCAACACTTCTGCTTCGCATCTCATCACGGTTCGCTTAGGGAAGACGTCGTTAATTCTTTTGTTTATTACATGTGCATTGTCTTGTGTAGATTTGTACTATAAACAGCAAATGCAAGTTTCTTATTTCCTTGTCCTCATGAATGAGCCCAGGACACTTGATCCGAGCATTGAAAAAAAATAGCATGCATGATCGAAATTCGCGAATGATTCTGTTGGATAATCATCACATATGTTGACATGACAAAAACTAAGAGACAGCATGTTTTGCTCGATGTTGATCATCCTTGAACAATCTGTAGAGTATGGGGCGAACCAAGCAAGGCAAGTAACAGCTCGCTTTTTAAATTAAGAATTAAGATAACATCAATGGGTGTTTTCATGGCTACTGCAAAGGTGGCACCTGTGCTTATTATGAAACTCCGGTGGGCGTGCACATCAAGCGAGTGAACAAGCAGACAGTCAGGTTAAAAAGGACGCGTGTGCACAGTGCCCACTCTGAGCGTTGCAAGCTGCCACCAGAATGCACCACTATGCTGCTTCCCACGTCCTCCTGTGGTACAAATTTCAATTGCTGGTGGCGTTTTTCACATTTCGGCATCTCTTCCTTTCAAAAAAGATCCTTCAAACCTGCACAAATGGTCGTTTATTCATGAAAATCAGACTAACGGTTGGACGGCAACCACATCAATTGAAAATGATTATTTATATACAACGAATAAGCAGTCGCAGAGCATAGCTGACAAACTCCCACACAGCAAGCTCTAACATTTTTTGTTGTAAATATAAGCATTCGAATGGTGTTTCAGCGCTCTTTGATTAAACACATGAACGTCGAAGCAACCGAGCGCAAGCCATCACCGGAAGTTTTTTTTTTCGGACCAGATTGACAGCCCAACAATTCAAGAGCAGTTTCAGTATAAAATTATTTCTCGTCAGAGAACAAACTGTGCTAGCGATGTCAGCCTGAGGTTTTCCCCATGATAGGCTCTCCGTATTTCGATATATGGCACTGCTGCAAGTGTTCTGCATGAAACACAGAAGTGCAAAGCGTACCTGAAGGGATGCAGATTATAAAGCAGGAACTCACTCGTCAACGCCAGTGTCAAGGTAGGTGAATAGCCGGTGGAAATAAGCCTTCGAGTTGACGGCGATTAAGGACTCCTTGGTGTACACGTGGGACTGCTCGAATAGGGTAGCGAGAAACGACGTCAGGTTTATCTAAAAGAAGAGAAAACATTACAGCACAGTTGTACCCTAGGAGAATTTTGACCCTATTAGTGGATGCAACAATCAATCTGCTAGACTGCAGTCAATGGCGAAACATCATGGGCGATGTCGAAGTGTGGCACGGGGATGTAGATGTCTACCAAAAATTTAACCCCCTCCCAACAGAAAACTAACAAAGTGGGAGCGAAAATGGAGCAGCAGGATCTGTTTCTCCTTCAGCGCAGCGACTTCCTCCCTTTCAGGCGCTTCACCTGTAGCGCCCTCTCACGACAAGGACCAAAGAAGGAAAGTCCCTTCAACATTATTGCACTTTCTCCTCAACTATGGACTCTTGCACGCGCGCATGCGCACACTGTCGGCTGGATTTTTGCGTTGGCGCCACTCACCATTTATGTATACGTATCTTTATATATGAAAATGCAAGAAAAAAAACCAGAAACTCCGGCACGCGGAATCAAACTTGGGTCTTTTCAATTGTGAGAGTGTGAGGCGTTAACCACTGAGTGACCGAGGAGCCCCTCCTTCACCATTCAAACTACAAGCTATCTATATCTACCCCTTACCGCTGCTCACGGGAATCTCGGGGGGAACTATTGTGTTTTCAGCATTATCAGCATTGTGGCACAATGAGAACGCGTCACCACATTGCGTGGCGGCGCGCACTCTAATTTCCCACGCGCACTTTGCCCCACTTAAATGAGGGGAGCAACGCACCCTCGCACGCCCTTATTTCGTGGTAGGGAGACGGGGATCGTACGTCTAGGCTGGCCTCGTGGTTTACCTGGAACAATTCTGTTGTAGTTACCGGGCACACAAAGGTCACTGCAATCATTGCAGCCTCCGTTTGCGAAAAGGCGTGCTTTTCAGACACAGCGAAGTAACATTTGAGACGCTTATTCGCGTGCATCTGTACTTGCAAGTACGTTTCATGTGTAATTTGAGCGTGACGCGAGACACGCTTCGATCTGCTTTCTATTCTGCGCGTGGCCTTCCCATTTGTTACTATCGCGTTAATTTCTTCGCCTTTGAAGGAAAGCTGTGACTTTTTCTTGTGTTTTATTGGTATACAGTAACGTCCTTTTGATTTACTATTGCCAGGCACTAGCGTGATGCTCCCCACACTGCCGTGTGCGCCTTGTGTTGTTTGATACTACCAATGTGTTACGAATGCAACGACCTCTTCTGCTCTTAATAGGCTTGCTTTATCGAATATTTCAGACTGTACACAAATAATGATTTTTTTTTCAGTGGCGACATACTTTGTAAACATAGGCATTTGTAGTTTTGCATGACACTAATAGCACTAATCTATTCAACGAGGTGCATGAGGAAGCATCGCAGTTAATTTTACAACATTCCGTTATTAACTCTATTAATGATCAACTGCAACTGAACAAGGAACTTCATCAGCTTTTTCAATGGTGCAATACATGGCAAATGTCAGTAAATCTTAAGAAAAGTGTTGTCATGTCTATCGCAAATAAACACATATACACTCATTTGACTACACAATTGACGGTACCATCCTATCTCACGTCGAGCACTACAAGTACCTTGGTCTTCACATTCGTAGCGACCTGCGCTGGAATGATCATATAACAGAGATCTCTAACAAAGGAATGTCGAAACTGCATTACTTAAAACGCTCCCTTCGTCATTCTTCTTGTGATACTAAGCTTATAGCATTTAAAACACTTGTCTTACCTATTCTAGAGTACGCTAATATTGTTTGGGACCCCTTTACCCAATCTAATATTAATAAGCTAGAAAGAGTCCAAAACAAAGCCGTAAGATTTATTTTCAATCGCTACGATAGGGTCTCGGTCTCAGGCTTAGTGGCTAAGGCTAACCTGAAGCACACTTCGGCGAGGAATAAAATTGCACGATTACGTTTTATGTTTAAAATAGTTAAAGGTCATCTCAACGGCAGTATATCCAATTATGTGCATTTTTCAACAGGTTATGATACCAGAATGCGACATTGTTTTTCAATCACTCCATATCAAACGGCTAATAATGTTTTTAAGTATTCTTTTTTTCCGCGAACGATCGTTGAGTGGAACGCCCTGGATGCACCCACCGTTGAGGCCAACAGTGTGGAATTGTTCGATTCATTGCTTGCCGGTTGATTGTGTGGAGTTCCTTTCTTATGCATTGCTTGCCTTTCGCCTTATATTTCGGCCTGAATGAGTGTCTGTTTTTGTTTTTGGTTTTTTCTTTATACATTGTGCGCCTGTTTACATTGTGCGCCTGTACATTATACATTGTGCGCCTGTTTTGTTTAACTAATTGTGTTGGTTCTTTGCTTTGTATTGTCTTCATTTTTTATTGTAACCCCACTCTGCGGCGACTCCACCAGGAGTTAGCAGTATTGTCAAATAAATAAATAAATTCTAGCGAATGTGATACCACTGCACAGTCCATGCGTGTAAGCACGATCTTATATGATTGCTGGAGCTCTACGTGCCGCAACCACCATATATCATTATGAAGCACGCCGTGGTGGGGGTCTGCGGATGATTTTCGACCCACTGAAGTTCTTTACGATGAATCCAAACATAAGCACACGGGTGTTCTTTGCATTTTGTTCTATTCCAAATACTGCCGCCGTGGCCGGGAGCCGAACCTGCAACCTCGAGCATTGTAACACGATACCCAATGCGGCTAAGCTGCCGTGGCAGGAGAAAGCACAAGAGGAATCGGGCTGCAAAATTTCACTGAGCATTTATTTGCCAGATTGGGTTACAAGTCTAAAAAAAGTTAAACAGCATCAGAGCAACACTTTTTTGAAGAACGAAACAATGGCTTCTATCATATAAGACGAAATTCTCAATCACATGCTTTTTTAATTGCCCATGTCAGCACTGACGGTTAGGACGACATTATGCGTGTGAGAAGACGCCTCTCTCGTTCACATGATCCTGCTTTCCCGTGCGAGACTCAACACAAAACGCACTTTTAGTAAGAGCTGTGCACAGCAGGTAAGTACTAACATTCTCACTCACTTTTGTCAAGATACTTCAAATTCAGAGTAACAGTAATCACGACAGCCATAGCACTAACACAACTGTGGCACAATGACCGCAAGTTGACATGTGAGGCACATTAATGACCCCGAGGTTCATTCCTTTGCGCAGTGTTAACCTGTTAATCTACATCTACGAAGAAGTTTCAATACAACAGTGGCCCTAGAAACTCGAGAGGGAAGAAAATAGCATTGTCCACTCTAATTGCCTAAGTTTCAGTCTTTCGAGTTTTTATGAACAAACTAAAAGAGTGAACCATATTTGTAATATGTGGTTATATATGGGCTATCACTTCAAGCACCTTCATCGATTCTTTCGGACACATAGAAAACGTCCATCCAGTGAACCAAGTTTGTGGACTGACGAGTTTTGTGATCAGTTCGATGAACAATCTTTCACTTAAAAAGCGGAAAAGCGTATCAACTCTAAAGACGAATTTCTCTATTTGAGATTTTCAAGTTAGCAAAACACTTCTGTTAGGAAAAAAATATATATTCAAAATCACATAAAAGCCCCCCAAAACCCAGAACAGCGAAAGCAGCTAAAAATTGCTGCTCAATACGTAGTTTTTAGTTGAATAATGCTTTGAAGATACTAGGCAATACCTCGCCATTTTAAACCACGACGTCTTTTCAGCGCATTCTTGAAGAGTTTGTCCTGTCAAGTATCTTTGACAAAGCACAATAGCTTGGTAAGAAGAGTTTTGTTATTACTATTTGGCAGCCAGATCCTCGAAACGTACATGCAGCTGCAAGGTATAGTCTAGCTCTCACTTTGTGTTTAACGTCCTTATCCCCCGGTATTGTGTATCTCATAACTGCTTCTAATCATTTGCTTAGCACAGCCTTCAGAAATAATTATCCGAACCAGACCGGCACGCACCTTCTCGTACATGGCGAATTCGGAGGCCGTAACGAAGCTGTGCTCGGGAACGGGAGGCCTGTACGCTGCCATCTGGAACAAAAGTTTGGGCTTAAAGTATTTATTGCGTGACGAAAATCATTCCGCGAGTTTCCTTGGCAAGTGAACATTTTAGAAAATCTATAAGATTGGCCTGCGTCAGATTTTCTGCTCATGAGCCACTCATTCGTGAACATTTTATGAAAACGTGCCTATTCTACGGATACGCAGGTTACTGAAACGAAACCACCCACGGAAGTAGCTGACGCTTTGAATCGTAATATAGTTCTTGATGTTAACATGCATTTATAGTAACTGTATCTATATAAGTCTTTTTTTTGTAGCAGCACACGTTTGTTTTTGACAAGGAATCCTGTAGTCGTGAGCGGTTTGAACGCAAATGCTGAGGTCACCTTAACGAAATTATGACAATTCAGCACAGTTGACAAGCACGAGTGTGTTAGTAATAAGCGATGCTAAGGAGCATAGGCACCTCTTGCCGATTGATCTGTCATAATGCTATCCGCTACTCACTGGTAATCGTGTCTTAAACACAAGCTCGGGGCTCCCTTTCACACTGCCCCCTACTGTATACCTGAAGGCATTAGAACGAAGTTCTTGCCACGATTACGGTATGTCCTCCTTTGCCTTGTCGCCATACAATGTAATGATGATGTTAGACACCCCTGAATTTTCCTCCCCCATACTAGTCTTGTTGATCGCCGCCTTCATGTTTACAATGCACCAAGTAACACCAATCCCTCAATCATTGCTTATTTGTTTAGAAGAGGTTTGATCAAACGTTTTCCATTTTGAACGAGACATCCTGAGATTTCACATCAAACGTGAACACTCGCAGTCAACGCGGGCGTCAACACAATTGATGTATATCTCGAATAATGGCGCCCTTAGTCATCATGATGTCACAAATAGTCGGTTTGTGGCGCCATCACAATTGGTAACGTGACGTCAAAGGACGACGTCTTCAGACGTCATCGACAAGTCACAGGGGGCTGTTCACAAACACAGTGCATTATTAAATCACTCGCAAAAAGCGTACAGGGCCCACGATCTTCTAGGCAGCGTAAAACCACTTCAGTTGCAGAATACTTTTGAATCAGGGCAGGTGAGAATTAGCTGACGGAGCGAAAAAAATGAAGAAAATGCCTCTCAGTCTGAAGACTTTTGCAGGTCTTTCTAGATATTTTTATAATCACTTAGCACAAAGTAGGGCAAGGAATGTTTGCACGAAGACGTTTCTGTGTCAAAGAGCAACCCGTAATGACATTATAAATCGGTAGCAGTCATCCTTGTCTAAATTCGTACCATGAGCAGTTCCTTTGAGATCTTCAGCACATCCTGGTACTGCTGCATG
The DNA here is from genome assembly GCA_013436015.1 of Rhipicephalus annulatus. Classification (NCBI taxonomy): domain Eukaryota; kingdom Metazoa; phylum Arthropoda; class Arachnida; order Ixodida; family Ixodidae; genus Rhipicephalus; species Rhipicephalus annulatus. The sequence continues at coordinate 398,545 of WOVY01011151.1, read as the reverse complement.
GTCAGGTGCTGAATTGACGGAAGCAACGAAGCGGATTTCTTAAGCACCCAGTGGTATGTCTCAGTGCTTAGCAGGTCAGCCTCGTGCCATCTGCGTAACCTCTGTTTGAGCTGCAACAAAGGATCAACACCCGGAATGATCACTTCGCAATACGTATGGCTGCTTATACGATTGCAACACCACCTTCCACTAAATCAGGTTACATGCCGAACACGTTTAAGGCAGAAACTGCACGGCAAGTGCCATCACACGAGTAGATCAGGTGATGAGTGTAGAAGTGCACAAGCGATGGAAATAACCATTTGAAAGAACAGTAGCCTCCTTTCTTGTGCGTGCCTTGTCCGGTCCTGACCCAAGTTGGAGTGTAAGGACAATGCAGTCTTTTTTACTGCCTTTAATTCTTTCTTGGGATTTACGTTACGTTTACTACTGACATCCCCTATACTTGTCTTGGCAGTGTTGTCTGTTTCTTCACATTATTACTGTGTCTAATAAAAAAAAGCGAGTCCTTCGCATTTCCACTTCCTTCCTTCATTGATTGATTGATTGATATGTGGGGTTTAACGTCCCAAAACCACTATATGATTATGAGAGACGCCGTAGTGGAGGGCTCCGGAAATTTAGACCACCTGGGGTTCTTTAACGTGCACCCAATTCTGAGCACACGGGCCTACAACATTTCCGCCTCCATCGGAAATGCAGCCGCCGTAGCCGGGATTCGAACCCGCGCCCTGCGGGTCAGCAGCCGAGTACCTTAGCCACTAGACCACCACGGCGGGGCACCCCTTCCTTCATTCATAGCTATGTTCTCGTTCTGGCAGACTTCAAGTATTTAGGTAGTATGCGAGAGATTATTGGTCAGCTGCCAGCCCACAATGGCAGCCCTTGTTATGTGGCTCCATCCGGCAGAAAAGGTGTTCGACACTCGCCGTCATGAATAATGGCGGTGCTGACTGATGCTCCTATGTTTAAATACATGTATCTAGCCCATCAAGTGGACAGGGAGTTCGTTGCAGTGGTACGTCAGTTGGTAAAGCATCAGCCACGTTATTCGTAGGTCGTAGGCTCGATCCTTTTCCATCAAGTTATCTTTTTGTCAATTTTTTTTCTTCAAGTTTATGTTGCATTTCATATTAACATCCGCTATACTTTCCCTTGAAGTGTTGTCTGCTTGTTCTCATTATTATGGTACCTCCAATAATGCCCCACATGAAAAACTTCAGAAACTGGCATACGTTTTTTTACAATATAATACATCTACCACAGCACTATCATCGCGTTTTGTCCATGTTTTTTTTGCACAGTTTCCCTCTTAAATTGTAATAGCAACTGATGCAACAGTATACATCGAAATATTATCAAAACACTTTTTGCTGCCACTGCTGTGAAGCTTTCTTATTTGTATCCTGAGCTGGCGAAGTTATTCGTTCACCAAACAGGAGAGCGGTAACACAGAAAAGCCTTAATAACTAGCCCACATTTCTATCTTGTTGCTGCCTAAGCTTTTTTTTTACCCCTGCCGAAAAGCAGCTTTGTATATTTGACACATAGCTTTCATGTATACCATCTGCAAAATCTGTATACTGTCTGCGAAAAACAGGCGAAATCTCTGAATGCCGTATTCGTACCTTGGTCAACTACATTTGAAAAGTGAGCGCTGTGTGAGAGCGTGCATTTCAAACGACGTGCTGGAGTGAGCTAGTGGGGAGAAGATGGTCTACGGAAACTATCAACTGAATCGGTTGTCTGTATCGATGATTGGGTTCCTGTCACCATACACAACGTCAGAATCTGTGCCAGCCATACGCGCTCGCTGTTAGTTCTCTAACGGCAAAATCAAGGATAAATAAGTTAAAGCGTTTGGCGCTAAATTACTTCAGAACTATTGAACAAGCGTGTGAGAGAAGCATAAGTACAGACGATTGTCAACAACACGAACGATTGCTAGAAATGACGGTTGTACCAGTGGCAAGCAGATGGTCGCCGTGAATTTATCCATGTGAGAAACACGTCTTCCGACTGCCGGTCGTTCGCAGAAGATAAAAAAAAATGAATAAACACCCCGCCCGCCCTAACGTGAGATAGGAGCCGGTGAGTGTAGGCGTTTGAAACACCTCCGAACAGATAGCACCAACTCTCGGGTGATGTTGCTACTTTTGCAATTCACTTTGAATTGCCGCAGGAATGGCGGCAAATGGTTGCGGCGTTACGCTTTCAAGCTACTACGCAGACATCACTCACGAGCATATAAACAGACGCTCCAGTTACGTTTAGTCTCTACTTTTATATATTAGAAGTAAACTGGCCCTACGTTTTGAGACCTATTTTTTTCTCTTCTGCAGGAGATGGCTGTTCAGCTGGCTCAGAAGCTAGCGACTTTTCTCAGAGGTAGTCCCACTGTCCACCGTCGTTCTTCACACCACTCTTGTTATTGCTGTACTCTCTACGATGGTTCCGAATGAGTGTGAATGTAGTGTTCTTTGAAGAGACCCAATGGGTTGCGAAATGTAGGGCCAGTTTCAAAGACGATAGCCTTTCTTGAGATAATTCAGCGCAGAAATTTTGGTCTGCCTCTCTGCCTGTTGCAGCCCAATTCAGCCACTCGGTTAAAGTTTGATTCCTTAATGAACGCCCAGTAATCTTCGTGTGGTGGTTGCGTTCATACATCAGAACATTGTTGATGAAAAGGCAAATATAACGCATTTCTGAGGTGCAACAACAATACGTAAACATTAGGTATTGTGTTTCTTTATTAGAAACAACATACATATTCAATTTTTAAGACCGTAATGTTACGCTGTGCTCACAATGTGACGCTATGAACGAAAAAAGAAAAGCAGGTGTTTTCTACAATTGCTGAAACGGCGCGGTGGTGCCACCTATGAGTTTCTCTACGTTCTACACAAGTTTTCGTTTCCAGACATTATTGCCTGATGGCATCAATACCACACGCTGCGCTTCCAGACGGAATACTATCATCTTTCGACGACATTTGCAGCAAAACACACTGTGACGGGGCGAATTTTGAAGATGGTAATACTAAGAACGGTAGAATAAGCGTGGTTGACAACTCTGTTTAGCATAATTTTACCTAGTCATATATCTCTATCAAATATTTGCCACGCCGCGGCAGTCTAGTGGCTGAGGTACTTGGCTGCTGACCCGTAGGCTGTGGAATAGAATACCGGCTGTGGCTGCTCCTTCTCGGTGGAGGCGAAAATGCTGTAGGCCCCTGTACTCAGATTCAGGTGCACGTCGAAAAACAACAGGTGGTCAAAATTTCCGGAGCCCTCCACTACGGCGCTTCTCATAACTATATAGTGGTTTTGGTACGTTCAACTCCACATGTCAATCAATCATTTCTGTCAAATATTTTTACCTTTGAATAACCCGTATGCAACGCCATGTTTGCAAGTTACAATCTTGTTACTGTGTATTTTAAAAATATATTTGAGCTACTGTGTGTTATCGATAAGAAGCGTAAAAGAAAAATGCAAACCTCGTAAGATATGCTGTTTACATCAGGCTTATACAAAATAGGTCTTGCCATGTTTAAATACCATTTGACGACGGCTGACATTGAAAACTGTGCTCCACCACGATGGTCTAGTAACCAAGGCACTCGACTGGTGATACTCCGGTGGCGAGCAACGGAATTCAATGAAAACCCTGAACCGCACACTTGGACCGGGGATATCATTGCTCAAGTATCCGAATTATTTCGTTGCACGTAACCCGAGCCGCATTCGACCATTCTTTTTTTTTCTTATTGAGTGAAGTTATACTATCTTGCACAACGTCAATACCTCGGCTACATTTGAAAAACTAGAAAAACTATGTGACGCTTTCAAGAGATGATCATACAAGTGCAATTTAGTAAGGGTTATAATCAGGGCACAAAATTGGACATTATAAATTAAAATTCAAGGCAAACTGTCTATCACGATCTTTTGAATTTTTCGAAAGCGTTGCTGCACGTGGTATTTCTATAAGGCAGGATCACTCTTAGTGCATCAAGCGATCCTCAAGCACCCCTCTGATTGATGGCATTGTCGGCATCATCATGAGTTTTGTTGATTATATTTCTATCAATGCTACTGCTGTTACCAGGATAGTATGATGCTTTTTCTTCTTTCTGCTGGCAGGCAGCACTGTAACGGTGAAAATCGGGAACAAGCCGAGCTCCCTGGCCATCGTGGCCAGCACAAAGTGGACGCTGCTGGACCGTAGGGGACGGGAAGTGTACGGAAAGAGGCCCAGCCCGAAACGTCGCATCACAGCCTCGAAGTGTTCCGGCTCACTCTGCAACCTGGTCTCTGCAACATCGTTCCATCGTGGAACGAATGAAACGAAAATGGAATCAATTTGACCAAGAAACATCTCATTGGTCAGTCAACCAGCAGTCTATTCATGCTTCTGACAATAAGCAAGTAGTTAGTCAATGTATACTACCACTCAGTTTTCCTGCTGTTTTGTACATATGTACACATACACTGGAATAGTATCAATGATCAGTAAATCTTTATAGGAGGTTTTAACCACCAATGATTTCTTGCTGAATATTACTGGCTGCAAACGCTAGCCGCCACCTCAACTTCATTTCAAGTAACATGTTTAAACGTTGTTTGATATGTTTTTCAAGTGTTTAAACTTGTTGTTTTTATTAGAAGAAAAAATCACAGTAGTGTACATCGCTCATTTCATTGACAAACGCTGCAAGGGATTCAAATTTCACTAAAGAAAGCATTCGATCAGCATATCGAAATTTTGAGGATTTGCGTGGGAGCATACTTTTTCTATGGGGCTGTGCACGCAGGCATCTGGTTCGTTTACGACTGTATCGCAAGTTTGTTGTAGGGACGAAGCTCCTTAGAGTGTGGGTCTGTTCATCCTCCGATAGTGTATGTAGCCACCGGTTGCACATTGCCGAAAGAGCGGTCCTTAGAATGTCCACTGGATGGCGGCACTTACATATACTGAATACATGACGAAAAGATGTGAGATGACTGTACTTGGAGTGTTCACTAGATGGACAGACGAACGAATGGACATACAGATAGATGGATGCATGGATGGATGGACGGAAGGACTAACAGGCAGGCAGAAGGGCAGACGCATGGACAGACGGATGGGCAGACAGACAGAGGGGTAGCCGCACAAACAGACGCACACACGGACGGACGGACAGAGACGTACAGATGGACGCATGGAGGGACGCACGGAAAGACGGATGCACCGATGATCACACGGGTGGACGGACACCCGGGCGGACGCAAGGACGGATGCATGGGCGGACGGAAGCAAGAACGAATGGTCGGACGCAAGCATGGACGGACTGACAAACGCTTCGCTGCACTAATCAACATTCACTCAGTGGACATGCTGTGTGTTTTTATTAATGCCACGTTCTTCCCCGATGGTGTTGAGAAAAAAAATTGCGCTGCCCTGCACAATAACGGCGATGCTGAGACGATCTCAGTAGTGTTCATGAGTAAAAACAAATGAGTGCCAAAGGACAAACAAGAGCGTAAGCTCGCCCACTGTGATATACACATAAAAACTTGTCAACTAACAAAGACCACATTTTTAGACAATTGAGTAAATCCCAAACAACCACTGGAAGTACTTGATTAGTGCTCTTAATTTTTTACAAGCTTTCTACCAGGATGCACATGCTAAGCTTTGAATAGAGCAGAAAAAAAGTGGCAATACCTGAAGAGGTGCAGTTGTCAACGAACATCAGCGTTTTGACCAATGCCGACGAGGCATTAAGCTTGTCGTCGTTTATCAGGTGGAGCAAACCGTCTGTAAAAGGAAAACAAAAAAGAAATGAACATGACTTCGTATAGTAATCCTACACCCCACACTTTCGCCATTTGTGAAACGTATGAATATTTTAGCGCGAAGTGCAAGCGCATACGTGTATTCATTTCATTTCATATACCACATTTCATCTCATTCACCTTCTTTCACTCTATTAAGTATATTTTATTACGTTCAACCTATTTTATTCCGTAACATTGAAACCAGTCTGTTCCATTTAAGCAAATGTAACTACACAAGGCACATTATGCTCCAACGAAGTGCCACGCAAAGTAGGAAAAAATGAAAAGTAAGGAAGATTGAGTGACATGCACATCAATTGTAACTACTATGTACGACATCGCTTTAATATGCCGCGTGAACTACGGAAGCTCTACTCTGAAATGGCGTGCTATTCGAGACAAGTTAGACAATTCATAATATTTCATTTATTTATTTCAGAAGTACTGCCAGCCTCACACATGAGGCCTTTGGCAGGGGTGGGTGATACAAAAAAAGGAACATATGAAGATACAACAGGAAAGGAAACACGTCACGTAGAGCTACATCATCAAGAACTAGTGCATCAAAGTAAAACGCTAGTACTTACACAATTGTAGAGGTTTACGCGTACACGTACAAAAAAAACTATGATGACAAACATCTGTACACTCAGAACTAAGAAACAAACATCATATAACAGTTCAAAAATCGGCAACATTTCAAAATACAACGCATTGATATCAGAAAAGTGATAGAAAGTGGAACATAAATGGAAGCCTGTTCAGGATGCGCGGTGGAATAATAGAGGGCGAAGCGCAAAGAACGATCAAAGTCAACTGGGTTGCTGGTGTTTAAGTTTTTCCACGAACGACTGAACGGTCTCGCAGTTCACCAGATCGGCAGAAAGAGCATTCCAATCAGTGACAGTGCGCGGAAAAATGAGTTTTTAAAGGCTTTCGTTTGACAGGAATATTCCTTCAGTTTTTTCGGATGCTCGGAACGAGTTGGTCGGCGGTGAACCGTTTTTATGTACGCGTGCTTGTCTATGCGTAGCTTGTCGTGGTAAAGCAGAAACATGTACTTTAATCGATCGTGTTGCCGTCTTGCCTGCAATGTATCCAAGTCAGCTTTTTTTAACAGTTCACTGGGTGACGTAAGAGCACTGTAACGATTATATACAAATCGGATTGCTTTTCTTTGAATCATTTCAAGTGTTTTAATATTTACTTGGCTATGAGGGTCCCAAACTACAGATGAGTACTCGAGGATTGGACGGATAAAAGTTTTATACGCAGTTAATTTTAACTTTGGAGTAGATTTGCGCAAAGAACGTCTTAGAAATGCTAGTTTCTGTAAAGCTTTCTTTTCAATGTAGGCAACATGCTCATTCCACTTAAAATCTGCACTTAATACAACCCCCAAATATTTATAGGTTTTAACAAACGATAGTTTTTGACCATTGATGGAATACGAGTGTTTCAAAGGAAGCCGCTTGCGCGTAACGGTCATAGCAACCGTTTTCTTTTCATTAATCTTCATTTGCCACACTGCACACCAAGAAGACATTTTTGTTAACGCTGCGTTTAAAAGAACCTGGTCGTCTGCACTACGTATTTCCTGATAAAGAATGCAATCATCTGCAAATAACTTGATAGAAACCGGGATGTCATTGGCGATGTCGTCTATAAATACTAAAAAAAGAAGTGGCCCAAGCACAGAGCCCTGAGGGATTCCCGATTTCACCGGTCGTGAATCAGACTGGACGTTATCTATAGAAACTATTTGATTTCGACAAGAAAGGTAGGCCTCAATCCATGAAGTTAATGTGCTGTTTTTTAGTATAGGTTTAAGTTTCGCGAGAAGTTTTGGATGCGACACGCGATCAAATGCTTTTTCGAAGTCTAGGAAAACCATGTCAATCTGGCCTTGCCTATCTAGAATAGCTGCAATGTCATGAACGGTTTCCAACAGTTGTGTGACGGTTGAGAATCCTTTTCGAAAGCCGTGTTGTCGGTCATTGATTAAATTATTTTCCTCGAGAAAAACTGAGAGATGCTTAAATATAATATGTTCTAATACCTTCGCACATGAGCAAAGCAGAGAAATTGGTCTAATATGACTCAGATGCGTGAACCAGTGGCGTAGAGAGATACTTGTGACGTTCGGAACTCATCCATGATCTCACGTGAGGGCTGGGCAGGTAACTGTAGTCGAGTGTTATTTTTCGCTCGGTGTCTCATGGCAGAAAGGCCATGGTATATGTCCCATGGCTTCTGCCACCCCATGGCTATGTCACCACGGACTTGTCACCTGGCAAGGCAGGTTGAATTCAAGAACTAGAGCCATTAAATGCGAACTCGTTAAGTTGAAGCAGACAAGTGATTGACTTTAGTGTAATCAAGCCCGCAATATTAGAAACCACCATAACTTGTGGCTCATGCATTAAAAAAGTGCTTGTAATGGTGTTTTTTTTTATTCACACGTCCTAAACAATTCTAGGAAATTAAAAATACGGGGGTGGTTGAACCGACCACTGGGAGACGGCACAGTGGAACATATGTTGACGCGTCACCCGCAGTGTAAATAACGCAGGCAATGTATAGCACCAGAGCATCCAAAATATATTACAACGATTTCGACAAAGGCATGCAATAAAATCAACAGGCGATAATAAGGAAACTATTTACCGTTAATAGAATAGCATCAAACTTTATTTTACATACAACATTGCGTGATATATCAATAGATTAACAGATGTCACGCAACACTGGTAATTTATAGAAGGGTCTAGTACGTGATACCAAACTGCAGATTCTCACAATCCTACGCATTTCCATGTTTCTGCGCACCTTCTTGAACATTTTGTGTGCCACAGTACGAACACATGAGATACTACTTTGTGACTCGCTTCTAGATAAGAGTCTCACTTGGGAGACCACGTACCCTTGGCATATTGCTGCAACGCGTCGTAGACATGCTGCACGCTGGAGAAGCGGAATGGCAGTTCCCGAGAGTCGTGCTCGAACCAGCGGTCGGAGCACACGAAGCGGTAGAAGTCGTCGCACTGGCCCACGCTCAGGTTCAGCCGAGAGACCAGGTAGCCGGCTGCGTAGCGGGCGGTAAACACTCCTTTCGGTGCTCAACAGCTAACATATCGCCGTATTATTTATCAGGGCGAATGCTCTAATATAGTCATCAGACGCGAAAAGTAACAGGTAAAGGCATCCACGACAACGCACGTCATGCGAAAACCTGTGATGCGGTGACGTAACTTTCTCACATCATCATGACGTCACATGTAGTCGGAAGTATGCGACGTTAGCTTGACTTCAATGCGATGTAACATGGCTCATCACATCGAATCCCAGCTCGCTCAATTGGTGACTGATCCCGAAGGTGCCAGAAAGCTACGTGAGGTTAAGGAAGCAGACAACGTCTCCAATCTCGGAGGCAGTGCCGAAACATACTGACGTGGAAGGAAGGGAGAGGAGTCAATAAGAGTGGGTGAGAGTGAAAACGAGTGAAAAGATGGCTTTAACCTTCGAGTTGTTTCTGGCGAATATCTAGAGGTGTATGAACTTTGCTATTTGTTTCAAGCATATTACACTGCATTTGCAATAATATATATATATATATATATATATATATATATATATATATATATATATATATTGTCGCAGTGCAACGCGAACAACAGATGACAGCAGCTTACGGTAGCGAAAAGAGCGTATTCAGGATCAGCTGTAGAGCAAGATGCCTGCTTCGTTGTCGTCCCGATCAACCACCTGACCCACTAGCTGGAATCTACAAAAACGTTCCTATCATCGTTCTTTTTCATATAAACACGTGTCACTTGCCCCTCCTTATAAGAGCATCGCCGCGATGCTGATTCAGACGCACAGTATATTTTTTAACGTGCAGTCAGTCACTCACATACGGCTTCATACGCACTACATGAACAAGTTCAGGCTGGTGCTGGCGACGCCTCGGGCATTGGGGACTATCGGAGACAACCTCGTAGGTGACGTCACTTAGCTGGCGCGATACTCGGTATGGCCCGAAATATCGCCTTAGCAGCTTTTCGGACAGTCCACGTTTTCGTACGGGTGTCCAAATCCACACTCTGTCACCGATTTTGTACGTTACAGTTCTATGGCGAGCATTGTAGCGGCCTGCGTCGTAGTCTTGTCGCTGGTGGATCCGTAAGCGGGCGAGCTGTCTAGCTTCTTCCGCGCGTTCAGTGAACACGTCAGCGCCTGTGTCGGTAGCGTCCCATTCATGTGGCAACACCGCATCCAGCATAGTCCATACCTCCCGTCCGTGAACCAAGCTGAATGGAGTCATGCGAGTCGTCTCTTGTTTAGCCGTATTGTATGCGAACGTGATATAGGGTAAAATCTCGTCCCAATTCTTATGTTGGACATCCACGTACATCGACAGCATGTCTTCAATTGTCTTGTTGAGGCGCTCCGTTAGTCCATTTGTTTGCGGGTGGTACGCAGTGGTCTTACGGTGAGTCGTTCCACTAAGCATCAGGACGTGGTCTAACATAGCTGCCGTAAATGCTGTTCCGCGGTCCGTGATCACGATAGTCGGAGCACCGTGGCGTAGCACAATATTTTCTATGAAAAATCTCGCCACTTCCACTGCGGTGCTCTTTTGGATAGCTTTTGTTTCGGCATACCTGGTTAGGTAGTCTGTTGCGACTATAACCCAGCGATTCCCTGCAGTAGAAGTAGGAAGGGGTCCTAAAATATCCATTCCTATCTGTTCAAACGGTGTACGTGGAACCTGAACTGGTTGCAGCTGACCGGCGGGTCTCTTTGGAGGTGACTTGCGTCGCTGGCAATCGATGCAAGTGTGAACGTGGTGCTTGACGGCTGTTGTGAGTCGTGGCCAGTAGTATCCCTGCTGTACTCTTGCCAACGTGCGAGTGTAGCCTAAATGACCCGACGTCGGCTCATTGTGACATGCTTGGAGCACTTCATTTCGAAGGGGTGCAGGAATAACGAGCAAATATGGAGCTCCGATGGACGAAAAGTTTCTCTTGTAGAGGACGCCATTGCGCAAGCAAAACGACGATAATGTCCTTGCAAAGATTTTAGGTGCCCTCGAAGAACGTCCGTTCACGTAATTAATCAAATCAAGCAATTCAGGGTCACTTCGTTGTTGTTGGGCAATCGTGGACGCGTCGAGAACACCAAGGAAGGCCATATCGTCGTCGTCAGAAAGAGAAGCTGACTGTACTGGTGATCGAGACAGGCAGTCGGCGTCCGTATGGCGCTTCCCAGACTTGTGTATGACCGCCATATCAAACTCTTGTAACTTCAGACTCCACCGTGCTAATCGGCCGGTTGGATCTCTTAAATTAGTCAACCAACAGAGGGAATGATGGTCACTTATAACTTTGAAAGGGCGGCCATACAAGTACGGGCGAAATTTCATAACTGCCCAGACCACTGCAAGGCATTCTTTCTCAGTTGTTGAATAATTGGCCTCAGCGCGTGTTAGCGTCCTGCTTGCGTAGGCGATCACTCGTTCCGTGTCTTCTTGCCACTGCACAAGCACAGCTCCGAGGCCTACATTGCTTGCGTCAGTGTGAAGCATTGTTGGCGCTTGTTCGTCGAAGTGAGCAAGCACTGGAGGTGTTTGAAGACGTTGGCGGAGGTCATTAAACGCTGCTTGGTGTTCGTGATTACACTCAAAGGTGGCGTCGTCTCGAGTGAGGCGAGTTAACGGCGACGCAATCCGTGCGAAGTCGGCGATGAACCGGCGATAGTAGGCGCATAGGCCCAGAAAGCGCCTGACAGCTTTCTTATCGGACGGTACTGGGAACTGTGCCACGGCCGCAAGTTTCTCGGGATCAGGCCGAACGCCGGTACAGCTGACGACATGACCAAGAAACAGCAGTTCTTCAAAACAAAAGTGGCATTTCTCTGGTTTCAATGTAAGGCCTGCGGAGCGTATGGCTCGTAAAACAACTTCTAGCCTCTCGAGATGCTCGTCAAAAGTTGGGGAAAACACTATGACGTCGTCTAGATAAACTAAACAGGTCTTCCATTTTAACCCTGAAAGTACGGTGTCCATGAGCCTTTGAAAAGTAGCGGGCGCTGAGCACAGACCGAACGGTAGAACTTTAAATTCATATAAGCCATCCGGCGTCACAAAAGCGGTTTTTTCCCGATCTCTTGGGTCTACCTCGATCTGCCAATATCCACTTCTTAGGTCCATTGAAGAAAAGTAGCGAGCGTTTCGAAGCCTATCGAGGGAGTCATCAATACGAGGAAGCGGATACACATCTTTCTTAGTCACTTGATTCAGCTTCCTGTAATCCACGCAAAAACGCAGGGTACCATCCTTTTTCTTAACTAATACTACAGGCGACGCCCACGGGCTCTGTGATGGCTGAATCACATCATCTTCAAGCATTTTAGCGACTTGTTGCTGTATCACTTCCCGTTCCTTTGGAGCCACACGATAAGGATTCTGGTGTATAGGCCTTGCTGCGTCGTGGGTAATTATTCGATGCTTTGTTAGCGGCGTGCGACCGACCCGTGATGTCGATGAAAAGCAGTCCTGGAATTCAGCTAGCAGCTCGAGAAGTCTCGTTCGTTCGTCCCTTGACAACGTAGTACCAACATCAAGATTAGGTAGTGATTCTTCTTGAGGTGCTTCGTCTAGGGCCGATAAACCGCCTTGGATTTCTGCAGTTGTGTCAAAGTAAGCGACGGCTGTACCCATCGGGAGATGTCGGCGCTCAGTGCTGAAGTTAGTGAGCAGCAAGTTTGTGCGTCCAGCAGTGACAGTGACAAGACCTCGAGCAACTGAAATACCGTGGCTAAATATCAGTGAGCTGATTTGGTCAGCAATGCCGTTGCCGTCAAACGGCTCATCCCCTGCCACCGAAACAAGCGTACACGATCGTGGCGGGACGACCACATCATCATCCGTCAGACGCAAAGGCCCTGAACAAGACGTATGCCTCGGCTCTGAACAATCGACTAAAGTAGGGCTGTTGTTGCGAAATGTGATGACACTGTCAGGGATGTTGATCACGGCGCCATGTTCTCTCAAGAAATCCATTCCGATAATCAGGTCTTTACAGCATGAAGCGAGAACGACGAACGTCGCCACGAAAGTAGAGCCACCGATGTCGAGCCTTGCTGTGCACATTCCGACAGGCATCAGTAATTGGCCTCCTGCCGTCCTTAAGTGAGGTCCCGTCCACGCTGTCTTTACTTTCTTGAGACGTACGGCAAGGTCATCACTGATAATAGAGAAGTCAGCCCCGGTGTCGACTAAAGCTTTGACTTGCTGTCCATCCACAAGAATGGTAAGGCCTGGGGTCACAGTTTCGTCGATATTACGTCTTGTCGGCTTTACAGCGTCTTGAGGTGGGAGTAATGGGGGCTTTTTTTCTTCGTCTTGACAGCCTGCAACCTTACCCCCTGAGGTCGCCGCCTTCAGTTTCCCCGGTGTGGGCTGGGTGACCTCGCCGTGACGCTGCCCGATGCTTCACACTCCTAGTGGGAGCCGTTCATCCAGCCCGGACGTGCCTACTGCCACCCCTGTCCATCGATTCAGTCGTCGGCTACGAGGTCTTCCTCCAGACTGCAACCCCTCGCAGAAAACCTCTACCGGACATCTCGAAATGGCCAGCACCAGCCCCCAGCCTGTACTTCTCGGCACCAGTCCTCCCGCTCCATCCCAGGTAACGTTTTTTCAATCGCTGGAGCCTAAGCGCTTTGGTGGTGGCGCACACGAAGATGTAGAAGACTGGTTAGACCACTATGACCGTGTTGCGAAGATCAACCACTGGTCTGCCCAGGAAAAGCTCGGCCGGGCCTACTTCTATCTCGATGACAGTGCTCGTACTTGGTACGAGAACAGAGAAGGCAACCTGTCCACATGGACTGACTTTCACCAGAAGATGGTTGAAACTTTTGCTAATGTCGACAGACGTGACTGTGCCCACCAACTACTAGAGCTGAGGGTCCAAAAACCCAATGAAACGGTCGCCATGTTCGCCGAAGACATGACACGTTTATTTCGGAGGGCCGACCCGCAGATGACTGAAGATAGGAAGTTGCGCTACCTCATGCGTGGCGTGAAAGAGCAGCTGTTCGCCGGACTTCTGCGCAACCCGCCAAGCACTGTAGAGAACTTCATCAAAGAAGCGTCGGCTATCGAGAGGGCCCTTCACCAACGCTGCCGACAATATGACCGCTTGTGCAGCAGCCCCCAAACTCAGGCCGCCGCTGTGACGTTTGACAGTCATAGCTCCTTACGGGACATGATTAGAGAAATAGTTCGTGAAGAATTGCAAAGGCTGCGGACTCCGGTAGTGGATACACCGATGGCATCTCTCGCTCAAGTCGTCCGTGACGAAATCCGTCAAGCATTCTCGACAGCTGATCCTGCCCCCGAACAACGTCCCATGACGTACGCCGCCGCCCTTCGAAGCTCCCCATCCGCTCCGCCTTCATACTACCCAGCACCTCCACCAGTGTCGCAGTGCAACGCGAACAACAGATGACAGCAGCTTACGGTAGCGAAAAGAGCGTATTCAGGATCAGCTGTAGAGCAAGATGCCTGCTTCGTTGTCGTCCCGATCAACCACCTGACCCACTAGCTGGAATCTACAAAAACGTTCCTATCATCGTTCTTTTTCATATAAACACGTGTCACTATATATATATATATATATATATATATATATATATATATATATATATATATATATATATATATATATATATATATATATATATATATAGCTTTACAACTGATAGTGGATGCTGCAAAATACATCTATGATGTTCGAAAGGAGAACACAGAAGTATCTAGACTGACGAATCATAAGTAATATTGCTGAGTCGCGGCTCATTAGTACGAAGTTGGTATATCATGCGGCACGTTAAAAATACAATGGCGGTGCTCATTCGGTATGAATAAACCAAAGTTAAGCCAGACCTAAGCGGTAAACTGGAACTGGTCTAGAAAGGTTGTGGCCTAAAGTGGCGCAGTTACGTGTGCATTGCGAGTTTATGTATCTTTGTACCCGTCGTGCCGAACATAAAATATCTTTCACTGCCCACCGTCACACTTGTAACGTGCAGTGACCTCATTTACTGTGCGAATTGATATCTAACATCATTCTTCTCTCGTACTGATGAAGGTTTTGCCAGCAACTTAATTTTCCGAGACACTTTCTACACGATTGTGTACACCACTCGGTTTTGCATGATGTGTCGACTAGTGGCCAAGAGGGCGCAAGATAAATACACCTTTTGATGAATCAAACCTCCTGCATAGTAAATGTGTCCTTATTTAATTTCATTATGCTCTGTATGGTTGAATATAATCTGGACATTTCTGAAGGCCCCATTGACTTTTCTGAAGGCTTAATTGACATTTCTCTACACTCTATGATGTCCAAAAAATGATTTGGCGAGACACTTTCTTCGAGCCAGGACAATGGCAAAACATTTTTTGGCTGAAAATAAATACAGCCAAAACAAATCAGCAGTGATATTTTAAGCTCCGATTCAGTGCTTTTGCAACAGGAAAGCGTAATGGCTTTATTACAAATGTTTAATTTCAATTTATTAGGCTTAGTTATTATAGGCATAGAAATCAATGTTGTATGGCAATATTTTTCTTAAAGTAGAATACTGGCGGCCTTAAAATATTATTACAGACATTTGATTCATTTACAGACAGTTCCTGATAGGGGGCGCTTAAAAGGGTTCACTTACATGAAGTTGCTGAGTGAACGCTGTTTTACGATGTACTTAAGCTAGAATTACTGTTCAATGTAGTGTGAGGAGTCACCTTCAGGCAAGCACAACTGGTTAGTGCAGTTGTCACTACTTGGAGTGCTGACTCCACGGCCATCTCTTGCTCCAGCTGCAAAGAAAAAGAATGGCACATTGAGTTGATAGCGTAACTACTTCAGCACCATAGTCTACTGTCAATACATTCCTCCTCTTTTCTGGCGGTAAGCGGCCTTTTACCCAGGACTGATTACGAACTTACCGTGAAAAATTGAACCTTATCATAAACGAGGCTAGAAACAACGGTGCAGTACACGACTAAGTATCAACATGCGATTCCGTTTATTGCGCGCATAGGGGACCTTTAATTTTTGCTGCGCAATGAGAACTGCAGTCTCTATACTTAGTGTGTCACTCATTGAGGATTAGGACGGCGGACAATCATGTTAATATTGTGCAACGTGCATTTTGTTGCAGTTGATGCGGCCTGGAATCAATTATTTCTCAACGTTTTCGTTGCTAAGGCCAAGATATTAGGAGGCAAGCTGTGGACGACTGCAGAATTTTCGACCACCTGATGTATATCAAACTATCCTGACACCGTAGTCAGACTTCTAACACTTCACCTCCATTGTGAAGTGACAAACGGGGCCAAGATTTAGCCCCGAATTTATCATTATCAGAGTACCGTCCCCGCTGCGCTATTCCAAGATGGACTACGAGGAAACAAATTTACTAGCTTGGAGCGCCTTAGAACTGTTACACCCAGTGCTCTCAGTGACAAAAGAGCTATGCTCGAAAGGGAAAGATACTGGTCGAGTGAATAATGTCAGCATGGGGAAAGCGCCAAGCAAGCATTTACGTAGAAGTTCACAAAAAGAAGATTAGAAAGAAGGTGCACAACAGAAAAACTTCGTGCTTTCAAAATTATCGCGAGTGTGAGAAAACTGAGTGAGCGTGACACTCTATTTTCCTTTATATGAAATCGGTGGAATCGTTCAAGAAGCTGATCTGTTTGCGGGGCCAAAACAGTGAAACCGAGAGAGAACAAAATAAAGGAGAGTTTACATTGGTTGGTTAGCTAGCTGGTACTTAATGGCGCAAAAGCGGCTCAGGCTATGCTGCGCCAGCACAAAGTGAGATGAAAAGAATGATGTCATTATTTAAAGTGATTGTTTTTCATTGATGACATGTGGTGTATTATGAATCAAGAGCCATTTGATGGCCAAAAAGCGCCAGGTAATATTTGTTATCTCAATTGGAATTATACAGGACAAAATACCGCACTTTGCGTCAGCGGGATTGAAACAAACAAACTTCAAATTACGTGTCCTATGCTCGAACAATCGCTCTTCGATGGAAAGAATTACACATCATATTTTGCTGGGCATGTTGCAGGTTTGCACAGCACCGACAGAAGGAGCACTTTTCTTTTGCGTCCCCTTTAATTTCTTGAAAAGAGCTCATAATTATTACATTGGAGTAAAAAAAAGTGTCTCCTAATATTCGCTTTTTAATTGTCTGTGCATTTCATTGTTCTTTCTCTCTTGATGCTAACCTTACAGGTAGCACAGGGTGGTCATGTAGAACTTGCGTTTAATTGCACAGAAGCAATATGATAGCTCACCTGCAATTAAGGTTTCTTGTGACAAATTGCTGGGAAACAAATCAGTGGTTGTACCTCCTATAAAAGAAAAAGAAAACAAGGTCAGTTTCTAGGGGCCCTGCAGCACTTCAAGAATTTAAGGAATGGCTTGATAAAAGAGCTGATCATTTCACAAATATATCACCACAAAATGAAATATTCAATCGGTCATATATGAGCGAAATCACCGGGATTGGCTGTACGTGTTGAAGGGCCCTGTAACACTTTTGAGCACTGTCAGAAAAATGCTACCGATCCGTACTCGAGGTTCCCGACAACAAGCTTACAAAATGTTAGATCGCAGCACATGGCTTCCTATTACAAATAAAATCTTAAAATGCGCTGAACACCACTTTCTTTTCTCTCGGCAAATGACGCTATAGGTTTCAAATCAGGCGCCACTTGTCCACGTGTGCACGTGCGATCGCACTGAAAAGTCGGGTATTGAACGAAAAAAAAAAAGAGAAGTATATACGAAGTGAATGATGATGAAGGAGCTTGCTCGAGAGGTTAAGGATGGTAAACGATGAATCCTCCGTGCATCCGCTAAATTACCATACAGAGACGTGACACGCGAAGTGTGGTGCGGTATATATAAAATGTTTAATTAGTTACATATATATACAGACGCACACAAATTTTATACTGAATTCTTTCCATTACCATTTCAGGGAACATGATGGTTCCCCTGCTCGTTGGTATTTATTTCACTTGAAACTCAGGGGAGCACTTTTCTTTTAGTATACCGGCCTTGTGGTCCGTGGAGTACAAAGCCAAGGAATTTTGAAATAATAAATGCAGTGGATCATTAGAAGACCACGATGTCCAAACAAGTACCCCTGATGGTAGTGGGACAGTTGTGTTCATAAGAACGGCCCCAGAGGTTGTAATGCGCGGTGTTGCGGGTTGGACTAGCGAGTCGTTGCGCACATAGAGCACGCGCTATATACAGGCGCGGCCCTCTAGTGGTCTCCTATGAAACTAAACCACGCACCGAGAGTGTACCACTGTCTGTAAAGTTCCCAGAAATAACTAAACTAGCGCCATTCGCGACAGTGTGCGGGCTCCTCCTCTCTCCCATGCTTTGTAGCCTTGGTGGTGCATGCGCCATTTTGTCTATCCTCAATCGCGTGTTTTCTTTTGCTTCCATGACGACACCATCTTACCCTCCCCTGGACGATGAAAAAGGGTATGACTGTGCCCATATACTCCAGATGGTCACTGTGGGGGCGCTGCTGCAGCTTCTGAGAAAAGAGGCAGAGGCGAAGGTCTGCAGTAGGTGCTACTGTAGTTTTTTATTGCCATTGACCGCCTAAGCGGGGGCGTACCATCTAGTGAGCACTCTTACAATCAAGGGCGGGCACAGTTGCGTCTAGACTAATGAGATCTAGTGGATAAAATGTTGTAGGGCACCTTCAAACGTTTTTCTTTCGTTTCGTTCTGATAAGCTCACTGGAATGTACGCATGGGGTGATGACAAAAAATAAAAAAAAAGCTCAGCCACGAAATAAGTATGTTCTCTCAATGATCAGCTCAGGAGATAGCTGTAGCGTTCTCTCCACTGACGTAATCTGCCCCGTATAAGGCACCTGACAGTGAACCAGAGGGCGCAACGATGCCCTTTGGGCTAAGGTCCCTAGATGAAACAAGTTTCCTTACTTTGGGCCGGCTCAGCATTGTTGGTACCAACCACCAGGGAGACTAAGAAAATGGAACGCTCACTGAACACAGTGACACGCTGAAGTGTCAGTGCCTTTTTTTGGCCCGTTTGCAAAGAACGCTTCCTGGGCGCTTACATATTCAGCCGTGACCACCTTGCCCACAGCTAAAAAAGAAAAAGATATGCACGTGCAAGTTCGGTTTCGCTGCGTCTACTCGCTAGGCTACGCATTGGAAGACTCGGTTTTGCTGCGCCTACCCGCTAGGCTGTGTGTTCTGGCGCTACCATCACATCTCGTAAACTGCATTGCCGGGTGCCTAAAACGCTACCTCCCGAGTGTTAAGCGAACGGTATCTAGATGTCTTAAATGCAACTGGGAATGCCCCACGTGGAGCGATATAACGTTTGGCCCGCGTATTCACAAGACCCTGCGCTACCGATTGGCTGTGCTTTTAAACAGTGTTAAAAGGATGACTAAGGAAATGGTAAGAAACTGCGTGGTTCACAGAACTTCGTGGTTCCACTTGCTTTAACGTCATAGCAACTAGCCCCTCAACGCAATTTACAGAAGGGATACAATGCTCATTAGGCGCAATAAATATTTTATAAATGTTTCGTGGTTACTTTTTGGTTGGACGTTTATATGAAAGTATGCACATAGGAAACTGAGCAAATGCCGATCGACTGGTATGCATGCTTCCATCATTAAGGAAGCATGTTGGATATATTAAGCACATATGGTTCTATCTACCACAAATACTTTGACTCACGCCAGTAGAATATATATGACCCAATATCAACCAATTGGATCACTGAGCTTCCATTTGAAAAAAATATATATATACCTCGATTGACCTTCCTCAGGGAGTGGCGAGCATCTGCAAAGAAAAAAAAATGTTGCAATTTTTAAATGGGACCAATTCAACGAACTATCACGTCTTCCACGTAGGAAGAGGTAGAATCAGGAAGAGGAAAATAACAATGGTGCCGGTGGATTGAATGGATGTCCTGATTTGCAGAAGTGGACAGCAATAGCTTTCTCGTGAGAGGCAAATGTACTATCAGCGTGAAATGAAACCCGAACAGCAACAAGCCATCGCGATGGTATAGCGAGCGCCGTGCAGTTATAGGGAAGTCATAAATAAATATTTATGAACTTTTTATGTCAATAAAACTGTACGATATTTCAGCCAAGAACTTCAATAGAAATAATAAAAAAAAGTTGTTTCGCTGTGAACGGAAACCAAAACGTCAATCACAAAACCATGAATACAAAATATTAGGGTTTCTTTTTAAATCGTAAAGGTCTTCCATGGAAACACTATTGTACACGAATTCGAAACTTGTTACAGAACGCCGTTCAAAGTGCGCACCACAGCCGTGCGCTCTAACGAATAGAAAACATTCATCATTTTTTTATGTAGCACCGTGGTAGTGAAACTTGTATATTAAATATATTTTTCTGTCAACTTTTTCAGGTAACACCAACTTAAACAAAAAGGCATAGAATACGAGGTTAGTATGACGTTAATTTATAAGACCGCCATTGTTTATGATCTGCTAATTTTTCAGCTAAAAGTACAGTATGTTATAGGAAGCTGAAATATAGAAAACTTTTTGCCTACACGAAAAAAAAAACGGTGAGATACAATCAGCCTAATTATTTTGGGAGTTTGCTGCAGGAATCTTTTATATATAAAGGTGCAACGGTGGCTAGGAAATACAAGCAAACAACTAGACTTTTTATTTTTATTTTATTTCACTTTTATTCAAGGCAAAACCGTTACACTTTGCCTTGGAGGACATGACTAAAGGCTAAATAAACGCCTGACTTGCAAGTGAAATCATGACATAGCTATTTGTGTTCTGCACAATGCGATCCGCATAGCGCAACATCCCTGTTTTGCGGGCAGCATATTTCATCTTACAGTTCAGCCATGAATGAAACACTATTCTGTCAGTCAATATGTACTGCTGTTGCCGGCACTTCTGCGATAGCGAACCACTGTTTGTCATTAAAACAAAAGGCATCTCCAAAAAAATAATAGAAATAATAGAATCTACAGAATCCACTAATAGAAACCATGAGTTACATGCCAAGCAGCGCATGTGTCGACCTAAAGTTCCGTTCATTACGAGCACCTAGCCCGATGTCAACACGTTCTTGCAAATAGACCACACCCTGAATTCACTGTAAATTCACTGTAGTTTCTGTTGCTGTTACCCGTACCGAGCTTCTGCTGGAGCACGCCACACGGGAGCACGTGTGTTCATCACACGTCTGCGGAATCTCGTTTCCCCGCATCATCACGTGATTGCTGAGAGTGTAAGAGGGAGAAACCACAGCGTCGTCTCCAGCCCCTTACACGGGCTGGAAAGCGCTATCACGTGAGCACGTTTTGGCATTACTTGGGTCAGCTGTTGAGCATACCTTTAAAGGTGGTCACGCCACGCAGCAACTTGAACTTTTTATAAGGGGCTTTGTATCCGAAACAAAAGTAACGCCAACGTCTCTCTCTAACTCGTACGCCAGAGTTTGCTCTCCCTTCAGGTCACTTTAGTTTCCCTTTCGTAGTGGGTAGATAGCAGAAGCTCTCCGCATGAAACGCTGTTTCTTCAAAGCTGGAGTTCATCAGCTAGTATTGCAATAAAAGTTTTCATGTTTTTGTTATCACTGGCTGCTGAAAAATAACGAGGGGTAATTGTAATGATGTTGCGTTTGGCTGGCTTTGATATTGGTTGTGAAACACGCAAATGTGCTGCGCGTGAAGTCGATCTTCATCGTAGCACTAACAGCTGACGCTAATCGGCCTGTCAGTGCTGCTAACGCAACAATGGCGAGCCGGCGACTAATAATGAAAATGAATGTGGCGTTTTTCGCAAGCTAAGCACGCAACATGTGGCAGACGCCAGAATTGCTGTTGAACGTGCCTTGCATTAGGCTGGACATCATAATCCGCCACGGTGGAACAGTGTTTTCGGTGCTCGGCTGCTGACCCAAAGATCACGGTTATCAGGGTTGCGGTGTTTGCATTTCGATGGAGGTGGAACGGTGGAGACCTGTGTACTCTGTGACGTCAAGGCAGATATTATTAAACTGGACATTACCATCTGGTTCTAACGTAAATATTATGTATCTTACACAATGGTGGATCACATTTGCATCAAAATTACTAGTGTGGAAATCGGTTTGCTCAAGGAGATCACCCTACAAAGCGGCCGGAAAGAGACACGACGTTCTACTCAGGCCACACGTGCCAGGGGCACATGCTAGGCAGGGACAGGCACTAGAGGGAAAAGTGTGCTCGATTCCCATACTACAAATACCATCCACTATTTCGTCCTTTGATTTTCTACCTGCTAGTTCCCATAATGTTATGCTCTATTAGCGTTGCACAGTGACGTATTGAAGCTAACTTTTACGGCAGCACACACCAGAAACAAATAATAAAGACACGAAAAGATCTAAACACGTAAAGTTTCTGTATCATAGTGTCCCCGTTTCATCCTTGTTTTCAGTGCGTACTGCAATGAACTATCATGGACCAACTAGAACACCAGTAGATCTTAACACACCTTGACATTGAGTATTCCAACGTTACATTTAGGAGTTGGCTCGCCAGGTTCTTAAGCTGGTGTGGAGTCCCACTCCGTAATCTCATTTCCAGAGCGGACCGCTAGAGGCGATGCTCTTGCATTGATTTCTGAAAGAATGCTTGACAAGCCTGTCAAACGCTGGCTTTTGGCGCGCTCCCTTACTCTTCGCCGTGAGGCGGATGCACGAACAGACAAACTGGTGATATATCAAACGATGCCAGGTGATATGAAAGTGAACGGTATTAAGGTCACGCATATTGTGCATCTAGACGCATATTCAATTCTACGTGTGTGTGTATGTAACAAACAACGTGGTCACGTCCGTCTCTGAAGATATTGTACGGAGGGTTAGTATTCATGTCTTTATATATATACGGAAATATATACGGAGGAATCACGGATTTTCCCTATCTTCTTCGAAGCACCTCCTAAATCTTCACTGACATCGCGGATATGGCGTGATTTCTGTACCTGAGCTTGGCTGAGATTGACGCTCCACAAATTGACGCTTCTCAGTTGCTTAAGTCTATCTGTAAGACTGTTCTAGAAGAAGAAAGTAATCAGAAGAGAATTTCTTACGCATTAGAAATCGCGAGTCCTTGTAGGCCATCAGGAAGACGGCGCAAACACCTATGATCCCGATCACAACCGATGAGATGAGGACACAGACCTTGGCACAGGCACTTCGACCACTGCAGATATGGTGTTTTTTTTAAGTAGTCTGAAGTTTAGTTCACCACAGTGTTGACGGTAAGGTTACATGACTGCAAGCTTCAACTGCGATAACTAGTACACTTTTCTGTTTATGAAGAAAAAAATTACGATATGTACCTTCTGTGTCATAACATTTTCTTTAGTACCACGTGACATGTAGAGTGTTTTTCGAGCCTCTACACCAGCATTGTGTTATGCTCAAGGTTCGAAAACAAGGCACCTCAAGGGGCACATAAAAGAAAGCAGGGCGATCTGCTCCCCTTCTGTCATCGTGGTATTTTCGCTATGTTAACAAAATCTCAACTTTGTTTTACCAACACGGACAGTCCTACGTAATTCAAGATATCCTACGCTCAAGTATTTTAAACTCATCAATTAAGATGCAACGACTGAGTGAGAGAGAGAAGCAGCTTTATCCAATATTAAGAAGCTGAGGGATCCTACTCGCGTATGGCCTCCTCTACCACCTCAGCCCACCACAGGATAGCCTCCTGAAGGTCGGGGTAGTAGTTCCTCATGGCAGCCTCCTACAACTACTGACTACTTAGTTGTTCAAAGTCCGCTGTTTTGTGGTGAAGGTCCATCTTCCTGACAGTACAAAAGTAATTGCCGGGGTCAATTTTGTGGTGTAAGGCAGAGGGACGATTTTTTCCTTTTTTTATAAAGGATTCTTCTCCGTTTGGCTGTAGTAGTGTACATCGGTGTGGATCTCCTACACGAGGACCAAGTGAAGACGTCTGACAAAAGTCTGGACAAGCGAAAGTAAACCACGACTGAAGGCAACGACAATGCCTAGTTTGGTAGATTGGTGCTGGTCCTGAAATTTCGCCGATCTGAAGTGACTCTGAAATGACTCTGTGTCAGCTCCTGCGCTATTTGTGCAGTATGTATAAGCGACGCCAGAAACAGTAACTGTCGCGCTCAACACGCAACACAAATAAATTCCAGAAGTGTTTCGGTAATTGCCCCTACATGGCGAAATGAATTAGCGATTATAGCACTGAGTAGGTCGTATGCTAAAAAGATCTCCATATGCACATGAACTTTGCATGTGTGGGACTTATTACGCTTTCTTCACACCACAACAGTTCGAGCATGCTATGTTTGGACTAAAGATCCAATGCCAACACTTACTTTGAGCTTGAGCTAGGACGGACGTGCACATCCATGCTTTATATTCTTCTTCTACTTCTAATATCTAATTTACAATGACTGTAGGGACATGCCGAGGTCTGATGACAATGATGATAGACACATTTAGCCCCGAACCCACTATAGGAAAAGGGTGAAGAAGCGGCCGCAAGAATAGAATATAATACATTGTTTCACCTGTGAAGACAATATGACTATGAGGCACGAAGTAGCGGTGGAATCTGGATGATCACAGACCGGTAGTGTTGTTTCGAGGTGCACCGAACTAAATACACGGGGGTGTTATCAGTGGCACTGCAAAGTAGTAGCACCATTCTTTTACAGTGAATGCTGTTATGAGCTGAGAACATGGGTCACGTGCGGAACCGTTGTTGTACGCCGCCACCGCCGGTGTCCGTAAGCAGTATCGCAAGAAATAAGAAAAAAAATCAGTAAATAAGAAACATCAAGGACACAGTAGGATTCAAACCTGGGTCCTCTGTGTGCCAGGCCATTATCCTACCATTGAGCCACGCCGGTGCTCGTAACTCGTTTCCAAACTGACATTAGGCAGGATTGATGTCGCGAAAGAAATCACGTTAAGAAAAGTAACGAAGCGTTTTAGAACATGAAAGGTGTAACCAGGCAGCACACAATGTATATTGTGCAATGTTGGTCGTCCAATAATCCAGCTCAACACAAAACTGTGGTGGCCACACACTTTAGGCATAAATTTTCATCGTCGTCAGCCACTGCATAAATACAACGCAATATATTCCTAACAAGTCTGTAGCAGATACCAAGTCTGTAGCTTCCCCGAAGAATGATGAAGTAAAGTGAATGCCAGCCAACTACAAAAAATTATGATTAATAACGGCGTAGTCGGTACACAGCAAGTGTGCTTGTACCAGGTACGTAAATTGTGTTAAAGCTCTGAAATTCCGCTGGGGGAGGCCTGAAGTTTTCTGTTCCAAGTACATTCTTGAGATCAAGCATGATATATCAGTGTTATGAATACTTGACAAATGTATTGTGTAAACCCGAACTTTCAAAATCGGTGACAATGCTTTTAGTGAGAAGTTATGTTGGCTAAAAATGACATCGGAGCACACGCTTACTAAAAGTAACGGCCAACTCTAAGGATAGTGAAATTAAATAATTAAGCATTTTTATTAAAATGATGGTTTTATTTTGAGAATCAGCCATCATTGCTACACTTGGGGGAGCAGGTGTCAACCATGCGCTTTTTCCAGGACTCGGACTGGCTTATGCGAACGCCGAAGTGCCGGTGCCACTCCTTGAAAATTGAGTCAAAGAAAAAGAAAACCACCTCCAATTTAGGATTTCACGAAATTCAGAATGTGGTCGCCGATTAAGCCGGCTGCCTGTTGCTCAGAAAGATAACACCTGGGTAACACAGTGGCCATATATATGACCTGGGCAAATAGTTAAAACATGTGCGCACTTAAAAACAGTCACTTGAAAGTGTAAGTAAAGCTATAAATTGGTTTGTAGTATTCATTGTAGAAAAGCAAACAAAACAATGAACAAAGCACACCCACGAATGAAGTGATGATGAGGGGGAAAAGAAGAAAGGTCGTTTGGTGTTACTGTAAATCACCCCTTACATTCAACCCTGTGCATGGAAATAAGCGATAAAGATCTGTACAGTTATATATAATGTTTATTGGTCATTAATGGTATGCTGCAATCAGTTGTGAATTTAATTCTGCCTTCATTATTACTGCTACGTGGTATCGTACGTAGCTCGAAGTTGGCGAAGACGAGGTCTGCGCACATACCCTGGTGGTCGTTGGTTTTTTCCAGCCATACGAAATGAAGTAGAACATATCGAGACGGCATATACTGCACAAGCCAGTATGTTGTCCATAATAATCATAATCACTGTCATCGCCATCAGCCTCCTCGTGGTTATCATGACGTATAGTGGGTACATTGCAGGTGCTGTGCCGTGATGGTAGAAAGAGAATGTGTGGTCTCGAACGCGCTTGTTCTTCATCATCATCAGCATCATCATCATGATAGAGGGACGACAGCGGGCACGGCTTGACCCGAAATAACTTCGTCCCTAAAGAGGCCGCCTTCAATTTTGGATTTCTCCCCACTAAGAATGTGGCCGCCGATGCCGTAAGATCAAGCTGGCTGCCTACAGTTAAAAAATACAGCACCTGGGTCACAAAGCGCCCATAGAGTTTGACCTGCGCAATCGAATGAAAACATGTGCTCATTTACAACAAGAGCGTTGAATTATCTGAGCCTATAATTCGTGTGCGGTATTCCTTGAAAAAAAAAAAGCTCGCACCAGGCCACCCAAGTCATGAAATAGTGAAGCTGGACGATGCTGAAGTGTAATCTGCTTGCTTCTGGGTGGCTGCTAGGCTTCAGCTAGGTGATGTCAGGTTGTTCCTAGGCTGCATTTCAGCACAAGAAAAGTAAGTTTTACCAGAGACCGTTACAAACAAAACACAGACCTCCCAGTTTGAGGGATAAAGAGTCGCGCTGAAGCCGTGTGTTCAGACGTTCTCTATGCCTCTGGGCACGTCATCGTTCACGTAGGGACGCAATCGCTCAGGAGTCTTCTTGCACCGCCGTTGCCAGGATCATTCCCTAGTGCTCTCTCGACATACGTACCACTGAAGCACTCGGTACAGATGCTTCGACATTTCTGTGACACGAACCTATGAAAGGTGATGATATTTTGTCACCTTCATTTTTAGTGGACCGGCCATGAGTAGTCGGCCTTGCGAAATTTCTGTGGTCCATAGCCTTTCGTGATTATGATAGTTTTTGTGGACAGCAGTACACACGTAAGCGTTTGTGTCCCGCTTAGGAAGCATCGCTGTTAATAAAGTAACTCTCTTAAGAATGATGATGAAAGAACATCTGTGCTATGCAGTTTTCAGCGACTTGATGATGTTGATGCGTGGGTTTTTATGGCGCAAGGGCCATTCTTGACCAAAGAGGGCCATGAATATTGATAAACGAAGAGCAGTGGTCCGCCATTGAATAAACAAGATATGAAGAATGGTGATGTAAATGGCTGTACATGGGCCTTAGGTTCCACGCCCTAAGGCGCATTAAAACTCGAGTAATAAAATTATAGTGGTGACGGGAAACGTGTGAAGCCGGAAGGAACAACAATGCTGGTTGTGAGAGCCGCCGCAGACGTGACCTCTACAGAAATCGAGCTACGAATCACCTCTTAATATGGAGTGAAAACTATGTGGATCTTTTAAAAACGAACAGTGATCGGGAATTAAGAAGTGCATCCTTACCGATGAGCATCCCAGAATGTAGTGCAAGCTGCTGTCGGTATGATTGTAAGAGGTGCTTCTTTGGGTCATTCGTGTCATTCATGACATGGGCCATTCAGGTCGAACAAGACAACGGTCATACGGGAACTCAGCGATTATGCCAAAAAAAAACACCGCGAAAGCCGAGAAAGCTGTGTATCGGGGTTTCCAAGAATCTTGTAGCATGATAGCGGGAATGGTCAAAGGAAACCCTAACAAGACCTTTGCTTGTCTAAGCTTTAAGAAAGTTATGGTCCTCTTCTCGTCAATGTATCTGCCGCAACGAACAAGTCTAGCGCTCTCCTACGGTTATGGCTAATTGAGCTGAAGAAATGGATACCTGGTGAGGACAATAGGCCTAATTGTTTTGACGAACTCTGGAAGAAAGACTAGAAGTAAATCGCTTGCTTGGGCCTGGAGGTACTAGAGCAGCTGCGTTATTGCATAGATATGCAACTTTTTCAGGGTATTTCATAATTAACTCTAAAAAGACACTACATACAAAATTTACGAAGGAGCCAGGTTTTCTGAAAGTGAGTGAAATTTTGATGTTTCCTGCAAAGTCATGAGGAATACGCTTAGGTTAGGGGACTGCTCATGAAGTCTGACACGATTACTGCACCTAAATTTAGGTAAGTAGGTCTTTTCGCATTACGGCTCATCGAAAAGTGGCCAGCATGGCCAGGAATTTAAGGCATGTTTAGGAGATTGCATGCGATATTTCAGACGATGGGCTACTCTGTCAGCATGCTACGAGACTGATTATGTTTTACGTGATTTTTTGCTGTCATCTTTTGTGCCACATAAATGAGACCAACGCATTTTTACTTAGTAAATATTATTATTATATTAAATTTTATTGGCGCAAGGGCATCTAAGGCAAAATAGCACCCGTACAAGTGTTGTTTAATTTCAGGCTATTGGTCTGAAAATGTAAAAAAAAATGATGTGCAGAAAATACCCATGAAAAATTTAAAACAGTGCTTTGAAAAGAAACGTAACTTTGATAAGCGCCTTCGTTTCGTTGGCTGGAGCCTGATGATAAATGAGTCAGCAAGATCCGAGACCCTCACGACTGAAGTCCTTGCCTGAGCAAGAACTGCGAAGGCTCAGACATACTTTTTATGCACAAGGCAGTACCTCACACTTGACGCCCAGCCGGGTGGCTAGGATGGAAATATATCATTGTTCAAAATTTCACTCTCCCAAGATAATGATGGTCCGTTAAAGTCAAACATTGCATAGAGTAATACAAACAGCGCAGGATAAAGGGGCATATGATGCGCCATCTGAAATGCGTTAGTCGCGTTTGGTTAAGAACAGTGCATTGAAGGAGAACATGCAAAACAGTTAAACTCTCTCCACAGTATATACATGTCGGTGGATCAGTGCCTGTCAAAAGGTGTTTATGTGTGGCGTAAGTATGGCCTATTTTGAGCCGTGTTAGAGTGCCTTCAGCGAATCTGTTGAATTTTCGTGGTAGGACTTTCCTTAGTTTGAGTTTTAATAGGTAGAATTAGTTGTCGACCTGCTTGTCCCATTCATCTTGCCAGTGGTTGCTTATCCCTCCACGTAAAACAGGTTTTAGATCCACACCCCGACAAGTGGTTACATCTATGGCTTGCCGCTCAGCGTCTTCTCGTGCGTTGTTGTCTACTATTTCATTGCCCACAATCCCGGAGCGACCTGGCACCAAGCAAATAACAATGAAACGTTTTGGGGTATAGGCTGCATAGAGTTCATTTAGGAGCTTGTTAAGAATGAGGTTCTTGCTGTACTTGCCACAAAACAGGGCCGTGGAAACACTCGCAAAAATCTGTGTACACTATAGACTTTGATGTTATATATTGTTTCTTGGCGCAAGGGTCATGTATGCTATAGACTTTCGTATATTGTATTGCATAATATGTTGTACAACCAGGGTACCATGGGCTTCCGCTGTGAGAATGCTGGCATGTGTATGCAGGGTTCTGGTGCCGGAGAAGTTTTGTCCGTAGGCTGCACAGGATACAGATGTTA
Organism: Rhipicephalus annulatus; assembly: GCA_013436015.1. NCBI lineage: Eukaryota > Metazoa > Arthropoda > Arachnida > Ixodida > Ixodidae > Rhipicephalus > Rhipicephalus annulatus. The sequence continues at coordinate 368,884 of WOVY01011151.1, read as the reverse complement.
GAGACTTTGAGCCATCAGAGAAGAATGCCGCTTAACAATATTTGTGTTCAAGGGCCAAGAAATGTTGCTCAATTAACGCACTTGAACAATTTTTCTTTTTGAGGTCTTTGAAAGACCAGTCACAGGTGACCAGACACTGCTGCCAAGGCGGAATGTGCTCAGCACGTTCACTTTTCTGTAATTCATCGAAACCGATCCCAAGTTTTTCTACTGCAGGTCTGCCCATGGAAATGGTGGGGCGATAGAAGGATGGTTTGTGTATAACTGGGTAGTGGACTGATCAGTGATAAGCGCTTTGCGTGGGTGCTGCTGCAGAGACATCCCTTTAACTGCATAGGAAACTCCTAGATATGTGCGCTGATAGTCCAGCGGCCACTGATCTGACTCTGCATAAATGCTTTGGACAGAGCTGGTACGGATATGATAGGTGGTGTTTTATTGACGCAAGGGTCATGTGATGACCGAAGAGCGCCAGTACATGGTATGAAAGATGTGGGAAATGGATGTGATGACTGGCTGTATGAAGGCCTGAAATTCCTCGCGCTAACGGCGGATAAAACATAGAGGTATAACAGGGTTGGTACGGAACGCGCCAAGTGCCAACCGGGTACCTACATGGTATACAGGGTCCAATTGTTTGAGTGCCGTCTTCGAAACTGGCTGATATACTATGCGTCCATAGTCTAAGCGTGACAAAACTAGGCTTCTAAACAGAGATATGAGACAGTGACTGTCTGTCCCCTATGACTAGTGTGATAAAAGCTTTAGAAGTTGTATGGTCTGGAGACATTTTAACTTCAGCTATTGTATGTGCTAAATGAACGTGAGTTTGGCATCAAAAATTGCACCGAAAAATTTTAGTTCTTTTGCGATGACTAAGTTTTGTCCATTCATCAGTATGCAGGGGTCTGGAGACCTCTTCGTCATCGGTTTTACATCTCTTCGTCTGGAGAAAAGCACACTAGTAGTCTTCTCCGCGTTGAACTTAAAGCCATTCTCTAAGCATGCTGAACTAAAGCCCACTTTGCAAGGTGGTTAACACCAATTTGTATCTGGTGTTCGCATACAGTCAAGGTACATGATTTGAAACTGATTTTGATATCATCCACATTAACAGTGTGCGATAACACAAGAGAAACAAAAGAGCTAAGATATTTCATTTTAACCTTTAAAAAGCGTGCAGCCTAATACTTCACCTTGCGGCACTGCATTTTCTTGAAAAAATGTGCGGGATAACACACTGTTTATTGTAACACAAACTTTCTTTCAGACAGGTCATCTCTTAGGATGGTAATTAGGCTGCCGCATATTCCGAAGGACGATAAGTCTTGCAGTATTCCATGTCACCAGGCAGTATCATATGCCTTCTCAAGATCAAAGAAAACAGAAGACAGTATTGGTTGTGTACAAATGCGTCACGTATATATGACTCGAGGAAGACAACACTGTCAGTTGTGGATCTAGCTGTAGGAGGCCAGACTGGCACGTGTTCAATATGGCATTGTAGGCTAAGCAATAGACCAAACGAAGGTTATTCATAGGCCAAACGAAAGCAGTGCAGTGCGTTTATGTAAGCCAGGAAATGCAACCAAAATCGACGTTACATTATGCACAAGCCAATCAAATGTACCATCGCTTAACTCTATCATGCAAGAGTGGCAGTTTTTTCGGTGTATTTTCGCCATACATCTGAGTGAAGTTCCGAAAATAGTGGGGACAAGTGCATGTCCACAAAGCACATTGCCACAAAACAATTTTTTCAACAGTAGTTCCATTATGTGGCTCTGACAGACAGAAAAGTTCATGGTTATTTATTTGGGTAACTGTATATTCACGGAATTCGGAAAATTCCTCGTCCGTAAGTCCCAAAGCACACTATGGCGAAAGCAGACTTATCATGTAAACACACGCGAAGAGGAATGTTTTGCGTCCATGATTTCAGACACCGTACATCAATGTCGCCGTGACTGTTCAGTTAATCAATCGATCTACTGACGTCACTGGCGCGTCCTACAGAATCGACGCGAACGTGGCCTCGAAAGCAGCAAAAGCGGGCGAAAAAAATGAACTCAATATAAAACACAAGAATGAAAGGCAACGCGCGCGCACGACTAACACGCAAACCTTCACCTGCATGCTACGTCCCGTAAATCACACCGCCTCTCTTCGAATGTAATGCAACCATGTGCGTCTGAAAGACACTCACTCCCACCTTTTCCCTCAGCCTTCCTCTTGATTGGCCCATTCAGAACGATCGCAGGTTTTCACTTTTCTTATTCGTATTTGTTGCTTTCCTGATGCACGCGTCTGTGGCAGCCGCCGAGCTTGTGCCGATACACAGGCGTAGGAACAGCGAGGTGATGGGCGCGTGGCAAGGGAAATGAGAAGGGGAGCAACGAAGAGAAAGGCGCATGCGGAGACGTAGTGAAGCGCAGCAGTTCTCTGCGTCATCAGCGGGTGTCGATGAATGGCCCCTCGTACCTTCTTCTCTTAATGTTACCTTAACAGGTTCAGGCCCCCTTCTGTGTCCATTACATCTTTTGTCTTCCTGTAACCATAACAGTCACCTCCTCCTCACTTCATTCTCTCGTTCCACATCGCTCAAGCCAGAGCTGCGCGTGTTATGCGATGCCAGTCACAACATTTCGACGACGGGTCTGCCTCGCCAAAAAGAAAAAGAAATATCTCGCTTGACGCACGGCCATGAGCTAGGCCTCCAAATGTTCGACACCTGTACATCGTGAAGACGCTCTGAAGAAGGCGCTGTAAATTCGAACGAGGACGCATTTATGTTCTTTGGCTCGTTGAACCTCCACATGCCTCCTTCTGGACCGATCGTCATACGGCCTCGCATCAAACTCACGACAGGCTACCGCCTGGTGGTAGAAGCATCGCGCTTTTCGGAAACAGTAACCAAGTAATTATTTCCTGCAAACAGTTTCTGACGTACGCCAGTCACCTCCTTTTCTTTATCGACTTGCTTTGTCGCAGACGCCGACAATAGGGCGGGGGCCTAACGGAAGGTTTCAGGAACTGTGCATTGTGTGGATACAGTGGTGGCGGTGACGCTGTCTTGCGCAGCAGCAAAGGCTCAGAATAAGTGAGGACAGCTTCTTTTTCCTCTTGCGAAGGCTGGCGTTAAGACGCATTCGAAGAAAGCCGTTGTCTTCTACTCGATTGATCATCGGCGAGAAAGTTGCGACGATGTGTTCTGTCAACGAGTGATTTTTTTATTACTTTTCTCGACCTGGTCATTGAAGACCTCCAAGGCAAAAGACATCGTTTCTGGGAACTGTATGCGGAGAGCCCATCCACGTTTTGTTTTCTCGCACTGCTGCCTTTTTTATTTTGATGGTGTCAACAGTGTAACGTTGCTTGACTGTGTTGCACGAGAGGGGAACGTCTCTACGTTACACATCAAGTATTCCTATACGCACAACAAGAGGACTCAATTTGTTAGGTAAGCCTTCATTTTCGGTGACTATATCCGCAGATAAATCGTTGTTTATGGGACTGCAATCACATTCGCATGACTGACCATGCCATAAACTATTCATTTTGTGCAAAATTAGTGTTAAATATGCACGCGTATATTATAATTACCTTTGATGATGAAAGTCAAAGTAAATAAACATTTGCATAATATTTCGAACATTTAATGAAATTTATTTTCTGCTAATCGGCAGAAGGAATGATTATATGCCCTAATTATTGTAAAATTGACGTACTGAATTAATTGCGGAAATGATGGCATTAGGTTGTCAATTTCATTCATGCAACACGTAGAAGCTGTCAGTAGAATTTTTGTTAGCGTAGGAAACAATTATGCTCAATGCGTCACTTCACTACAGTCATTTAGGTGGAAGGTGCTGGATTACTGTTTATTCACGTTTTTTTTCTTTCGAAAAACAAAATTAGGCCTAAAGCTTATAACAAGGCTTCTCTTACTGCGGATATGCAAGCTTAACGGGCGCAATATATACTGTTAATTAAAGTACGAAGAAATTAAACGCGATAGCGACATTTTGTTCCTAGTGCGTGCTTCAAACACTTAGGGACTGAAACCTTTTCGAATTTGCTACTCACTCACTACGTGGCCTTAAGAGAACAGGCGGAGTATAGTATGTGTACCTTTTGTAGTGGGTTACCAGCTTCGAACCACAAAGTCTGTGATAGTCACATGCCCTGACTCCCGATGGCAATAAGCGCTTTTGCCAGGCATTATTGCTGCAACATTTTGTATTGTATTGTGAAGCACGCATACAGGACAATTGTGCTAAGTGTATGTCACTTTTACTTCATTTCCAAGCAGAGAAAGTAAGTTTCGCAGTAATCAGAAGCAGAGGCATAATCGCTGGTAGAACATGCACTTGCTACTCAAACGACCTGGGTTTGATCTCATGTATAATTAGAAATATTTGTTTCAATTGCATCCTTCTCAAGTTTCCGATCACGCAAAGGACGATTTTTCGCTCACCACCAAGGAAGTCGACGAAAACGCTGGACGTTGATGATGATATGTGGGGTTTAACGCCCCAAGACCACCTACATGTGATTACGAAAGACGCTGTAGTGGGAGGCTCTAGAAATTTCGACCACTTGGGTTTTTTTAGCATGCACCCAAATCTGAGCACACGGGCCTACACCATTTTCGCTTCTATCAAAAATGCAGCCGCCACAGCCGGGATTGAAACCTGTGGTCAGCAGTCGAGTACCTTAGCCTCTAGACCACCACGTCGGGGCAATACTGTGAAACGAGCTCTCTAACGTTATCGCGTTAAGTTTATTATAGCAAGTTTAAATCCTACAGCAAGTTTAAATAGAAAACATCGTCTGCAGCTGGTCTCGATAACGGCACTCAGTTCAACCTAACGCAAATAAACGCTATATGCAATATAACTGGTACATTAAATTTCTCTCCTGTTAGCACACAAACCGATCTTTTCGCATTTGTGACTGCCTCAGAGAATGCATATGTAGGCCATAAAAAAGCCATTTCCTATGCATGATTTGTAAGTACCATGAAGGCGACGGCTGTTTGTTACATCAAATTATCGATCACTATTAGAGCACGGGCGTTTATATGCCTGTGCCCTTTTTATGTCGCACTCGCACGAAGCGTCTTGTCGCGCGTTTTCTTTTTCAGCACGCATACAGCTACATATATCAAAGTTTACTAAAGAAGTCAGGGAGTGTGTACGCTTGCGTCGCGTGAGAAGTGCATTATGGACATACTGTCAATTGAATTTTCCCATAAGCACGGAATAACGAAAAAATATACTTGTCATATTTGTATTTTATAATAGGCCTACAGATGCATAAAACTAGCCCTTAACAGGGGGTATTTAGATTATTAGGGTCTGTAACAGTATCGCTACCTTTTATTACGAGTCAATGTGCAATGTGTAAATGTGAACTTGATCGCCTCAACTTCTTGCGTGAGCACTGCAACGCAGTTCCCTTAAGCACTTTAGCTAGAGAACAACAACAACAACAAGCCTCATAAAATTTGGAACATGTGGTTTGGGCGAGCCACTCACATAAAATGAGAAATCTAAGTGTTGAATCAATTTCAATATTAAATTGTGACAATATTATGAAGTCAAGAACAGTAGTTATCACACTAGTGGAGTGTGGCATGGCCTCTTTACATGTGCCTATCTTGATTGATTTGTGGGGTTTAACGTCCCAAAACCACCATATGATTATGAGAGACGCCGTAGTGGAGGGCTCCGGAAATTTTGACCACCTGGGGTTCTTTAACGTGCACCCAAATCTGAGCACACGGGCCTACGACATTTCCGCCTCCATCGGAAATGCAGCCGCTGCAGACATGTGCCTATCTTACTACTGCTTCAAAACTACAGCAGATAATTCCTTCACTTCATGCTGCCAGTTTTCTATTCTGTACAACTAGCTTCGTATAGGCCAAAGCAGAGATGTTCAGATATATAGAGACTAATGAAGCAACGCATGTGACAGCGCTGAAATACGATTGCTGCCTCCTACTTTTAATTCTGGCGATTTTCAGAGACCGTCTTCAGATGGACTGAAGTTCAGCTAACTTATTTTGGTGTTCCTATGAAATGTTTCAACTTCCTAGAAATTTTAGGGCGTCTAAAGAGTGACCAGAAATCAGCTCCGGATGGGAGCTGCGTTAAGCCAAAGCAACAAGGGTATAGACGTTAAGGTTGGGCCAACTTGGTGCTCTCTGTCTGTGGAACTACAGAACAATAAATGCAAAAAAATTTGCATGCAGCTCACGCTTCTATCTATCTATCTATCTATCTATCTATCTATCTATCTATCTATCTATCTATCTATCTATCTATCTATCTATCTATCTATCTATCTATCTATCTATCTATCTATCTATCTATCTATCTATCTATCTATCTATCTATCTATCTATCTATCTATCTATCTATCTATCTATCTATCTATCTATCTATCTATCTATCTATCTATCTATCTATCTATCTATCTATCTATCTATCTATCTATCTATCTATCTATCTATCTATCTATCTATCTATCTATCTAGCCATCTATCTAGCCATCTATCTAGCCATCTATCTAGCCATCTATCTAGCCATCTATCTAGCCATCTATCTGGCCATCTATCTGGCCATCTATCTGGCCATCTATCTGGCCATCTATCTAGCCATCTATCTAGCCATCTATCTAGCCATCTATCTATCTATCTATCTATCTATCTATCTATCTATCTATCTATCTATCTATCTATCTATCTATCTATCTATCTATCTATCTATCTATCTATCTATCTATCTATCTATCTATCTATCTATCTATCCGCCTACGTCTGGGTGCCCTCACGATCACCTTATGAATTTGGCGTAGTCCAAAATGAGTATCGGCAGTTAAGAGGGTTCGGCAGTTATGAATGATATGGATAATGTAAAGATGCCACCACGTATGACGTTGAACTCTTTCTTTGAGATAAGTAAGGTGCATACCCGTATACCACGGCTGCAATATGCCGCTATGCACCACATATGTTTTATAGTTCACGCATACCTCGTAATGGCGAGTACATTGGTCATTTGCAGCGTGAAAATGTTAAGAGCGACATTAGAAGCGTCAATTGACCCAACGATTTCACAGAATAAATGTCATCACAAAAGGATTTGAATCCAAGCATGATAGGTGGCTATCAGGTGTTCTACGCCAAAGAGGTTCCTGAACTCCTTTGGAAAAAGACCCTATATGTACGCATGATGCTGACGAAACGTCCATTGTGCGTAAACATATATAAAGACAGCGATGCAAACAGATGGGAGGGAAACCAGAGAAAGAAAACCCGTAGGATGCCATGAAGGAACTAAATCTACCTCCAAGTCTCAGTCCTCAGCAAGCAGCATGACCGATCACCTTGAACTTGACAAGGTCGGAGCATGCCCACCATCCAGGTATCAAGTGGTGGGATGAAGACCCGTTTGTGATGTATGTCGGAAGGCAGGCGTTGCCAATTGCGTCCCCCAGCAACGTGGACTCAACGAATGGTTCCAGGAAAACACTGAACGAATGGGTGCTCGCTGAGGAAGCTAAATGACTTAAGAGATCCTAAGGGAGAGCTTATCGTCACATCCCCAATAAGATATACACGCTAAATGTATATACGCACCACACAAATTGAAAACGAGGACGTGCGTTCAGTGCGGAGGGTTGGTTGATTATGCTTAACGAAGTATATATTAGAGCTATAAAATACAAGCGAGGGGACGCAACGTAGGACGTACGCGCGTGGGTTAGACGATAATATTTCAGCATGAAACGTCTCCGCCAAAGAACAGCTCCAATTCGAGAAATAAATTTATTGATCATTCCTTACGATTCTTGAGTATCGCATTGAAATAAAAAGGTTGCTGGCCATGGAGGTGTGTGACGTTTTACGCCTCGAAGATACTGTCATAATTGTGCAAACGTCTCAACGAGAATTCCACTGAGTTGATGATGATTATATATGGTGTTTTTTTGGCGCAAGGGCCATTTGATGGCCAAAGAGCGCCAGTTCATGGGACAAGCGATGTGGACAATGATTGTGAGTAGCGGCCGTATAAGGGCCTTAAGATATCTCACGCTAAGGCGCGTAAAAACATAGAAGTAATAAAATCATGAACATGCCGTGAAAAGTGCGTGGTAATAACGGATAACGAAAGTCTGTGATAATAGAAACCATGGTGGTCATGTATGGCAATAATACAAGTGCCTTGATAGTTCACACCCTTGCGTCCAAGGGCCGTGAGGAAAGTTCTTCGTTCAGTGTAGCCGCCACAGCGGAGACCTATATAGAGAGGTCCTGCTACGAAATGCCCGGGTATATGACATGAAATGTACGAACTTCTCTCAAAAAAGCTAACAACGATTTATGTGCGAAAAGTGGTTTCCTACCGATGAATATTGCAGGATGAAGGGGTATCTGTTGTCGGTATGGTAATGGAAAGTGTTGCTTTCTTAGCGTGTCTAATTCTTTACACTGGATGAGAATGTGAAGTACGGTGAGCACTTCTCCGCATCTATCACACAAAGGTGGATCGTTATGAGACAAAAGAAATGAATGTGTAGTGTATGTGTGTCCTGTTCTTAACCTTGCAATTTCACTGAGTTGAAATCCTGCAAAAACCATGCCTCGCGCTTTGCGCAGTGAAATATATATATATATATATATATATATATATATATATATATATATATATATATATATATATATATATACCATGCCCCTCTAGACCGTTCGACCATGTCGGCATCAATATCTATGGTCCCCTTCCCAACACTGCGGATGGAAACCGCTGGATCATAGTTGCCGTCGACCACCTCACGCAGTATGCCGAAACTTCACCCCTTCCTTCGTCTACAGCAAAAGACGTTGCGACTTTCGTTCTTCACAACATCGTATTACGTCACGGAGCACCTCGAGATTTACTAAGTGATCGTGGTCACGTATTCTTGTCAGACGTCATCGCAGCATTGCCACGTCGTTCAACGCACTACAAGTGCCTATCATCCCCAGACCAATGGAATGACAGAGCGCTTCAACCGCACCCATGACATGCTGTCAATGTACATCTCACCAGACCCCTCTAATTGTGACAGAGTGAACCCGTTTATCACGTTGGCCTATAACACGGCCATTCAAAGCACTACTGGGTTCCCTCCTTTTTTCCTCCTCTACGGACGCGAACCTTCTTGCACTATGGACAGACCTAACACCTCAAAGTCCACGACTTTGTCTCAAGCCGCTACATACGCTGAAGAATGCCGCCAACTGGCAAGATCATTCACAAAACAAGACCAAGGACGCCAAAAGCACCAACATGACGCATCAATTTACACTACTTCCTACGATCCAGCTTTACTCGTCTGGCTGCATGTCCCCTCTACTTCACCTGGCCTTTCTACCAAGTTGGTTCCCAAGTATCATGACCCATATCGTATACTGCAAAAAACGTCACCGGTGAATTACCTTATCGAGCCACTGGAACCATCTTCTGACCAACGTCGTCATGGCCAGGAATTTGTCCACGTGTCGAGACTTAAGCACTACTATCACCCTGCCATGTTTACTTGTCCATAGGTCTCCAGAATGGCTCCTTATTTGGCGGGGAGTCATTGTAATGAATCTGAATGACGGACGCTCTGCTGTTATCGAAGAATACGATGATGATTGGTGGCTGCAGTAGTAGCTCGCGCACGCCGCTCGCTGGTAGCCAGACCTGCCTCATGAAGCACCTTTCGCCAAGCTGCGTCTGAAGCTTTCTCGACGTAGAACACCTCTATTTTAATCACATTTACCTTACAATTTGGTCTAATATCCTCCCCTATACTTTCCTTGGCATTATTGTCTGTTAGATTTCCTTAACACTTCTTTCGTGTATATATATATATATATATATATATATATATACATATATGGGAAGGAAGTGTTAAGGAAATCTAACGGACAATGCCAAGAAAACTATAGGGGAGGATATTAGACCAAATTGTAAGGTAAATGTAAAGAAAGAAAAGTGGGTTAAAAGATATGTTGCCAGTGGGCAGGAACCAAACCTGCGACCTTCGAATAACGTGTTCGATGCTTTACCACTGAGCTGCCACGATGGCTATCCTCCCAGCCACTTTATTATGTATATATGTGAATTTAAACGTGAGAGTGTCAGTCAGCGCCATATGTAGCCATGGAGACGAGCCTGTCAAACTCTTTATGAAGCTGTGTGGCGTCACGTAGCACGTAGATTTATTACGAGCTGGCAGCTGACCTGTAGTGGCTCGTATACAACGTAAGGCACCAAGTCTGCCAGTACGAGACCCTCGTTAATGAATAAGGGAAAGAAGTGCATACTTAAGGGCTCGTTTTTCGGTGTTTTCACACAATAACAATGAATTCTAACAGACAATATTGCCAAGAAAAGTATAGGGGAGGTTATTAGGCCGAATTGTAAGGTAACTGTGAATTTTATATGCCACACGGTCTGGGCGGGAAGTAGACTTATTGCAGCAGGTAAGTGAGTCTTGCAGTTCAGCCAAACAGAAAGGTTCATTGTATACCTCGTGTGTTCTGTGTTTGCGATCTAATCTCTGTTTTCACATTCTGGTTTCGTATCGTTGGAACGCTTAATTTAGATGCGATGAGCTGGAAACCTGTTCGATGTGCGCCCGGAATGTGTTCACCTGGTCCTCCAAGCAGCCGCCTTGCGTGTTCAACACAGGAAGGGAATTTGCTTGTTTCCTTTTTACCTTTTTCGCCCTGTTTCAGACTGTACCCTCTTGTGTGTATGACATAATGCCTGATAAATGTTTATGCTAACTTTTTCTTTTCGACTGTCGGCACACCCTCCTTTTTACGACTTGATGCTCTTAAAACTTATAAGGTTGTCGGCTGTACGTGGGTCTCGGAGCAACTTCCATGACTTGTTTTATTTTTTGCGCGCAATACGGCACTCATTATTCAACCATAGTACTCGCCATTTGCGTGAAGGTTCACATGTTTGCGGAATACATTTTGCTGCAGCATCAATCAAGAAAGTTGTAAAATAGCACACAGCAACGTCCATAAATAACTCCCCCATGTCAGTCTAAGCTAATTGTGTCATCTTGTGGAACTGTTGGCAATTCGCTTTGTCAGTGAGCCACTTGGAAAGCTTTGAAGGACATGCATTTCTTATTGATGTGCTCAAAACTATAGGAGAATGGTTACTATTATGTGGATTATTTATGACTCCCATTTAGGCAGAGAAAAGAGTGATGGAGGTACTATGCCGAGGTGTTTTGTCGAGTCCATATTGTTAGCGATTTTGTAATATGTTGGCTCTTATTGATTTAGGAGGCACGCCCCGGAAGAGAAAAAACTGTTCTATCGGGCAACCTCGCGCATCGCAGCGAGAGTCACCCCAGAGGCTACTATATCCATTAAAGTCTCCTAGCACAAGGCGGGGTCTGGAAGTTCGTGTATTAAGGATTGGAATCCGTGTTTTTTCAAGACGGTGTTTTGAAGGTACGTACAGAGAGAAGATGGTGACGAGCTTATGATAAAGAACTGCTCGAACAGCCACCGCTTCAAGGGATGTTTGTAGTGATAGGTGTTGTTGAATATCCTAGTGATAGTATATCCTAGTATATCCTAGTGATAGGTGTGTACATGCAATCCCTTTATTGACCCTAACGGCTACACCGCCGCATGGCGCAAAGCATCATCCCGATCGTTTCGAAAAATAACGTAATGACGTAGAAAGTTAGTGTGTTTAGGTCCTATATGTGTTTTTTCTACACAGAGCACTTGATGTATGCTTGTATAGAAGTCCCTGGGTATCGTCGAGGTTTCTCAGCAGTCCTTTGACATTCCACTAAGTATTTGTGTCTTCATTTAGAAGTTATTTGGTGCTGCGTGTACAAAAAGTTTTGGCTTACATTACAGGACCTTTTGGAGCCCTGTAAATGTGGGGCTTATCTTTTCTGGGGCACTGCGAAGAGTTGCGCCTATCCATCAGCGTCTGGGGTGCTGTAGGAGTGGGACTTTTGTCCATCACCTCTTGTGAGGTAGTGGGTGGTGCTTGCTTGGCAGGCAGCTTCACAGTGGCTTCGAACCTTACTGCACCTGCAGTGGCCCAAGGTACAGCAGACTCTGAAGTCTGTTGTACCTCGGGCCTCTGCTGTACCTCTGAAGACTGCTGACCATCTTTACCAGGGGCCGGTACAGTAAATGTTGCTCCAGCCGGGGGCGCTGATGGCACGACCACCCCCACACTCTGTGTGACGGTCGCGGGTACAGAAACGTGGGGCGTTGTGCCCCGGCGCGTCACATCGGCAAAGGTGTGTTAAGACGGGTTGTGTAGTGCAAAATGTTAACGTGTATCTTGGAATGACAGATTGAATTTGAACCTGAGTTCTACTAATTGTTTCTCTTTTTTCCATGTGGGGCACGATCGTGAGTAATTGATTTAGTGGGGTTTAACGTCCTCAAACCACCATATGATTACGAGAGACGCTGTAGTAGAGGGCTCCGGAAATTTCGACCACCTGTGGTTCTTTAACGTGCACCAAAATCTGACCACACGGGCCTACAGCATTTCCGCCTCTTTCAATAATACAGCCGCCGCAACCGGGATTTGATCCCACGACTTGCGGGTCAGCAGCCGTATACTTTAGCCTCTAGACCACCGTGGCGATGCATGATCGTGACTAGGCAGGGTGATATCCTCCACAGTTCGAAGAAGGAGTTGCTTTTGAAATGCATTTGTCGGATATGTGCTGAATGGATGCGCACTTTGCGCAAGTTGCGCACCCTCTACAACTCTGCTATTCATGCCCGAAGCTTTGTCATTTGAAACATCAACGAGGATTGGGAATGTATGGTGTTACACGGAACATACAATAGCCAGTTTCGATTGATTCTGGTAGGTCACAGGTTCCGAAGGTAATTATTACGTGTTTTGTAGGAGTCGGTTGTCACGCCTTATTGATACTCCTTGCACCTTGACCACATTCTCGTCTGGCCAACCTTTGAGCAGTTCACTTTCAGAAAGTTCAAGGAGATCGTCGGAAATTACGCCACGGACAGTGTTCATGGACCTGTGTGCGCCCACCGAAACAGGTGTTTCTCCAAACGCTACAAGTTTAGACTGCATCTCATATTGAGCTTTGTCGCGAACCTTTAGAAGGAGATCACCACTTCTCATCTTTGTGACTCTATAACCCGAACCCATTGCTTCTTTGTGAGTTTTTGACAGGAGAAAAGGTGAATTTGCTCGAACTGTCTTCGTTCTGATTTGACTGTGGATAACGTTGTACTTCGGGAAAATTGGCTTTGGTATGTTTCGCGTAAATGTGTTTTCGGTGCACCACCTTTTCGGGACCGATCAGGGAGGAAAAGCATTTGCCATAAAAACTATCAAGTTCAGCGGCTATCAGAGGTTCCGGAACCAGAAGAGGGGGCATTAAGGCCGTCGCCAGGAGGAGGGGAAATGCCCCCCCCCCCACTGAAACTAATCTGCTCACCTAACCTTCTGTCTCCCCTTAACCCGCTTGCCTTCTCTGGGAATCCAGTTGGTTATCCTTAATGAGCAGCGGTTATCCTGTCTACGCTCTACATGCCCGGCCCATGTCCATTTCCTTTTTTTGATTTCAACTCTGATATCCTTAGCTCCCGTTTGTTCCCTTATCCACTCTGCTCTCTTCTTGTCTCTTAAGGTTACACCTACCATTTTTGTTTTCATATCTCGCTGCGTCGTCCTCAATTTAAGCTGAACCCTCTTTGTAAGTCTCCAGGTTTCTGCTCCGTAGCTAAGTACCGGCAAGATACAGCTGTTATATACCTTGCTCTTGAGGGATAGCGGCAATCTACCTATCATAATTTGAGAGTGCTTGCCAAATGTGCTCCACTCTATTCTTATTCTTCTAGTTACTTCAATTTCGTTATTCGGCTCTGCAGTATCTGTAGCTCTCCGTAGCTCTCCGGCTCTCCGTAGCTAAGTACCGGCAAGATACAGCTGTTATATACCTTGCTTAGAGGGATAGGGGGCAAACTACCTGTAATAATTTTAGAGTGCTTGCCAAATGTGCTCCACTCCATTCTTATTCTTCTAGTTACTTCAACTTCATTGTTCGACCTGCCCTATGTAGACATAGTCTTTTACAACTTGACGTGCACTATTGCCTATCTCGAAGCGCTGCTCTCTTCCGAGGTTGTTGTACATTACTTTCGTTTTCTGCAGATTGCTTAGGACCCACCTTTCTGCCGTAATCATGAGTAATCACTCCGTAATCATGAGTTGCACTTTGTCCCCTGAGTTTCTTAGCATTGCAATGTCATCGGCGAAGCGCAAGTTACTAAGGTACTTTCCGTTAACTTTTATCCCTAACTGTTCCCATTCTAGGCTTTTGAAAACCTCCTGTAAGCACGCGGTAAACAGCATTGGGGAGATTGTGTCCCCCTGCCTAACACCCTTCTTGATTGGTATTCTGTTGCTTTCTTTATGAAGCACTATGGTAGCAGTTGATCCCCTGCAGATTTCTTCCAGGATGTTTATATATACGTCATCAACGCCCTGATTCTGCAGTGTCTGCATGACGGCTGATATTTCTACTGAATCAAACGTCTTCTCGTAATCTATGAAGGCTATGTATAGTGGTTGGTTATATTCTGAGCATTTCTATATTACCTGATTGATAGTATGAATGTGGTCGATTGCTGGGTAGCCTGTTCGAAATCCTGCTCGTTCCTTTGGTTGATTAAATTCTAATGTTTTTTTACTCTGTTAGCAATTACCTTTGTAAATGGCTTATATACTACAGAGAGCAAGCTGATCGGCCTGTATTTATTCAAGTCCTTGTCAACTCCGTTCTTATGTATTAAGATGATGTTAGCATTCTTCCAAGACTCTGGTACTCTTCCCGTCAGGAGACACCTCGTAAACAGGGTGGCTAATTTTGCTAACACAATCTGCCCTCCATCTTTTAGCAGATCTGGTGTTACCTGATCCTCACCAGCAGCTTTGTCTCTTTGCATGCTCTCCAAAGCTTTTCTGACTTTTTCTATCGTTACTGGTGGGGTGTCATCTGGGTTACTGCTAGTTCTTATAGTATTAAGGTCATTGTTGTTCTGACTATTGTACAGATCTGTGTAAAACTCCTCCGCTATTTTAACTAACCTATTCGTATTGGTAGTTATATTGCCTTCTTTGTCCCTTAGTGCATACATGCAACTTTTCCTCTATGCCAAGTTTCCCCTTCACTGTTTTGACTCTTCCTCCGTTTTTCAGAGCGTGTTCAATTCTCTCCATGTTATACCTTCTTACATCGCATACCTTACGCCTAATAATCTACTTCGAAAGCTCTGCCAGTTCTATTTTGTCTGTTGTACTTCGGACATTCATTATTTGACACTTCTCAATGAGATTCTTGGTTTTCTGGGAAAGCTTGCCAGTGTCCTGTCTAACTACCCTGCCCCCAACTTCTACTGCACACTTCGTAATGATACTCGTCTGATTATCATTCATTGTATCTACGCTAAGGTTGGTTTCCTCACTAAGAGCCGAGTACCTGTTCTTAAGCGAGACCCTGAATTCCTGTACTTTCCCTCTCAGTTCTAGCTTATTGATTGGCTTCTTGCGTATCAGTTTCTGTCGTTCTTTCTTCAAGTCTAGGCGAATTGGAGACCGTACCATTCTATGGTCACTGCATCGTACCTTGCCAACCACTTCCACATCCTGCACGATGCCAGGTGTGCACTTATTATAAAGTCTGTTTCGTTCTTGATGATAATGATATGTAGGTTTTAATGGCACAAGGTTCATGTCTTGGCCAAAGAGCGCCTTGGAAAAGATGGAGGAGTGGAAATGATTTGGAATATAACAATGAATAAGATGATGCTACAGGGCTGTATAAAGGCCTAAAATTGCTCGCCCTAAGGCGGATAAAACGTGATATATTAAAACAATGTGAGTGAGGTGAAATGATTAGCTATAGACTAATGACAATGCTCATAGTAAAAGAATAAGAAAAACTTTGGGACTGTCATGTTATTTAGCACATTTGCCTCATCAGTGCCCTTGAACACAAGAGGCACAAGGCAGGGTGCTGTCTATGCGGCCACCACAACAGCAACCTCCGGACAGAGACCGTGCTACGGGTCACCTCGAAACATAGTTTTAAAACCATGTATTTCTTTTAAAAATGCCATCAATGATGTTTGTTTAAACAGTGCATCCCTACCAATAAACATAGAAGGGTGCAGTGGAAGATGCTGTCGATAGGGCAGTAGAAAATGTTTCTTTCTGATACCATCCACCTCACTACACTGGACAAGGATGTGGAGAACTGTAAGTGGTTCACTGCATTGGTCAAAGCTAGGTTGTTCACCACCAGATAGAAGATATGAATGTGTGCAGTGTGTGTGTGTCCTGTTTGTAGCCTGGTAAGTGTTACTTGTCCGTAGCGTGATTTAGATACCGGTGGCCAATTTACAAGTTTGGGTTTGATAATATGTAGTTTATTTTCAGTCTGCCTGTCCCATAGGCGCTGCCAATATGCTCTGGGTTTTTGGTGTAGGAAGTGCTTCATGTCAAGTGTAGGGACGGTCAAAGATGGGTTAGTGGCAGCGTTGTCGTGCGCGGATACAGCGAGCTGGTCTGCAGCCAGGTTTCCAGCAATCTCGCGGTGCCCTGGCACTCAGCACAGCACAACATGACGTTTGAGTGCGTAAATCTCACATAAAAGCGAGTAAAGTGATACAAACAGAGGATTTTTATGTTTTTCCATTGTTTTAAAAGCTGTTACAACACCCAGAGAGTCCGTGTATATAACCACGCGTTCTAGTTTTAATTCCTTATTATGGCTGGCAGCAACAGATAGCGCATGAGCTTCTGCGGTGAAAATGCTTGTTTGTGGGTGCAGAATACCGGAAGCTGAAAAGGATGGCCCTACAGCTGCTTAGGACACAGAAGTGAAAGACTTAGAGGCATCTGTAAAAAATTCAGGGCAAACGTGTTTGTGCTTAAGTTCCATGAAGTATGTGTGTGTATGTGCAATAGGTGCATGCTTCGTCACTTCGACGAAGGATAAATCACATTCTATCACCTGTCACTGCCACGGTGGTAGGTGTGCAGCAGGAGCCCTGAGACACGGTTCAAAACGCGGCACACCTGTTATTTTGGCTAGGCCCCTCAAGCGAAGTGAGTAAGGCTGCCTCATCGAGGGCCGGCTTTCAAAAAGTGCACAACTAGGCAGATCATTAATTATGAAATGCGTAGGGTGTTTCTTATCACCGTTCACTTTCAGATAAGAGATAAAAGACATGTAAGCCCTCTGCGGGGAGAGTGACCACTCATTCGACTCAGCGTAAAGGCTCTTTACAGGGCTCGTTCGATAAGCACGTGTAGAGAGGCGGATGCCCAGGTGAAGTACAGGATCCAGAATTTTCAATGTGCTTGGCGAGGCTGAATGATATACTATTGCCCCATAGTCAAGACGTGAATGTACCAGGCTTTTGTACAGATTCATGAGGCACTTTCTGTCGCTGCCCCAGGATGTGTACGACAGTAACTTCAGGATATTCATTTTTAGATGCGGAAGCATCTTATACTCGCGCCTTGTAGTGCGCCGTCCGCGCCGTCCGCACCGCTTTTCGAACATTCGACAGCTGACGCGCGCGCATGCGCCGTCGCGCCGTCGCGCACCATCTGTGCCGCGCGCGCTTCTCCCCTTCGAGAACATTCGACAGCTGACAGCGCATGCGCTGTCGCGCCGTCGCCATCTGTGCCGCGCGCGCGCTTCTCCTTCGAGAACATTCAACAGCTGACAGTGCATGCGCCGTCGCGCTGTATATATACTCAAGGTCGGCGCTCGCTCGCTCGCTCAGTTGCCGCTCGTCGGTTGGTTTGTACGGCGCGTCGACGTCCAAGGTCACGGTGAAATGAATTCCAACGAATCCACAAACACAATGATCGACGTCCCTTCGACCAGCGCCGTCCTTTCGCATACGTGTGTACGTGTTCACTCATTTAACACCCCCTCCTACAACCACGTTAACCAATTTAGCCATCGACCCAAGTAAGTCGCAATTTAACACCCCATTTCACAACCACGTTAACCAATTTAGCCATCGACCCAAGTAAGTCGCACTTTAACACCCCGTTAACCAATTATATGCTCCGCATCCTCCTCAGTGTTCCCCCGAGGGAAGCTGCGGGCAATTTTTTTCATGCATTTATTTTTAAGGTGTTTGATGTGTGATGCAAATGTTAGTTTTCATCCAAGATTATACCTAGGAACTTATGTTCTGTGCTTACGGGCGGAAGTTGGCCTTTGATGACAATCTGAGGATCAGGGTATAAGCCTTTTTTCCGGGTGAACAGGACACATGTGCTTTTTTGTTGGCTGACTTTGAACCCATTCTCATCAGCCCATTTGGACACTTTGTTTATAGCAAGCTGGATCGGTCGCTCACAGATGCCGAAGGAACACGATTGAAAAGCTATCAGGATGTCATCAACATATGTGGGGTAAAATATGTTATAGGGAATGTACTGAGGGATTAGGGCTCCTCCGTGTCCATTTGCGGTTTCCCCGTGTTAGGTAGAAGGTATTCAAAATCCATAAATTATTGCATTATGCGAATTCTACTAGTAGCTCTCCTCTGGCGCTTCTAGTACCGATGCCATATTCTCCTACTGCCTGGTCTCCAGCCTGCTTCTTCCCTACTGTTGCATTAAAGTCACCCATTAGTATAGCATACTGTGTTTTTACCTTACTCATTGCCGATTCCACGTCTTCATAGAAGCTTTCAACTGAAGCGTCATCATGGCTGGATGTAGGCGCGTAAGCCTGTACCACCTTCATCTTGTATCTCTTATTCAGTTTATTACGATACCTACCACTCTTTCATTAATGCTTTAGTGTTCCTCTATGTTGCCAGCTATGTTTCTGTGCATTAGGAACCCCACTACCAGTTCTCCTCTGTCAGCCAAACCCCGATAGGAAAGGACGTGCCCATTCTGTAGCACCGTATATGCATCATCTGTCCTCCTAACCTCAAAGAATCCTATTATATTCCATTTAACACCCTCTAGTTTCTCGAATAGTATAGCTAGACTTCCCTCACTAGATAAGGTTCTAGCGTTAAACGTTGCCAAGTTCAGGTTCCAATGGCGGCCTGTCCGGATCCAGAGACTCTTAGCACCCTCTGCTGCGTTGCAGATCAGACCACCGCCGTGGTCAGTTGCTTCGCAGCTGCTGGGGACTGAAGGCCGTGAGTTAATTGATGTATGCATGTGGGAAGAAGTGGCCAGATACTGCACCGGGGTGGCCAATCCGTCTCTGGTAAGGGAGTGTGTTACCGGCAGTGGTTACCGGTGAAACCGCACCCCAGGCCTCTTAATGCAGTTACATCACCACACGGATTTTCTTTTAATCAGGTTGGGAACTGCGCGGCACCTGGATTTAACCACGGACCTTTCGCATGCGAGGCGGATGCTCTAAGCATTACGCCATCACCGCACCCCCACATATATACACCTGCCCACAAACCTCGCCTTACACTTCAGATATACTTTAGGAGCCCCTGGCAGCTATGGTGGCCATCCCCCACCGAGCCAATCAAGGGGGACGCTACAAGCTTGAGTAACCAACATTTGGAGACGACAACCATGCATCACTGGTATAACGTGCTGTATTTCTCCGAGGTTCGATAGCTACACCAGGTTAACCCTCGCCGGCAGGAAATTCGGAAGTAAGCAGAAAACAGATGATGACATAGATGAAAAGAGTGAGAGAAAGGCGAAGGCTTCGGGACAGAAAACAGGAAGAAGCGACTGCCGATTTCCCCTGGGTGGGTCAGCCCAGGGGTGCTTTCTAAGTGAAAGTAGGGCCAAAGGGGTTTGTTGCCTCTGCGGGGGCGCCTTAAAGGTCCAAGCACCATGCGTTGGCTCAGCCCCCAGGATCCTCTTTTCTCCGGACATGGCAAAGCCACGTACGGCTGGGCGTGGGCAGTACTCGAACCCCTCCCGTCTCCATTAGCTCGGGTCTGTGGTGTCGCTCCACACCAAACGTCTATGTGCGCAGATGCTCATGCGGGGATCTGGCACAAAATTCAGAAGATCCATGCCTTATTATCATCGTCTGACCTATGCGCATAAGTCTTACTTCTTCCCTAGTGGTCATCCCTTTCTTTTTCGCTATATGTATGTTGACGTACTATAAGCCCGCTGTTGGCAGTCAGCGCATGCACTCGTTATCGTCGCATGTGTGGTGATTGATTAATTGATTGATGTGTGGGGTTTAGCATCCCAAAACCACCATATCATTATGGGAGATGCCGCATGTGGAGGGTTTCGAAAAGTTCGACCACCTGCGTTCTTTAACATGCACCCATATCTGAGCACACAGACCTACAACATTTTCGCCTCCATCGAAAATGCAGCCGCCGCTGCCGGGATTGGATCTCAGGAGCGGCAGGTCAGCAGCTGAGTACCTTAGCCACTATACATCCCCGCAGAGGGGTGTGTTGTGCGTATGTGGATTGAGTCCTTTGTGTTCTAATTGACCCGTACAAACGAAATGCTTCAACAATCTCAAGTCAATGCAGTCGCAGTGCCGACCATCTCAGTTAAACGCGATAGCGTTGAAGAGCTCGTTTCACAGAATTTTTGCCGTCAGCGGCGTTGCTTGAGAGGTATAATAATCATCTTCTGCGTGACCGACAAATATGCAAATATTTTCTGGGTACTAGTGAGGATCGAACACAGCTTTTCGCCTGGCAGGCGGATATTATACCACACAGCAACACCTGCTTGATAAAAAAGTTAAGAAGTTCAGATAGCCTGCTGTGCCTTGGGATGCATCGAGAATAACGTTCATATTTTACACATATACGCGTCTTGTAAACAAGCTTCTGATGACAACATACACTATCGCAGTTATATTGCGTACTGCAAGTGCCCATTGTCATAAGGTGTCAATGTAACAATGACTTCGCGCATTGTTTGAAGCAGCAAGCCATTACAAAAAGCCCACACGTCAAAGTGAGTACTCACTTAAGACGACGTAGTGAGGTGCATCATACCATGTTCGAAAAGATTTCACGCGTACAATTGCTCGTGCTTCAACTCATGCTATTCATTACACAGAGGGCAGTGATATGCGAAGGGTTTACGAAGACAAACCACTTCCAACTCTATCGACTACATTATAGTAATCCACAACTTTGACTTTTCGAGTAACATCATACGATAAAAAGTATGCTTTACAGGGTGACAGACATACTGGGCACAGGGCTTCACTATCATGTTCAAGACGATGCTTAAAGATAACCTGATTTTTTTAGTAAATATCACGTATCTACTTTAATTATACAGGTATCATGTCGAGTTAGCGTCAATCGTGGTAAAGCACCACCGTTCAAACTGTTCTTCGTAGCACTACACGAGGCTAACACCCTCGCGAGCAAAAGCACTTCATTTCAGGTTACCCCTTCTGGTGTTGATCATACCAATGTTGCTTTTGGCATGGTTGCACAACTGTAAACGACTGGTTATAAAAAATATATGTGACTGTTCCACACATATATCTGAACGTGTAATATTTGGACACAAATTTACAGGAATTTTCATAACACTTCGTTCAACAAAATGTTACAACCCAACGCTTGCTTCGCAGGACACTGTTTGCCATAGTGCATGACATACCATTTTGTTTATTCTGCAGATAGATGTGAAACATTTTTAAATAGGCCTGTTGAGAATATATGAAAGAAGTGAAATTTATCTTCAAGGTACAATAGTGCAACTTTCAAACAATGTCATATCTTTAAGGAACTCAAAACATTTTCACTATCCTCTATTATACTTTTGACAGCTGCCAGGCGATAAACAATTCGCAATCTACAGAACCGAAGACATAATATTGCCGAAAAAAAGAATACGTGCAGAGCCTCTGCATAGGATACCGAAATATGATGCATATTTTTGTTGTTGTTGCACCCTTGACGGATAGCGGGCGTTCCAAAACACCTCCGTACTTACGAATACGTGTAACTCACTCATTGGAGACGTCGGCCGTCGTACCGTACCGTCCATTCAGAGTACACTGACAGCTTGGTGGCCTCGATGTTTATGACAACGCTCGCTTCTCCTCACCGTACCTTTCCACGCTAGCAGCGACTCAAAGTCCCGTGCTCGGGGCTTTCCCGTAACGAGCCTTGCGATGCTGAGCGACAAGCGTTACAGAATTGTTTATGGCGGCCGGCACAACTGCGTCGCGAACCAGCAACTGCTTTTGCTTTCGCAAACAGGTAGTTCGAGCAGTAGCGATATTCATTTACCCCACGCGCTCCGATGCAACCTTTTTTGAAAAAAAAAATGACCGCATATCCAGGGAATGGAGGTCAAGGAGCTTGCTCCAGAGGGTAAACCAGTGCCCCGCCACGGTGGTCTAGCGGCTAAGATACTCGGCTGCTGACCGGCAGGTCGCGGGATCAAATCCCGGCTGTGGCGGCTGCATTTACGATGGAGGTGGAAATGTTGTAGGCCCGTGTGCTCATATTTGGGTGCACGTTAAAGAACCCCAGGTGGTCGAAATTTCCGGAGTCCTCAATTACGGCGTCTCTCATTATCATATGGTGGTTTTGGGACGTTAAACCCCACAAATCAACCAGAGGGTAAACCGGTAAACCGTGAATCCTGTGTACATATTCTCAATTGTCATCATATAAAGACGTGACACGAGAGTAGTTGTGTTGCGATTGTGAATACACGTTATATACACAATATTTAATATAAGTTTTACATATCTATATAGTTAATACACAATTTTTACATACCTATAAACTATATACATATATTTGCATGCTGATGCCGTAAGTAAATTTTGTTTAAGACCTTATTTACGGTTCACATAAGCTCGGAGGAACGTTTTCCTTTTAGTATAATGGCTTTGTGATCCGCAAAGTGCAAAGTCAGAGGACCTTGAAATATAGGAAGTATACATCCTATAGTAATTATAATAAAACTTCGGAGAAGGGTTCTTACGGCGAGCTCGCGCTGCAGCCGCATTGCGAGCCTTCCGCGCCGCCACCTTGGGATCTGCTGTGTTCATAGTAGGTAGTGGTATCGCCGCACACTGAGTGATGTCTGGCTGATTGATGTCTGGATTGAGCGTCGATGGATGGATAGATGGATATGACTGTACCCTTTAGATCGGGCGGTGGCTAGCGCCACCAAGCCGTACTACTTAATGAACCAAAAACTATATTTTTTTTTCCTAAATGGTGAGGCTGAGGATTCGTACTTTGCAGCGAAGGGTTCAATTTTCACTCGTGTCTTGACTTCAGCCACCAATCAGATAACCTCCTTCTAGCTAATTCTACCCGCTTAGAGTCTATTTTGCCCTAAGTGTCCGTAAACCCCTGTGCTGTAAAAACTTCTGCGCCATCAACCTGAACTACAGGGTGAAGCCCTTTACAGAACATTATCAATCGTTCGGCAGTTTCTCCTTCCTCTCCACACGCACTGCATACCGTGTATACCCCTTCGTATTTGGCCCGATATGTCTTTGTTCGCAATATTCCCGTCCTGGCCTGAAACAGTAGAGAACTACCCCGAGTATTATCATAGATCCTTTCCTTGGCTATTTCCTGCTTAAGAATTCAATAGATTTCTAGTGCGGACTTCTTAATCATGCCAATTCTCCACATATTGGTCTCAGCTTCCTTCAACTTCTTCTTTACCAATAATTCTTTTTGGTTTGCCCCCCTGCTGTTTTCCAAGTATTTACCAGTCAATTTTCTGGTTCGCTTCCGCCATTTTGTACCGACATTCTTCATGTACAAGTAGCTGAATACCTTCCTAGACCAACGCTCCTCCCCCATTTTTCTCAATCGCTTCTCAAATTTTATCTTGCTGCTAGCTTCCCTGCCCTCAAATGATGTCCATCCCATATCACCTTGTACTCCCTGATTTGGTGTATTCCTGTGAGCTCCTAAGGCAAGCCTACCTATTCCACGTTGCTTAACTTCTAATCTTGCTTGAATTTCTGATCTCATGCACAAGACCGCATTGCCGAACGTGAGCCCAGGAACCATGACCCCTTTCCATATTCCTCTCACAACATCATACCTATTGTAATTCCACAGTGCCCTGTCTGAGTGGCGGCGCGCCATCCAGTGAGCGCTCTTGAAACTAAGAGCACAGCTGATCCTCTACCGGGAACAATGAGCTCTATTGTAAACGCTGGAACAATGACGAGATACAATGCGCTTGCAAAAGAACCAAGCTATTACAAAAATTCGCGTTTCAGTTCAGCTTCCAGGCTAAGTCAAAATTGCAGTGATAAGGTGTACATAAAAAAAAGAACACAAACACCATTATCAGAAACAGAGTGAGCCATGACTTTGTAACTAAACCAGTGGCGCATACCAACCCGTGCATGCAAGGAAGTATTGCTAACTATGGGAGAAATTAAAATTACTTGGAATTTCAGCTTTCATTGAGCAGTGCTTAGCTACACAAATTTGAAAAGAGCAACACGGTATTTAAGATTAGTTTTCAGAAATGACGCATAATTGTTTCGGTTATCTGGTTTAGTATGTTTTATTACTTCAAACAGTCCTCGAATTGTTCACTTGAATAGAGCTTTGTGGCATCGAACTGGTAAATGTATTATGTGTGTCGCAGGCGTCTGTTAGTAACATGACCAGCCTCCTCGTCACATTGTTCTTGAAGAAGAATTCATTCCACTTAAATATTTCGTAAGGTCCCAGCGAAGATTGCCCTATATCGAAAAATCTCTCTCAAAATTCATGCGGCGTTTGCAGCTGTCAAACAATAAGTATTACGCTCTGCCGGAAATGTGGGAGGCCTACTTCTTGATTATCTCTATCTAATACAGATAGTTTCAAGCGACAAATGGATTAAAAATTACGCCATCTGTCGATATACGAAACCATGTGTGGATACGAAGCAACGAGTGGTAACGCTTACACAGGCGACGGCGTTGACGCTGGCGCTTATCGTGGCGTTGTGCAGGAGAGAAACCTGAGGAGGCGCAAAGCGTGCAGTGATGGACCGGTGTTTCCTAGCGCACCAAGCCAATCACTGCTCATGGGCGATGAGAGACAGAAGATTCCGATTTAACACAGGCACCCGCAGTTTTAGTTAGGGCGCATGCTGCAAACTTTTTGTTTTTGTTTGACCACGCACAGCTGAAATCTCCCACCTGCACTGCCTTGAAGGCGAAGTTCCAGTGCCCGTATATACGGAGCGGCCAGCGAATGGTTGCGCAGTGCGAACAGTCGGTGTTTTAGGAACGAAGCTCCTTATGGCGTGGCTCGTGCGTCCTCCATTGTCGTTTTGCGTAACCGCATCTCGTTAGTTCTCGAACCAGCCATAGAGGGTGAGACTATTACTCTATAACGAATGCATATACGCTGAAAAAATGCAAACGGTATGATACTAGAGGACATTACTTGTAGAAAGATAAAAATTAAAAGGTGAGTTTTAAGAAAACACGGATGATGTCATAGGTACAGAAGGAGAGAGACGATTGCGCGACTACGATCGCGTGTTCTTCAGTCGCACCGTACGCCAGGAGGCGCTCTATAGTGTAATAGAAGCGTCGTTTTTGGCACGCGCGCATTCAGAGGCTCGGCGGCGGAGGATGGACAAGGCTGCCGACCGGCGTGCTCGCATGGAGGCGGTGGCTCGTGCTCGAAGAAGTGGCCTGCACGTGCGGGCGCGGGTGGCCGAAGCAAAACGGGAAGCTGCGCGTTATCGTCGCGAGGACCCTCTAGTACGAGAGCGGGAGGTCGAATCGGCATGGAAGCGGCGTGCGGACCCAGCTTCGCCCCATTCTCTATCATTCACCCTGTAGATGTGCTGCATTTTTTTTAAATCAACAAAGTCACTAGCAGACGTTGACGCATCGGCGTTGGCAGTCGAAAGTTCGGGGAAGCGTAGGACAGGAAGCGAAGGGACTGCGCATGCGCAATGGGGATGTAGACGCCGTGAGAAAGGTTGTCAAGCGGAGATAATGAGAGTGATTCGTGAGAAAAAGAAGGGAGAAGGGTCGTACATACGTGTGTTAACGGCGTGGGCAGGGATGCCTCGAGGAGAGAGGGAGGGCCGTTAGCGTATACTAGTAGACGCTGCCTGCGTCAGCGTTGCGAGGTGACAGAGGCGGGGACGACTTTACAGGCACTAGTAATCACTTTCCACTGCCAGGCCTCCAGATAATTTTGCAAATATTTGTCAGACTAAGTTAAGATTATTATAAGCTCTCCACTGAAGTTAAATAATTACTTGTTTACATAATTATGATAGGTAGAATTAGACAGACAATTGTCTGTTTGGGGTTGAAAGCCACAAGGAAATCTGTACGAACTGCCTTGTAGCTTGCAGTTTGCGCTCTACCACGACCTGGAAGCCACAAGGTTCCTTTCGCTTCTGAAATGTCTGGACTGTGGTTTCATGGGATCCCTGGCTCATTCCAGACCAGCACGAATTTCTCGTGAACATAGAAGCGCTCTTTCTGGGGAATCCAGGTTGCTTTACTTGGGCCTTCAAGCTAAAAACAGGTGGTCACCTCATTGACCCCGTTATAACTTTTACACTGCATTGCGGGATTCTTCTAAACCAATAGGCAACTTTCATAATTTTGCAGGCTGGCGAGGAATACTCGCCGAAAACCATGTTTCATGTCGTCATTGGACTGAACCTACTACTCGGCGTGTTCCGGTTGGTGAGTTGTTCTCCATTTATTGCATATCGCACCATAAAAATTGTACGACCATGTTAATAGTATGTTTTGGCATCCTGTACGGCTCTTGAAGAATTAAGCTTGTCTGCAAGCTAATCAACCGTACCAGTCGATGAATGACAACACGTGTGCCTGGCTTTATGAGCAGTGTGGTGAAACCTGACACCACTGTCCCACAGTGAACTGCTTGTGACCGTCATTAAACCAGTGTGGGTTCTCATTTATTAGAAGCGATTGGGTCAATTTTGCATTTTGTGTCAAGGAGTGTCTCACGATAAAGACATTCGATCCAGATGCGGCTGTAGTGCGACTAAAATTGACCACCATGCAGCTGTATTACAGAATAATTTCTGTCATACAACTGTAATATCCATCAAGTGCCACCGCTGACGTAGGGGCTCCTATAAAATGAGCTTTTGTGATCAGCATTATAACATGAATTTCCTTCATCTATTTAAAAGCGCACCACTACTGGCAGTAGATGTAAGTAACTAAGTTCGAATGTAGCTGCCCTAAGAGCAGTTGTGATTGATAATGAAATATTCAAGTCAACGAGAACTTTGTGAGATACCCAATGACTTGCCGAACGACATTTCACCAGCCGTTTCTGAAGTTTCTTTACTGACGAGATTTTGGGAGGCCTTTTGCTTAGTCACTGATGAAATCACGAAATTACGGAATATTTCTAAAATAAGACATTCGTCGTAAATTCCTGCTACAAAGTGAGGTGCCAGGTAGTTATGTTGATTTTTGAGGCGCAATAGCAACAATGGCTATGATGCGCCAGACACGACGTGATTTTGACATTAGCGTTTTCTCAATTTCTCAAACAATTTCTCAAATTTCAGGTGTCTGCAGAACAGTTGCAAATAAATGGCCCGGGTGAGTGTTCATATAATTATTGGTTAAATACAGTAATAATGAATGGTTTATGAAATATTCAGGCGAATACATTTAATATTCGCGAGTTCACGCCAAAACTCTTCATGTCATTCGGCAAGATCAAAAATCCTCGCCATCTTCAAAACAAAAGTTCCCACTCAGTATATTTTCAGCGTACTAAAGCAATGTAGCCACTGCGAAGAAGCTCTATAGAAAATTGGCGTTTACAACCGAAAACCGCAATACAATTTCGATGGACGGAAAAGTGAAGAATTCATGGAATCTCTGCCGCTCGAGTATTATTCTGGACTTAATACTTAATGCAAGAGTGTCTAGTAATTCACCTTCAATGTAATGTGGATCTCGTAGACTGGATTCAATCCCACAAGCTTTGGGTGAGCAGGCGGTCCCAGAACCAGTATGCTACTGTGGTGGGTCGAGGAAACTAATGCTGCTAATGTGCCACTAAACAATTGAGTTGAAAGACAGCTTTGCGGAGGTGCTCTCTTAAACGAAAGTGCCTTGGTCATCGGACCGCATATTCGGTCGGAAATCACACTCCCGGTAAAGAATATGGAGGGAGATTCGAAGAGGGCCAACACCCTACAACTATGATGCTCGAATAAATCACACCCACCGCCATATAACTACCTCTGCAAGAGCGTTAGCAGCGCTTAAATAGGACATCGCGGTGTACTTCTTGTAAAAACTTTAGAAACAAATCTACAGACCACTGAAGTTCACCGCACCTATTGTCGGAATGGCTTTGTGCTTTGAGGTATGATATGCAGTTTTTTATGACGCGAGGTACAAGTGTAGAGAGAGATCGCATGACTGATAATGCGAGCGCTGGCCAATCAGTTGTGATGACGGGATGCTATATGGCTGTAAGATGGCCCAAAATGACTCGCTGTATGGAAGCGCAAGACATACCAGGCATAAAAGTATGACAGTGACAAGTTGGTCGCTTTAGATTGATTTCAGGAGGCATATTCAACAAGCTATAGCGGAGCAAACGCGTCCTATGATGCTCTTAAAATGTTGGAATACCTCGCCGAGCACTTGCCAAGAGAAGTGTCCCGAAGATACCAACAGGTACACGGATGTTAAAGGTGTGACAAGGGATCGTGGTGCGAAAATGCGATGACTTGGAGGTATCACAGCCCTTCATCGAGGCCCTTGAGTTCTGGAGCCACAGCGGGAAACTTTGTTAGAAGGACGTACTACGGATTGCCCGCGTATAAAATGTGGGAACTATGTACACACGTGAGCAACAGAATGCGGACTATGGCAGTGCATGTGAAAATAGCCGACTACGCCACACTCAAGCAGTTCGCTCTCGAGAAAATGGATGTGACGCAATCGCTCTCGGCATCAGACAGCAACACGCAGGATAGCATTTGGCCGTACGCTTCTGCGTTTGGGCGTATACGTTAGACAAATTGTCACAGATATTTAAAATCTATGCCAAAGGATATGAAGAGATCTCGTGGAATATGGTAGTGGAACAGTGTCGAAAACTCATTTTTCGGTCAGCTTTTTGTTCAGTGTCTTGTTCCTTTGTAACAGGGATCGCAAGCGGGCAGCCCGCGGTTCTCCATGCGGCCTGCAATGCATTCGTTATCGGCCAGAGCCAGCACATGCTTGTATATCATTATTTATTTAACAAATGGTTTCGTAAGCCACAGTGGTATGAACAATCTCAAGCACACTTTATTCGAAAAGCCCCCCATCCACTTAAAATGTGTTGAACAAAAGTTTGAAACAAAAAACTTATTTCGAAATTGGCATCCATGTCTGGGTCATTCTGTAGATGTTCGAATGTGCTGTTTGAATCCTAATGCTATATCTCTTTTTGAAAATACCAAACATCAGGCACCGGCAGGGCCACTTTTGAAATCGGCATTGTTGGCTGACATTTCGTACGAGATATCTCGACTCCCCTTCTTCCAACTTTTTTTTTACTGTCCTGGACTTTCCCGGAATAAGTTGGACGACTGTGGATCGCTAGCTGAGGTGACCTTGGGACCCTTAACCCTTGGAAGTGAATTGCAGGTACCTCTGTACGTGTTGAGAAGGCAATGCTACTTCGATACAAAGTGAACATTTGCCTTATCGCTAAGGGTGCTATTTGCATCTGTAATTACTAACACTACGTTCCTTTCACTCCTCAAAGAATGTGGCTTATCAGCACCGTCAAGAAGGATCGTGAACGGCAAGGCAGCTCAAGAGGACCAGTTCCCGTGGATGGTAAGGTGCCAAAATCTTAAATCCTGTGCTACTCATCAAGAAAAAAAAAACGTGGGTTTTAAACAAAGTGAGCCTGCTTTGTTTTTTTTTAAGTACACCATCTCTCACTAAACAAAACCAACAGCAGCATGCGAAGCAGCGCATGCGTCGACTTAGGTTGCGTTTTTCACAGGCACCTTTCCCGATGTGAACACGTCCTTGCATGTGGAGCACACCATGAATTCACTTTAGTTTCTGTTACTGTTACTCGTACAAAACTCCTATTGGAGCACGTCAAGCGGGAGCACGTGACTTCATCACGTGTCTGAAGAATCTCGTTCCCCGACACGATCAGGTGATTGCTGAGAGAGTGCAAAGGGGAAAGTTCACAGCCGCTTACACAGCCACTTACGCATGGCTGAAGGCATAGCGTGTTCTAGCGTGTTGTGTCAGGGATAAAACGCGGTGTTTCATCGCGCGTCTGCAGAATCTCTTTGCCCGACGCAAATGACATGGCGGATAATGAACTGCAGATCATGAAATTTCTGGTTGCCTATTATGAAAACTTCATATACGAAAGGTGTTGTCCGTCCTGAATGCATTATTTTAATCGGGCGTCAATAAACCATGGGTAGTTTCAGCAGGTTCCGACTGTCTCGTTTACTGCTGGAGAGGCATTGCCCCTTCCCGCTGAACAGTGGGGACGAAGGTGGAATTAAGAATGAGCACATGAATGTTTTGGTCCCTCCGTTTCTTGAGTTGCCACAGGGTGTATCGTATGAATCTCTACAGATGAATTGTTATTTAGCCATTCATCGAATACATTCAGAGTGTCACCATCACCAAGTTCCCATCAGAAATTACCTGTCACAACAGTTGGCTACAACCTAAGAATGAATACAAGCTGTGCTAGTAAAACGTCAGACTGGTTGTCGATCACCTCGGTAAAGAAGTCTTGCAAGTCAGTTTTCTTTTTAACCTCAAGTGCCTTTTTTTCGTGCCAATGTAAATAACATGCGTATATAGAAGGAAGGTTTCCTGTTTCTACTTCAATTATAAACTTCTAGCTAAGGAGGGCCGTTTCAGACTCTGAAGTTCGCCATTTCACAGAAACAAGAAAGTTTGATTCTCTAACAATAGCTATGTAAATGACTTCGGTAGATGGTTAAGGTTAAGGTTAATTTGGTTTTTATGGCGCAAAAGCAGCTAAGCCTATGCTGCGCCAGACACAAGACTTTCAGAAATGAACACTAAAAAGATGAGATTTTAAAGCTTATTTAACAGGTTACATTCTTTCAGAAAGTTTAGCAAGTCGGGCAGAGGTACTATAGGGTAGATGGGCTAGAGGGCTAGAGGGTAGATGGGTAGGAGCAAGACAGCAGTAGAAGTGGGTGAAGCTATTTATTAGTGATATTTGATATTTATAAGTATTTCCTCTAACCATCGTTTCTTCTAGTCTTTTCAACAGACATTGAGAACACGCATGAAATATGGTCGGTGTAGATTCACCTGCAAAAAAAAAAAGAAAAATATATTGCAAAATCAAAACAACGCTCTCAGTAAAAAAAAAGCATTTTCAAAAGCGCGTGCTATTTCTCATTGAAATGACTGTCATGACAATGATGTGTGAATTCATGATAACGTGGCTTTGGGGATAATACTTTAACGTTTTACGACTGCGTTTCATAAACATATCTTTTTATATTTTATAGGTGTTTATTCATCATACGTTTACATGTAAACCCGTTCACTTATGTACAACACATGATCATCATCATCATCATTATCATCATCATCATCATCATCATCAGATTGACTACATCTACTGCAGGACAAAAGCCTCTCCCGTGCTCCGCCAGTCAGGTCAGTCCTGGGCTTGCTGCTGCCACTTTATACCGGCGAACTTGTCCTAACTGCAACTTGTGTAACACGCAAGAAACTATTAATCACATCCTGTGTGTGTACCCTTTACACGCAGTTGAAAAACAATATTTTAAGTGCCTCACTGATGACCTAGACTGCCGACCCTTTTCGGAAGACGAACTTTTGGGTGTTTGGCAAACGTGTGGATCACGCTCAACGCAGTTCAAAGGGACTGCTCGCATTTCTAAGCAAGACAGGTTTAGATTCCCGTCTTTAGAGAGTCTGATAGTGTAGAGACTTTTGTGCGTGTACTACACCGAACGAGACATTGTGTGCAGTGACTCATTGTGCTATACCACAATCACCCCTCATCATACCCTCCTCTTTCTTTCCATTTTCTCCTTACCCTCATGTGGTGTAGCAGGCCGGAAACCCGCTTTCAAGGCCGACCTCTTATTCTTCTTATTCTTTTTCTTGTAAAACACACACAAGTTTCATAATATTAGTGCATGTTATCTCTCACACTTAGCAATTGAATATTTGGTCTTTGAATCACTTTTGCTGGTTGCAGGTTACATGATAAAAAACTATTGTATATTCCTTCTGACATAATAGCCTTACTTCAAACTTGTGTTGTATTTATAAAAAAAATTGCACCCTTCAATCCCCGATGACATGGAAACCAAACACAAAGACAATCGTTACTTAAAAATTACTCCCGAGATTTTATTAAAAGTGCATGTGTCTTTAGGTAAACATGAAAAACAATACGCGTAATTCGTAACGCAAGCTCCCGAAAAAGTTGGTTACAGAAATTGAAGTTCATGACCCACCTGGCGTGCAGCGTACAAATACTTCTCTCTAGTGTGTTTTTGTTTGATCAAAACTAAAAATGCGCTTTAGTGCCAATGGTGCGGATAGCAAAAAAGTTTGATATAAAGCATGGCTAAAAAAACTAGCTGCTTTGATTGGGTTT
This sequence comes from Rhipicephalus annulatus, assembly GCA_013436015.1. Lineage (NCBI taxonomy): Eukaryota > Metazoa > Arthropoda > Arachnida > Ixodida > Ixodidae > Rhipicephalus > Rhipicephalus annulatus. The sequence goes on along the minus strand of WOVY01011151.1, from coordinate 336,168 downwards.
CATATTTGCAGGGACAATCGTACTACTCTCACCGGCAGGATCAGAAAACTCAGTTAAAGTTTGCAGCACCAGTGTGTAATTGTTTATTTTCTGTTGGCTTATTAGGTATTCCTGAAGGTGTTCTTCCCTGGCCAGGCTACAAGATGTGGAGGGAGCATCATAACGAAACGGCACGTGCTGACTGCTGGACATTGTACGCTACTGTAAGTTACGTGTGGGAATGAAATACATTCGTGTAAGCATGAGTGACTAAAAGGCTGAATTGACCAGTAGAGCATTGGAGTGTATGTTCGTCTGTGGCGTGAAGTTAGTGTACATGTGCTACAAAAGTAAAACGGAGCCCGTGAGATATGAGCAAGATACGAAGGTGTGAATGCCAGCGCACTTTATTGAAAAAAAAAAAGTTGTCAAAAGATACTGACGGCAGTATTTTCTGACACTTTCACGTTTGAAAACAACGGGCCACTTTTTTATGGTCCACCCTGGCATTCCCTTTAGCGTGGCTTCGTAGATTCCTCGGGCCACTGGAGTTCAAGCCTGTCTAGATTATGTATAAAATAAAGTTGTCTACAACTACTACTACTACTTGGATACATCCTGCGAGCTTCATTTTAGTTTTGGAGCACCTGTACCTTCTTTTCTTGAGTGCGGTTACACCATTGACATTGCAGTTAGCCAACCTTCCAGGTATATTGTTACAGAAGCAAGCACAGGACCGGATATGATGATGATGAAAAATGCGATTTTGTGGTGAAAGGGCAATAAGTGGTCGAGGACCGGACGTGGGAGAGATGTATGCTCTGCTGTGGGTTGTCTTGATGACAAGTTTTGAACTGGTTCGAATAGTGCGATACCTTTCAGTGCATGCTATTCATCAAAATAGCCTCTATCCACAAACCAGCAAGTGATAGTCGTGCTAGTTCACCCACTAAAGCTATTGCTTGGTTCACGTTTCCAGCAACGATGAAGAGGCGTTGAAGATAGACGTCATCTACGGCAGCAATGACATTCACAAAGGCACAACCCTGCGTGCCATGAAGATGATACGGCATCCCGAATTCGATGCCGCCAAGTTTCTTCATGACATAGCCATACTCCTGGTACTGTATTCCCGTATTTCAGGTGACCAGTTTACTATATGTATTGTATTGCGAAAAAGCACGACGAAGAACTCTTGAAACTCTTCATTTACTCACCAGATAAAAAGCATGCCACCTGGTCACACCTCTTGTTTTGTCGTTTCTGGCCGACTGCTGTCTTTTACGAAGACTTGTGCTTTCGTTCGCGCATATGGGTGCAAAGTGTACTTCAGATTTGCGGCGGAAAACACGAGGTTTTCGAGAAGTAGGCGGTAAAGCGACAAAATTTGCGTTATTCGAAAGTTGTCCAGATGCTTGCAAGAAGAGACAATACCGCGGCGAACACAGCCGAATTATTGGCAATAAAGAATAGCATTCTTACGGCCACTGTGGCTTAATGATAACAACAAACTGCAATGGCACAGAATTTCTTGAAGCTTGCCAGTCTATCCCTTGGAAATTTCCTCAATCAATGCACCAAACTGCATGACACTACTCTACTATCGGCAGTACTTCAGTTTTTTGAACACCTATTCTGATTATGAATCAACTTTGAATTGAAAGCAATCATTTCCCTCTAAGAGTGAAGCTTTGACATTTTTGTTATCTTGAATCCTAGACTACTTCAATCTCCTCTAATATCTCTCGTACTTTGCGAAGTTGAGGCTTCGTCTTTTTTAGAACAATACGTATTTAATGTTGTCGGTCACGTAAGTAGAGAGGCAATAGCATGAACGCCCTAACATGTGAATATGTTGAAAGGTGCTGCAATACCAGCTTGGAAGTATCGGTCGTGCTGATGAGGTTATTCCGGCTCACTGACTTCCTGCTTACTGTACTAGAATTGACTTTCAAATAAAGTTTATTATGACTAATTTACATTGTTTAGCTTCGAGTGACCAATAATAATTTATGCAGATTACACACGGTATTATAGATCTGTAGCGAAGCCTCCGAACTCAGAAATGGGTCGAACTCTTGAGTACCTCCTATTGGGACTACCCAACAAGGGCGGTGCTCACGCTGAGAGTCTGTGCTTGGCCGTGACTGTCGCGATTGTGTATGTTCGCTGGTTGGCGGCTAATAAACACCTAAACAAATTGGTGGATAGTGCTGCAATCCCCTTCGATGCCTTTGGAGCTATGATCACGTACCTTGCCCTCTACCATGTCCCATGACGCCTCTCAGCAAACGCCCCCTCCAATGCCACCCCCTTGTCCCGGTGTCCCCAGAATCCGCGATCCACCCATCTTCACTGGCGCTGATGGCACCGACGTGGAGGACTGGCTCGCCATTTACGAGCGCGTGAGCATCCCCAACAAATGGGACGAGGAAGGCAAGCTGATCAACTTGGTATTCTACCTTGAGGGTGTCGCAAGTTTGTGGTACAACAACCATGCGTTCCGATATCGCCACCTGGTCCAATTTTAAGACCGCAATCATCAGCGTCTTTGGCCACCCTGCTGTTCGCAACCTGAAAGCAGACCAGCGCTTACGTGAACGTGCTCAGGAGGCTGGTGACTGGTGAGTCATTCACCAGCTATATTGAAGACGTCCTGGACCTATGCAACAAATTTATTCACACCATGTCCGAGTCTGACAAGATCCGAAACATCATGAAAGGCATTGACGATGATGCCTTCACGATGCATCTCGCCAAAAACCCCGGCACAGTGGCTGAGGTCATCACACTGTGCCAGAGCCACAAGGAGTTCTACCGGCAGCGTTCGATGACCCAAGGCTCTCCACCACGAACTCCAACGCTTGCTGGCTTGGAGACCTGTTGTGACCAAGTGGCGATGATGGCAGAACTAAAGTCCTTCATCCGTGAGGAAATCGCGCGTCAGTTCTCTCTCCTGCCCTTTGCCCACCAACCGGCTGTTCAACGATCGGCTACTACCCTTCTCCCTCCCATCCGTCGAGCGATTGAACAGGAAATAGCGGAGGTAATGCCTGCGTACCACTCCCACAGCCTCCAGCTCCTGCGCCCCTGAGTTACGCACAAGTGGTCGTCAGGCCGCCCCAAGTCGTTCCAGCACCCACCCCTCTGACCTACGCTGAAGCTGCCGCTCGACCTCTGTCCTTTGCAGTGGGTATAATCGCTACGCATGTTGACGTAACCCCTCAGCCTCAGATTCAGTCCACCATGCAGCCACCGTTCCGTCCATCGGTCCTTGCGACATGGGTGAGATTTACCCCGGTGAACAGATGGCACACACCCGACAACCGGCCCATCTGATTTGCCTGCGGTTACGCCGGTCACATGGCCCGTCATTGCCATCGCGTAGAGCCGGCTCCGATTTCTTCACCTGTTGCTGGCCAACTCAGCCGTCCTTATCACGAAGAACCGCCGTCTATGCCACATCGGTCTCGCCCAGGTCCATCTCGAAGATCGCCGTCTCCACGACGTCGTTCCCTGTCCCCCATGCGGCCAAGTGCGGCTGCTCATGAGCGGAAAAACTAGTCGTTGCAGTCCACGAGGCAAGGACTGCGATGCTATCGCTATGTGAAAGCCCTCAGAGCAGCCCCTCGTATGTCACTGACGTGCTTGTGGACGGTGTTTGTGCATCGGCTCTTATTGACACTGGAGCTGCCGTATCAGTTATGGACGAAAAACTCTGCCGCTTAATTCGAAAAGTGACGACGCCAATTTCTAGGTTGTCCCTCAGTACTGCAGGTTTGCATCGTATTCATCCTGCAGCAGTGTGCCTAGCTCACGTTGTGATTCAAGACGTTCTGTAGGTCACCCAGTTCATCATCATTGCGGCATGCTCTCTTGACGTCATCGTGGGATGGGGCTTTCTCTCCCGCCATGAAGCTGTCGTCCATTGTGCCGCCGCCGAAATCGAACTCTCACCCTTCTCGCATTTGACGCCAGAACACAGTCCCTCGACACTGAGCAAGATTCTAACGAATGACGATACAACAGTGCCTCCAAACTCGACGACGGCTGTGTCTGTCTACTGTGCCGGTCTTTCCGACACCATTGCACTCGTTTCGCCATCTGACCGCGTTTGCAGCAGGAAAGGGTTGCTAGTACCTTTCGCGACCATGCAGGTCAACCAGGGCAACGCTGCTATTTTTGTAACCAATTTGTCCCCGTACACTGTTACCTTGCTTCGAGGGGAATGTCTTGGCAGAGTGGAACCAGTCGACGACGCACAAGTCCTGGACGTACCCAATGACACGCGCTGTCCCAGGTCGCTTACCATCAATGCTGTTCCCCCTTCTGATTCATCATCTGCTGATGTATTTGGCCCCTCCATCGCTGACAACCTTACGGCGGTACAGCGTTCGCAGCTTCTGAACCTGTTGCAAGAATATCGTTCTTCTTTCGATGTCGAGCGAAGTTCCCTTCGGTCACACGTCCGTTGTTACGCATCGCATCGACACTGGTGCCCATCCACCTTTACGGCAACGTCTATATCGCGTGTCGCGTGCTGAACGTCGAGTAATTAATGACCAGGTTGACGATATGCTCCGACGTGACGTTATTCGGCCCTCGGACAGTCCATGGGCGTCTCCTGTTGTTCTTGTTGCGAAAAAAGAGGGTTCTGTGCGGTTCTGTGTGAACTGCAGACGGCTCAAAAAGATCACTCGCAAGGATGTTTATCCTCTGCCACGCATCGATGACGCGATTGACAGCCTTCATGGAGTCGATTTTTTTTCCACTCGCGATCTGCGCTTGGGGTACTGGCAAGTACCCATGGCTGACGACGCTCGGCCAAAGACCGCTTTCGTCACGCCAGACGGCTTGTACGAGTTCAACGTCATGCCGTTTGGTCTATGTAATTCACCTGCGACCTTTGAGCGCATGATGGACACCGTTCTGCGCAACTTGAAATGGCACACGTGCTTGTGTTACCTCGAAGATGTCATTGTCTTCACTCCGGATTTCTCCACGCATCTCCAACGTCTGAAAGAATTTTTCGCACGTGTGAGCAATGCCGGCTTGCAACTAAATCTGAAAAAGTGCCGCTTTGCAGCACGGCAACTCACCATCCTGGGGTAATTGGTGTCCAAAGACGGCATTCTTCCTGATCCTGCCAAGCTTCGGGCCGTGGCCGAATTCCCAAACCTGCATCTGTCAAAGAACTGTGTAGTTTAGTGGGCCTGTGCTCATACTTCCGACGCTTCATATGAAACTTTGCCACGATCATATCACCGCTGACGAAGCTCCTTGGAAGTAACGGGCCCCTCAATTCGTGGTCATCCGAGTGCGACGACGCGTTGGTGAAGCTTGACGTCGCCTTCCATTCTACGCCACTACGACCTACAGCCCCAACGGAGGTGCACACGGGCGCCAGCTGTGTAGGCCTCGGTGCTGTCTTGGCGCAGCGCAAAACCAGATTCCCTGAATATGTCGTTGCATATGGAATAGGTATACTCACGAGAGCTGACAGAAACTACACCATTACGGAGAAAGAGTGCCTGGCGATCGTCTGCGCCATTACAAAGTTTCGACCTTATTTGTATGGTCGCCCAATCGATGTCGTCACCGGCCATCATGCACTATGCTGGCTTTCATTATTGAAGGATCCCTAAGGCCGTCTCGCCCGTTGGGCTCTTCGCTTACAAGACTACGACATCCGTGTGCTGTACCGCAACGGACGCCAGCATGCTGACGCCGATGCCCCCTCACGCTCCCCTCTACCTCAAGACGACGTGCCCTGCTCAGTAACCTCAACTGCTGCATCTTCCATCGATGTTGACATCCTCGCTACCGAACAGCGATAGGATAATTGGATCGCCCCGCTGATCGACTTGCTCTCTGATCCGTCCGCAACACTATCCACGCGTGCCTTGCTTCGTCGAGCTCACTATTTCGCCATCCGTGACGGCTTCCTACCCCGACGCAAATACGACTCCGATGGCCGGCAGTGGTTACTCGTCAAACGCCACAGTCTGCGGGTGGAGATATGTGAATCTTTTCATTCTCATCCGCAATGTGCGCACTCTGGGGCATCTAAAACTTACCACCGCATTCGACAACGCTACTTCTGGCACGGGATGTACCACTACGTGTAGCACTTCGTTCGCTCTTGCCTCACTTGCCTCACTTGCCAACGCCGTAAACCGTCAGCACACATGTCGTACACTGGTCTGCAACCGTTACCTTGCCCTGACCGTCCCTTTGGGCGCGTAGGTATCGATTTGTATGGACCACTTCTTCTGACGTCAGCTGGTAACCGATGGGACATCGTTGCCGTAGACCATTTAACGTGATAGGCCGAAACCGCCGCTCTCCCTGCGGCCAATGCGCGCGATGTTGTGTCCTTCCTGCTGCATCGATTCATACTGCACCACGGACCACCCCAAGAACTTCTCAGTGATCGAGGCCGTGTCTTCTTGTCGGAAGTCGTCGAAGCCATACTGACGGAGTGCCATTCTGTCCACCGCAAAACTGCTGCTTACCACCCACAGACGAATGGCCTCACCGAACTCTTTAATCACACCCTCGGCGACATGCTTTCTATGTACGTCGCTGCCAACCACACTAATTGGGATAATATACTGCCCTTCGTCACCTACGCCTACAACACCGCCCCTCAGAGCACGACCGGTTTTTCACCTTTCTACTTGCTGTACGGAAGGCACCCGCCGCACACCATGGACACGATACTCCCGTACACGCCGAATCCATCTGAGTGTGCACCCATTTCTGAGACAGCCAGGCTTGCTGAAGAGTGTCGCAAGCTTGCCAAGATTTTTACGACACATGAGCAAGAGCGGCAGAAGAGTATTCGTAATGGCTCCACCACTTCTGAGCCAACGTTCCTTCCTGGTGCACTTGTATGGCTCTCGATCCCGACCTCTGTAGCTGGCCTCACTTCCAAACTACTTCCCAAATACGGAGGCCCCTACCGTGTCATCGAGCGCACCTCACCCGTCAACTATCTGATCGAACCCGTTGAACAATCTTCGGACATGCGCAGCCGTGGGCGCGACATCGTCAACGTGGAGCGCCTGAAGGCTTATAATGACTCGCTCATAGTAACAAGCTGTTAGGTCACTAGGCGGCTCCCTCTTCGACCCCGGGGTAATTGTAGCGAAGCCTCCGAACTCTGAAATGGGTCGAACGTTTGAGTACCTGCTAGTGGGGCTACCCAATAAGGACGCCGCTCGCGCTGAGAGTCCGTGCTTGGCCGTGACTGTCGCCATTGTGTATGTTCGGTGGGTGCCGGCTAATAAACGCCTTAACAGATCCACTATAGGTAACGTAGGCGTGCGCAAGGGGAGAGCAAGACACCGCCCTCTCCTTCCTGCTCATATTAATGTGTTGCGAAGACTTCCCCGATACTTACTCTTAGCTGTCGTGTATATATATTAAAGGGCAGAAGTATAGTCACGCATGTTTTTTGATTGCTGAGGTAGCCTCATGCATTACACGACCTGCTCACTTTTCACTCTTATCCTTAGAAAGCCGGGCTAAAATCTGGTCAGTGCGAGATGCACATTCTTCAGCAAGGCTAAGGAGAACACCTTCATGTTTGTTGTGAAACAGTTTAATTGGCGCTAGTGCGGATTAGCTATGCCTTCCGTTGCCATTATGTTACGCATGCATGCAGGCATACTATACAAGCCCTGCATGGTATAATCTCTGTAGTAGCACCCAGCGCTTCGTGGCTGGCATAATTCAAACTAAAACTAGTTCAGGTGACGTGTTCGAGCATTCATGTTAATATTGAAGACGACTATACATCTTTTTCAAGGTGAATAATGTACAAGAACCCGACTTCAAATCCAACCTTGGTCTGCCACTCAAATTTCACCTTCTTATGGTTGATTCCCACACGCCCAATGAGCAGTGAGCTAGTCTCAGCATGTGTACATTAGCCGGTATATAGAAAACGCGGATGGTATCGGAACTTTTCGATTAGCGGCATTTGGATACTACTCTTCAAAAATCGCTAGGTTTGGCGCGCACTGGTGAACGTGAAAATGAATACTGACAGACTTCACGCTCTAGCATACGTGAGTGAATCATATTTTATCGTGCAGGTAGACAACGAATTCGTGTATGGAAACAGCGCAAAGCCGATTTGTGTTCCGTCTGCACCCGTCAATATATTCAACTCGGACGTCGTCGTCGCTGGTTGGGGCTTTCTTTCTCAAGGTGACACTATCATTGTTTCTATGACTCGATGGTTAAAAATAAGATTTTTTCAAGCCCTGCGCATGAAAAAAGGTAAGGTATGGCTTTAATTGATTGATATGTGAGGTTTAATGTCCCAAAACCACTAGATGAGTATCAGAGACGTCGTAGTGGAGAGATCCGGTAATTTCGACCACCTGGGGTTCTTTAACGTGCACCCCAATCTGAGTACACGGGCTTGCAACATTTCCGCTTCCATCGCAAATGCAGCCACCGTAGCTGGGATTCCATCTCGTGACCTGCGGTTCATCAGCCGAGTACCTTAGCCACCATACCACCGTAGCGGGGTAACGTATGGTTATGCAAACCGAATCGGCGCAGCACGTTGTTGCAACTTTATTGAGAATCCCCAATGTAGGTCTAGCTGAGCGCGCTAAAATGTTTTAGGTGGACGCTTTGAGGCTTTGACTTTCTGCCACTGCGAGGTACTGCTGGATTTCACAGAGTACGTCATTGTGGCTCACGCTACGCCATGCGGTAGCTCACCGCGAAGGGAAAGCTTCGGTAGCAGAACGTTTTGCAATCTCCGTACAGTTCCATTCATTTTTTTACATCTTAGATATAAAAAAAGCCAGTGAAAATTCAGGAAACGTTTATAGTAAGTATGGCATACGTATGAAAGGGACGAAAATATAACTTGGAGTTGGTAAGGACTGAACCTGCGACATTCAAATAACGCGTCCGTTGCTCTACCAACCGAGCTACAGCGGCGGTCACCTATGGCCTGCAGCGTCACATAGGTCACAGCGTCACATAGCGTCACGTAGGCGTCACAGCAGGAAGTCTACAGTGCGTGGTCATGAGACGCGCAGGACACCCACCGCGGAAGCGTAGCACAAGCTTCATTCTGTAATTATGCGATTCCTGTGTAGAAGAAAAAAAACATCGTGTATCGTGTATTTCCAAGTGTAAAAATCGTGTATTTGCAAGTGTGAATCCAACAGTGAGCACCGTTGAAGGTGGAGGGAGAGGGGGGGGGCATCGCTTTCTTAACATTCGTCAGTAGTAGCTCGCTACCACCTTGCCAACGGGTAAGTATGCCTATGTTGACTTCAGTCTGTCCGCTTCGCTTGTGTACTTGTACTATGTTCTCTTGAAGCAAGTGTATAGAATGAACTCAACTACGCATCAAGTGTGCAAATACCCGTATGCGGAACTACCAACAACAGCGAAAACGAGATGCTGAGGTGCGACACCTGCAGAACAATTAGAGAGCAGATAATGACGGTGCATCCACTCCCTTTACCCTATTTCCGTGTAGACCTGTTAAGGTGCCGTTAAGAAAGACAGTTTTGGGTGGCGCTTCTCCTTATTATAAGCACTTACCCACTTGCATAACACCCACTACGAGTTCCTGCTGGAGTGAGAGTTAATCAACCCCCTCCCCTTTATCAAGGTGGATAACGCAACAGGCTGGTAATCGCCTTGAAGGGGGAGAGGGTGCTATCTTGCTGCTGGTTCCATATCAGTAATGACTGGCTGCTTTGCTCACCACCAGTTGACGCGAGAAGAGGCTTTGATGGCTCTCGCTTCCGCTTGACCGCGCTACCGGCAGCCAAGGGAGAATTCTACAATGTCAGAAATCTGACACTGTAGATGTGCTTTTTAACTTGAGTGGTGCGTCACTTTAATACTACCCTCTATATTTATGCAAACAGTTTTCTTCACACCCGCAACGTGTTTTCATGATACTAAGGACACCGACTGCCATTTTTTCAGGCCGGCGAATGTGTCAATTGTCAATTTTTATGAAAGGGAACACGGGAGCACGTGGCATGCGCACTCCGGCGGCTGCTGGCACCGCGTTCAAGCGGGAGCGAGAGCAACCACAGTTTCTTATGGCGTCATCTCGCGGTGAGCAAACCAACCATTCGTGCTGATACGTAACCAGCGGCAAGATTTCGATCCTTTCCCCCTTCAAGGAGAGTACGTGAGAGCTGGTAACTGTTTCGAAGGGGAGAGGGTTGCAAGCTTGCCGTTCTATATCAGCAATGAATGGACATTTTGGAAGCCACGAGCTGACGTGAAAAGAGACTGTGGTTGCTATCGCTTCCGCTTGAATGCACTGCCAGCAGCCACCGGAGCACACAGGCCCCGCATCACCGTTTTCTCTTTCATAAAAATTGACACCGTACATTTATGTGCTTCCTTTATGAATATGTAGAGGCAAGTGAAAAAGAATATCAAACCGATTTTCGCAAATTGGCCCAGAGATTCACTTTCATATGCATAAAAGCGTTCCAAACTCCTCAAAATTTTGAAACTGCAGATGGTCAAGCAGTGGATTATCTTCGGTACACAGTCGTCAAGGTTGTTCCTAATGCACGTTGCGCCGACAAGTTCCAGCACACCGGCTATCGGCAAGACCTTATGTACTGTGCGTACAGGCTGAACACCGATGCTTGTCAGGTAAGCATGGCTCCTATATCACCATTTTACGACCTTAGTGCGCACAAACTGCACGTAGAGACAAAACTGGCCATCCTGTTTAAGTTCTTGCGCTGTCAACGTCTCGCGGGGAAGAACATATGAACGCAAACAAGAAATATTTATGTTTTGCTTCACCTATCGTAGCTCAAGTGAGCACATATTTGGTGCTTGCTGCGGTATTTTTGAATGACAACATTCTGAAAGTATTGCAACGCAACCACAAATCATGTTATGCTTCTAGATTTGTGCAAGACTGAGCAGCCTGCAAGCTGCTAAGGTTACTGCCTACACGCAAAACAAAAACACATCACTTCCACTACGGGCAACCATGGTGGGATACAAAAGCATCACGGGGGATACGCATGAAGTTTCTGTTTCGTTTCCCTTGGCAACACAGCGCAATAAAACTTGGTGTTTGGTGTTTTGCGGCACAAGGGCTATTAGATAGCCAAAAAGCGCCAGTTCATAGGACTAGAGATGCGGACAATGGTTGTGATAACTGGCTGTGTAAGAGCCTTTAAATTACTCGTGCTAAAGTGGGTAAGCGCAATGAAAGTTACAGTAAGAAAATTGATTGAGAACAAGGGAGACGTTTGTACGGGGTTGTTGTGGCTTTATTTCGAGATCGCTTTGCCACCAAAGTTGATTTTCACATTTGACTTCACTGAACCGAAGTTAAGGTCTGCTGGCCGACGCTTACGTTTACTTTCGGCTTCCTGAGCCTTCTTCTGCTCCACGGTTCTTAGTGTTTCACACTCTGTTGCACAGGCAATGATGAAAGCACAGCAATCACGGGCTTTATACGGCGCCGGGACACATGCAACACCTACCATGCAGCGTACCTTTAGGTTTAAAGGGAAAGAGCTGTATGTATTGATTTGCTGCGTCGAACATGTGTTGGAGAGGGGTGAAGGTAATAGGAGAGCGAACATCTGGTTTGTGGGCGCTCCTATATCTATAAGCAGTGTTGCGTGTAGCACCATTCATCACGTTATTTCAAATACAACGTATCAACCTTGGCAGTTAAGAAAGGATACTTTTTTTGATAAGACCAGGCTCACACGACATTTAGTTGTCAAGAGCACCATGTAAACAAGCGCTTGTGAGAAGAGGGATCAAGACAAACATCTATTTACTATAAACGTGGGGCGCACAACTTTTTGCTTTACTCGGCTACTTAACTCATGTCTCTCCTCAATGAATAGTGAGCTGGCGTATGAATGCTACTATATTTAATCATGTGTGACTGTACATGAGAATGATAGTTAGCCTGCATAAATGTAAGAGTAACGCCAAAGTCCTCCAATACAATTACTGGTTATGAAGCTGGGGGACTGTTCGGAATAGGGAAAGTAGCAACCGCTAGGAACACCCTAGAATGCATACTATCATTGGAGCAGTCTCGGCTTTGCATTTGCATGCCACGAGTTGGAACTAAAAAAAAATGTGAATAACTGCACCTGTAAAGCTTGACTTTATTTTCAGAAAGTTTCCTAAAAAAATTTTCGGCGTAGCTCAATACAGCGCAATTTAGCGTTGAATGTGACCTTGAAATTAGAAATTTGATGATAAACTCATGCTGACGTTTCTGTGAGATATGCTACTGCTATAAAATAAGCTTTTTTTACTGATGCATCTCAATTTATCTATTGACGAAGATAAATCCGTAGTTTATATAGGTTTTTTCGAGTTTTCCTGCTTTGTTTCATATTGATTTATCACCACAAGTTCGGTAGCTCATCCAATGTATTTTTACCTGCCTTTTATTTTGCTGTGTTGCTTACTCATTGAGTATTTTCCATGTAGTTTGTTGATTTCACTGCGAAGGCAAATGCATTAAATGCCTCATCCAACGTGAAAATTCACCAGTTGCTGTTTTGTTATGTGTTATTCTAGAGGCCGGTGAAACACTTGGCTTTTTGTATACAGTGATAACGTGAGCTTATTAAATTTTCGGGCACAAGGTTACGGGTGGCTACATGGAGGTAGGAAGGCAGAGTGGAGAGTTGAGGAGCGAGGGAGCAGCCTGCGTGCAGGAGGGCAAGACGCAACTTTGTACTTCAGCTTGGAGTTCGTAGAGTAGATGAGGAGGAACAGAAAAACACAATTCTCGGGGAAGCGACACATTTCCAGGAAGCATGCGTATGAGCGCGCGGCTTGCGCATTACACAGCGCGCCATGCTGGCGCCATTTCCGTGTCCTTGTATGAACTATGTCCCACGCCGGCGGCGTTAACCCACGACGCAAAAAAAAAAATATCTTCTCGTGCTCATGACGCATTGAACGAAAACCTTATTTCACGCTTTGACAGATTGCGCAAGTTTTGGACACATTTTGGTGCATCCTCTCTAGCGCAATCACCATAGCAAGCTTCAATTGGTAGGGCTGAAGTCTCTGTTCCACAAACGGATGTGTGCCTTGGATTTCGGAAACTGTGAGAGGCCACATGAAGCATCATATGTCTGGCTTTCCACCGCGACACTTGTGGCAACGTTAGTTCCTGTAAAAAGAAAAAAAGGGGGGACATTTCACTCATCGCGCTACTGTGTTGCTGGCGTACAATGAGGAATAAGTGGTCAGTATGCTCACTTTCAGTAAATGAGCCATTATCCGTGGCCGCTCTGTCGAAGGGCTGTGCAATGTCGGCACCGCCTCGACAGTCTCTAAAGCTGATGGTTCCCGGTGACGCTTGGTAGGCAGCGAGCAGTGGATTTTTTAATCTGGACAAATATGCTGGGAGGCCACAAAAAAAAATCATCAGCACAGTGTACGGCGAAAATTCCGCAATGTCGTGCTGCGACTTTATGATGCCTTTAAATAGCCACTGGTACACGTAAAAGATCTCACACTCACTGAAATGGTTAGCGCGTACCACCCGCTCCCACTCATCACTTCGTTAGGTGTCCCTAGGCAGCCAAAAAAAAAAGAAAATCTTCGGGAATCACCCTTGTAGTAAGATCGACACCCTAGTATGCAGGGCGAAAGCGGCATTCTTTCCAGTCTTCAGGCAAGATACACTAGGAACAACATCAGACATATACTGAAAACTGCACTTTGACAGGCCAAGATATGCAACTGCCATCGGAACGATACCATTGTGAGGATGCTGAGCCACTCCACGGCCTCCGCTTAGAGAGCAATAAGCCCTTCCTCAGATTTTCAGTAAGATTTGGGTGCACGTTAAAGAACCCCAGGTGGTCTAAATTTCCGGAGCCCTCCACTACGGCGTCTCTCATAATCATATAGTGGTTTTGGGACGTTAAACCCCACATATCAATCAATCAAATCAATCAGATTTTCAGTAGAGTGTCATAGCCAGTACAAGCACAGAAGGATCCTGTTAATGCTGAAGCTAAGTAGATTGGACCATAGATCGGCAAAAAAATGTAGAGCTCACGAAGACTACCCCATTAGGTTTTTACGATTGGGAATCACTTGTACTCAGTCCCACAAAAATTGTTTTCACTTGGGATCACTCAACATCAGAACCATTAAAATAATACAAGACTGGGTTCACTCCAATTCAAGGCTCGATATAAGCGAGCAAGTCGGCAGATGAGGAAACTTGGCGATTTCTATGTGACTTAGCAGAATAAATTTTTGACTTGCGAATATATTATATGAAAACCAGATCACTATCCTTCATTACCTTTGATAATTTGCTACAAAATAAGATGTTGTTGTTCCAAATTTTGTTCCCAACATCGCAGGGCGACTCCGGAGGTCCCATGATGACGCGAATGGAAGACGGCCGCTACCTTCAAGTGGGCATCGTATCCTACGGCATCGGGTGTGCGCTGGACGACATGCCGGGAGTGTACGCACGTCTCGAAGCCCTCGTTCCCTGGTTAATGGAGTTCATCGGTGCCTACGACCGCTACAGGGACCTCAACATGGAGGACATACCGCCACCGTCTAAATAGTGTGTGTACAAGCCAGGACCTCAGTGGATTTCTCACGAGAGCTACTCAAATGAAAACCACAAGTCTTTTGTAGTATTTATAATGCGTACAATCAGAGTCAAACGAAACCCCTACACCGGCAAGCTCTCGTGATGGTATAACGCGTGCCGTTCAGCTATCACCGCGAAAAGGCACGCGTGTATGCGCAGAGTAGTAGTAGTAGTAGTAGTAGTAGTAGTAGTAGTAGTAGTAGTAGTAGTAGTAGTATTTTTATTTACAGTAAGCCGGATACAGAGCTCACTGCAGGGGCAAAGGGCTAAAGGCGAACAGCCTGACAAAGGCCCTAACAGTATGTGCGCGCCTACAATGGTGATAACTGGACAGCGTGCTCTACACCGTCGCAAAGTCTTGCTGCTGTTCGGGTTTCATTTGACGCTGAAAGTACATGATACGAAGTAGTAAGACCTTTCGACACTGCGATACCAGGGCCAAATGGAGGATTTCTAGTGATTACGAAGATTCCGCCGGTACTCGTGCGCATATGATTTCGCTTTGGAGTGCACGCAACCACTAGCACAACACGCACCGTAAAAAGTTCGTCAAAACTTACACAGGTCGTTCGCTATGAGGCCTGGCTATTGTAGTCGTCGTGACAGGCACAGATGCTGATGTCAGCAAATGTAACTTCAGCAGCCCAAAGCCCCATTGGTTGCGTGTAATAAAAAAATATTTTTTTAGGTCACTGGCAAGTTTCAGGCAGCGTGTACGGCGGATCTAAGACGACGTTTTTTTATGACGACGACGACGACGACGATGATGATGATAATGGTAGATTATATTGGTGCAAGGGCAACTCAGGCCAAAGAGCGTCGAACACACGGTTTTTGGTCGATTTGATTATAGAAAGTCTACTCAGGGTCGCAAGAATAAAAGAGTGGAGCGTAGGGTTTAAACTTAGATGTATTGACTATGTGTGATGGGTTTAAAACAGGCTATGCTAATGGGTTTTACAGAGTCATGCAGTGTCGGCAACAGTCCTTGGCAGGACAAGGAGTGCGTGCTGCATGACATTCGATAAAGAAAGTCTCGGCGGTTCGCTCAAGATTGAGAGGAGGCTGAGATTCGTGAGAATATGTTATGGAGTGAAAGAAGCCTACACTAGCTAAAAACTTTAAGACCACTTTTGGGGGGGAACAAGGGATCGTCTCCAAGAAAAAAATTGCGAGTGAGGCGTAATGTGGCATTTGTACAGCTTTGGGAAATGACACAGTCTTTACGGTTCAAGGTACGGACAGATAATTAGAACGTGAATGACAGACGGCGCATCGACAGGCAATGACAGACAGATAGCCCTAATATATAGGGCCGGCACTTATTCGCTTAGTTACAACTGTGTCAGTACCTTTTGATTCCAGAATCGGCTGCTCAACAGTAGCATTCGAGCATTGTCTGCTTTCTTTGTAGACTTGTGTCTGAGGCACACGTACGTGCCCTTACTGAAGCTTCATGGCGCGAAAAATAACGACAGCACACGTAATTCTAGAGTACAGAAAATGTTTACGTGGATGCTGTCGCTGCACAATTGCGTTTTAGGGCTATTTTCAGAGGGTGTCTTAGTCGGTACATATATATGCTGGTGACGCTGCCATCGTAACATAGTGAACTGCACTGTTCGTAGATTTTGTTCATATACAAAACCTTACCCGCTCATCCTCACTAGCTGTTTTTCCGCCAGATATAGGCAGCCAAAAATATTGGCCGTGTAATTATGGAAAAGCGAGTAATTGCAGTTTTTAAGACAAAAGCTGCTACGAGATTACAACAACGGCCATTTGTCGCGCAGTAGTTGGTCACTACCATCGCCGCTGTGCGCATCTGCTAAAAGAGACAATATATTCACAATTAACCAGGATTAAAACCTGGGTCCTTTCCGTAGCAGCCCGAAATCCTATCAGACAGCGATGCCGGTGCTTTAAACCTTTTTGCGAAATGCCCATTGCAGGCTTCTTGTCGAGAAAGAACGACGTTTTCGAATGTGATAGAGTGCGGTTGGAGATTAAATAAGTACCAGGCGTAACACAGTGTGAATCACGCAACTAGCGGATTATTGAGGTCTTCGATGTTTTTGCGGAATTCTCGTATTTCTTCATTGTCATCAGTCACAGCATCAACAAAATGCACATGATGCCCTAAAGGTGTGTCAGAAGTACTAAACTGCTACCGTAAAGCAAAGAATAGTACATTAGGTGCTTTTATACGTCTGGAAGGTATGAAAAAGCGTGATGGGTTCCTTGCATACCCAAAAGATATACCCAAAAGATACCCAAAAGTATACCCAAAAGAGTTTACGATGTGTGGTAGTAACGTATTCATACAGCTTTGGCTGCATCTGTGATGTGCTCTCCGCGCAGGTACGAAGTTTTCTGATCACAAGAAGAATATAGATATGTGGCCCAAAAAACCAATTGCCACAGGCACAATCCAAGCTGAGATACCAGCATTAGGCCTTCTTTAGAATAACTTTTCCTGCCATTTCTTAGCAATAGCAAAATTGCAGAAGTGATCTAGGGAGTTTCAAAAGTGGCTTGTAATAAGGCCAAACTTAAATGCCACAAAACTATGTGCAGTTTGGGCAACAACGTGCGATAGTAAACAGTAATCTTCCACATGTCCAAAGCACAACAAGAAACTGTGGGAAATATAAAACTCTCATTTTGAAACAAAGGATGTGCACGCAGGTCGTCTTAACAAATACTGCATCTATTCTGAACTCTCTTTTAGGGAGCTTAGATTGTTTTTGTTGTTACAGCACGTTGTGCATGGACTTCACTGCGGAAGGGCAGAACTCAAGAAACTAGGACTCTTCTACCTTTCTCGTCAAAGCATTTCTGTCGCACGGAGAGACACCACATTTCCTACATGTTTGAAGCGTTTATGATTTAAAAAATATAGGCAAAACATATATTGAGCAGGAGAACAAGATTGTGTAGACGTGTTGCCAGCGAGATGTGTTTCTGCAGCACACAAAAGTATTCTCCCTTCCTGTCACGTAGTATTGAGAGTGCTCGCCGTAGAACAAGGAAGTGATGGTTATGTTTCCCGACAGAAAATAAAAAAACACGTTCATAAAGTTTAGAGCGGCACTGAAATGACGAGGATGTGCCAGGGAACACATATACTCACAAGTGCTCAAAAACCACTGAAATTTCTCTGAAACAATACATGGCCATGAAGCAGCAATATCATTCAAGCCTATACACAACAACACTGCATGAATGCAGCTAGAACTGTCTGGGACGTCTTGCTGGAAAGACATTTTGTTTAAGTGCATAACTGTTGGGAATATAACTCTCAATAACGCTATCTTGTTAATAAAGGCACCATAGTGCAGTGCTGCACAAATTCCGACCATTTGTCGTAGTAAACATAGTCGTATGACATATGCAAGAGGCCCACTAGGAGTGTGTATTAGTATAGATGTACATAAAATGCAAATGACCTTTCAGATTACGTATTGAAGAAGCAATGTTCAAAAACAAACCACACGCTTCTATATGTGCTCATGTTTTACACCCTTCTAGAGAACATACACATGGTGACATGCGTTTGCCTAGCATATCAGCACAAGTTACATGTTGTATGGCACTTGCTATTGTCAGAACGCAGTGTGGTTTCATAAGGGAAACACATTTGTAAAGGTTTATGAATAACTATTAACGAAAGAATATATTAAAATCTGAGAAGGATTTGCATGTCACTCGTCCCATTATGTGTGCCGCACTTGTCATCTTCTCTCGACACCATTTTCACGGTTGCAAAAAACAGAGGTTCTAATAAAATATATACCTGAATCCTGTGTCTTGCTCAGGAGCTTTCATTAGTTATAGGGTACTGAATAAGTGAGCAACTGGCATACAACAAATGTCTGTCAAATGTAACATGGTTGGGGTACAGTTTAACTGAAATACCAAAATATCGTGTAGATCACTTTGTTTATAAACTTTCCTTGCACAAACGCTTATCCGCATTCATTGACATATACACACTGGTTTTCTAAAGAACCACGAAACAATTGAGTGCCTGTCATTTTGATGCATTTGACAGTTGCACTTGCGAGCAATTGCGGATAATAAATCCTGTGCTTTCTTTCTGCATATACAACAACACTTTGAATGATTATGTTCCTTACTACGGAGCATTTAGGTGTATGAAAAACCCATGTACATTCATTACAAAAAGGCACACAGTGACCGATATGTGAAAAGTGGGTCCCTATACCAGTGAGCATGACAGGATTCAATGGAAAGTGCTGCAGGTAGGGCTCCCCATTCATTTACAGTGCTCTGTGTACAAATGGGCTCACAGGAGTAATGAGGACGTCATCTGATGCTTACGTAATCTTCCTCTCTGGCTGATCAAATAATCTATTGATAGTTTGATCAGGCAGAGAAAGTGGGAAAACATTTCTCATGCATATCAGCGAAGGGTGCAATTGCACTCCCTTGATCGGGTTCTCTAAAAAAATTATATTTTTGAAGGAAACTGTATCGCCACGCATGTAATTATTGACACGTTTCAATGACATTGTTGATGCCCTGCTGAGCTTGTTTTTTCCAATTTTCTATTTCGTTTCTCAATTCACCCTACTTTCATGTTCTTTTCATTCTCGTACGCAATGCTATTCATGACCGAAATAAAGTAGCTATTACTTTGCTCATCAACCTGTGCTCTCTAGTTTTTCATACCTCACTGTCCATCACAAGCATGGCGAGCAATTATCACTTATTTAGGATGACACTCAGTGCATGTGCAGTTGTGATGAATGCTGATGTTAAGCGGCTCTACAGGGGCCTAAAAGCCCTCACGCGTAGAGCAGATAAGACATGTAAATATTGAAGACATAAAAGTGGCAGTGACATGTGTGAATTATAACAAATAAATGACATGCGGTGATGATAAAAGCTGCAAAGGCCTGCGTGGTAGGCGCAGCAGTCACAGCGAAAGCAAAAAGAGCGGCTTTGCAGAGCCTTTTCAAAACACTCAATGGGTAACTACTAAGCTTAAAAAAAGAGCGAGTAAAAAGGGTGTCTTTTTGACCTAAACCATAATTGTTATTTATATTGCGTTCCATCCTTGCGCTATCGCCCCACGCCCGGTACATTCCGGTCACGATCGGCATGCCCATTATCAGGGTTACATTGCATTCTCGATAGGAAGGTGGCCAGTGTCGAGTTTTCAAGAAAGGAAGCGCACGCAAGCCTGATGACGATTATTGTTGTGGGACAAAACTACAACCCTTTTTACTCGATATTTTTTAAATTGTACACTAAGGCAAAAGGGTGTTAAAAGGGTGTGTGGTTTGTCTTTTTGGGGACTAATGGGGCTGCCACAACCATTAATCCCTTTAAGGACAAACGACATCGGGTCTGACAGTTAGTCCCTACAGACGAGCTCAAGAGACTAACAGTTAGTCCTCACATTTACGCCTTTGTGAGTAATCGTTAATCCCACAGTTCACCTCAAAGGACTAACATTTACTCCTCACATTTGCACCTTATCGAGCAACTGTTATTCCCCACATCTTGACATTACCGGGCAACCATGAGTCCTCAGTTTCACCTTGCCGGACGAACGGTTGATCCTCTCAAACACTCCAATCGAATGAACTTTTTGTCCCCAGTTCAAACATTGTTTTTTGTTTATTTTCCGCCATGCCTAATACTTTTTTCGCCTGTTTTTCTGCGCAGTCAGCAACAAATTCCGCAGAAAGCAAGCGCAAATGTAGTTAGCCACCTATGTGTAACTGCTTTCACAGTCACGGCAACAACGAAATACAAAAGTGAGACATCGAAATCTTTTATTTTTCTACATACACATGAAGTTTCTCTATTCTTTTAATAGAATTCATGGTTAAGTGTACAAGTCCAGTCTCGTTGTCAAATTTTGTTCACTCCTTGGAGAGCTCCTCCGGCAGAAGCGATAGATGACAGGAATTGCAGACGCCAGCGCACGCAGCCTTCTGCCTGTTGTGTTCCCACGGCTGCACGTACAATAACATAGTAAATATTGTTAGACACACGTGACAGAAGATGAAGATGTACGCGTATGACAAGTACATGCACGTTAATATAAAAACAAGCGTTAAAATATGACACACAAATTACTTTACCTTCACATCTCGCACAGTCCTTCTGAAGCTGCTCCGACCAGAGATGAATGACAGGCATCGCAGACGCCAGCGCACACAGTCTACAGCACGGTGTGTGCCCACGGCTGCACAATGAGTATGTAAAATAGTGAGTCACACGTGACAGAGGATTAGTACAAATGCATATGAGAAATACGTGCTAGGTGAAATGAAAACATACGTGACATATGACATGCTGATAATTTCACCGTGATTTCACACATCGTCAAAGACTCATTTCGATCCCTGTAGCGCAACAACTTAGGAGCCGCGGCTGCAGCCACAACTCTGCGAACCACCGTGCCGCTACCAAGTCGGTGAGTCTTAAGCGACGTCGTTCAGCTCGAGCAAGCGAACGCGAGACCAAACACGGCGCTGCACGCGGAGTGTCTGCCGCCAGCGAACTTTGAGCAGGAGAGTGCGCGTACGCTTGGCTGCCGCCACGAACAACGCCGAGCTGGTTCGGAGCTAGCGCCGGAGAAATCGACGGTAATACGGCCATTTTCCACAAACTCTAGCGAGTGCAGCGCACAAACGGGAGTCCGCCACCGCGGCCAATGGACGGCGTCGAGCAGCTTGCGACCGACTGACGGGAAAGCCAACTGTAATGGTGACCAATTTCCAGTGAGTTCCGACGCTAGCGAAAGCCTCACCAGCCAGTGCTGGTGCACTTACAGCGCCTGACATACTACAACTAAGCTCTTTACGAGAACCCGCAACGTGTTTTCGACGACTCCCAACACAGCGATGAGGTCTCAGCCCAATATCGTCAGCCTGGAGCTCATCGCGGTGGCGAAGACAGGCGAGAACTCGATGAGCGAGCGTATCGGGAGGCCGACGGCAATGGCGGCCAATTTCCAGGTGGGCGCAAAGCACAGGCGAACTGCAGACGCCGAAGCTCACCTTCACGATGCATTTCGTGTGTGCGATATACAACACGACCGAGCCCGTGGCCGGCAAGCGTGATCCGCATCGCGCACGCGACAAGTACAGTAGAATAAAGAATGATAACCTACTTGCCTAAGAATCCAGCACTGTTTTCTGCCCTGAGCCGGACTGAAGTACATATCCGATAGGCCTGTTGTCTTCTCGGCCGCCATATTGACCTTCCGAACTGTTGCTGTTGTGTGTTGGTCGTGACTATCTTGAAGCCAGAAATATACAGCGCGGCGTGGTGACGTGTCGAGACTTGCTCCAGACTTCATGGGTGCAGCAAAACGCAAAAGCAGCAACCCAAGCTCATCCAAGCGTACACACAAGCACCACGTCGTAATTCTTAGATCGTCGAATCCAGGCGGCTGTGGTCGAGCACTTCGAGCGCGACGCAACGCAAACCATTGGCAGCGAAATACGAGGAAAGACTGAGGCAGCAGAGGAAGAGAAGGAGGGCTGGTCACCTTGGCAACGCTTTTCGCGCTGCCCGCAATCCCCGGGCGGTTCATCCCTTTCGAGCGTGTTTGGAGACTAAGTGGCTTCGCGCGGCACGCTTTCCTCTGTGGTTGCTCCTCAACGGTCTATCCACTCATCGCGCGCGTTTATTAGGCTCTGTTACTCCTTTTTCGGGTAATTTTCCGTTAGAGTGTACAAGCACACTAGCCTGGTACGCACTATAGGGCATTAATAATAAGCTTTTGGGTAGTAGGCCGGCAATCGCTATGCTATTTTTTATCCTTCTTCTGAGAAGCGTGATATCCGCTTACTTGCAAAGTATTTTGTGTCATTTGTCCATGCAGCGTCTGACGACGATGAGGAATTATGGCTGAAGTGGGTATGTGCCACAGTTGATAGTGGTATAAGAAGAAGCTCTTGTGATATATCGGAGCATTGGATGCCCTACTCGTTACGCTATTCACATTGTGCGATGACTGATTGTTTTTTCACTGTTGTAAAACGCTTTGTAAGTCGTATTGACGTGATTGCTTTCCGGACATCAAGCTTGCCTAAGGCAAGTTTGACAACAACTCACAAGCACTGGTGTAGCTCAGTGATAGATTACTGGGTTGACACCCTGCAGACCCGGGTTTGAGCCCCATTGTTGCCTTATTGCTAGGTCATGCCTGCTTAAGGCACAAAATTAACAACAAGTTATAAGCACCGGCGTAACTCAATGGTAGAATATTGGGCTGGCACCCAGCGAACTCGGGTTTGAGCCCCACTTAAAAAAATTTTTTTTCTAGTTATGTGGTTACGGACACCAGTGGTGGCGGCGGTGGCAGCGGCGGTGAACAACAAACAACTGTGCGTGGCCCGACGAGTGATCTTATAACAACTTTCGATGTAGAAATACTATAAAGGCATGAAGTCAGCTCGATTGGCTTGTCGACGTTCTCAAGATCAAGAACCATGAGTCAAGTGATTTTTTATACAGCATTCACCGCAGCAGCGACCTCTTTTTAAAATGCATGCTAAGCATTAACTCACCGGCGGTATGACAAAAATTATGCACATCCATTTAAAAAAAGCAGACATTGACTGATATGTTAAAAGCAGGTGCCTACCAATAAGAATGGGAGCGTTCAGGGAAAATCACCGCTGGTAGGGCTTTCAGTTTCTCACAGCTCTCCATTTAAAAGTGGGCTAGCAGTGGTAACGAAGACGTCTACAAAAGCTTTATTGCGGAGCCCAGGCTTTCTCGGCATATATTGATGCATTAGCGGTACAGAACCCATATCGCTTAAATATTGGCGTTATCTCCGTTGGGTTTCAGCGAGAGATTGCGTTTTGCGTGAAACAGAATTCATGAGCGACGCAAATCAAATGCAATACAAAATTTTTAGCGCGAGGAGAAATCAAACCCCGGCTGTTGCAGGGTAAGCAGGTGTTCTGCCACAGGGCTAAGGCATTTTTTCTTGCATTCAAATAATACCTGTTATCATTTTAAACTGCGCGCAACATGATTCATCACATTAAAATTATGTTGACCTCCCATTACATGCCATTCCTAACTTTGCACACAGAAATTTAGTTTTCATTGAGTGCCTGGTACCGAGTGCTAAATATTACACCTCCCGGTCAATCCGCATACGTTTGTGCCCCTAAATGAGAAAAGTTATGTCAGCTGAAGAACATTGTGAAAATGACAGACTTCAGAAGGCACGTGCAAACTGTACGAGCGAGCAGCAACGATTACTGCCATTTTTCTTGCAACAATTTTCTTGCGGCAGAAATATGAAAAGTATTTTGGTATATATCATGGCTTAAAGTTTTCGCAATTCTCTTTTTCACCGCGGCATTTAGACGAAAACTGGCGTGCGGAACATTTGGCTTGATATGCACTTAAGAAATGACATCTGCATTATGATATCAACGTTTTGTTGCAAAATATAAGTATGAAGAAAGATCATCGTCTGAGAGCACGAAGAAGAGCTGTATTCTGCTGGATGTCAGTTTGTGGGGTGGTTTTTCAGATGCCCAATGAATGTAGGAGGTGCTAGAAACATTACCCGACAGTTTTCTTTTAACAATACTTGCGTGGTTGCATAAAAAATATGTGAGGTCGGGCATATAACTCGTAAGGTCTAAGGGAACACAAGTTCTCCCTCACCTCATCAATAATGATATACCGCAAAATGGTGGGAAGACAAACATATTTCACCAAACACGGCTTCTTGACGCACTACTGTCACTGAATAACATACCTCGCGGCTATAAGAAAAGTTTAAAAGAACACTCGAGACCTATTGAAAATATATTTCTATGATCGACGGACGTAGTGCACGTACCTTGTGAAGCACACGCAGTCATGTGGTATGGTCACTGCGATCGTAGGCAATGATAGTGGCCTATAGTCAAGCTGCTCAATCCAATGAGGCAGCGTAGAAGCTCTTGAATTCGGCTATTGCACTTACAATAGCTCCCACGCAAACAAAATGTAATCAGTAGCTACAAGGCTAAATCTCAGAAATACTGACCAAGAGGGAACCACGCTCGAAGCACAAATGTTGAACTTTTGAGACAAGATGATGTTGATTAGTGTTTTTTTTTGGCGCAAGGACAATAAGTGCCCAAAGAGTGTCATGTCTTTATTATGATGGTGTTGGTGACCAATGTTAAAGAGGAGCCGGTGCGTTATAGCTGTATAGAGGCCTAAAATCCCGCGCTATACACGTGCGTAAAAAACAGTGCCGTATTATAAAATCATGGAAGCGATACGTGATATGCTCTATAGATGGGCAATGCAATTCCAGTGAATGTGATCTTGACAAGTGAACGAAGCGAAAATTGCACATATGAGTCCTCAAGGCCTTTCAGGCCAAAGGCACGCAAGCAGAGGCTTTCTTTAGGTATTTACCGTAGCAACAACCTCTTTTAAGGGGTCATGCTATGGATAGCCTGGCTTGACATGGATGACATGGATATGGATGACATCAAAACCGTGGACGTTTTTTGAAAACGCATACAATGACGAATAGTTAAACGGTTCTCTGCTTATGAGCATCCATGGGTGAAGCGGTAATTGTTCTTTGTAGACTAAAGAGAAGTGTTTTTTTATTATGGTGTCTAAGACACTACATTAGATGAGAATGTGAACGGTGAAAGGTTCACCGTTTTTAGAGTCTCCACGCCGCTTTCGAGACAAAAGAAATCATTATATGGGTGCCTGCGCACTGTTTCGTTCCCCGGAAAGAGGTGGCTCTCACCACGCATCTATGACTTGTGCGTCGATGCGCACAGATGCCCCAACTAAGATCGAGATGAATTGATTGATATATGGGGTTTAACGTCTCAAAACCACCATATGATTAAGAGACGTCATAGTGGAAGGCTTCGGGAATTTCGACCACCTGGGATTCTTTAACGTGCGCCCAAATCTGAGCACACATGCCTGCAACGTTTCCGCCTCCATCGAAAATGCAGCCGCCGCAGCCTGGATTTGATCCCGCAACCTGCGGGTCAGCAGCCAAGTACCTTAGCCACTAGACCATCGCGGCGGGGCCAAGATCGAGAGTAGATGTCGTGAGTAGAATAGTCTACAGACCCACGTGGAATCAAGAGGTGTCGGTATAATCTGGCACACCTCGCACTTCATCAAGGCGCTGATCGCGGCCTTGTGCCCCATTCAAACCAGCATATTCCACAAGCCCGTCATCAAGGACCGCTATTAACAGATGGATTATTTGAACCCATTTTCCATTCGTCGACCAACGCAAACGCTGTTCGACAGGGCTGCGCAATCACGAATGACGAGCAATCGGAGTCCGCACTTCTCAGCACAGAACGAGGAGGACAGCTCTGGGCAATCCGAATGTACCAAGCACGCCGGCAGGGCCAGAGAGCTCGATGCGTACCTCCAGAGCTGCCATTTCATTGCAAACTTTCATCCATATCAGGAATCTGTAGATGTACGTTACGGCAGTGCAATTGTGATGACAGCTTCTGTGGAGATTATAACGCTTCAATGCGACAAAAATGCAAGGTCTTCTGAAAGCCAAGTACACATCTACACGCGCATTTTTAATGAAATCAAGAACATCTCGTGTCTTTCTAAGAAGCGTGCTATGCGGGGAAGATCCCAATTTTGAAACGAGTTGTTCTACGCTGGCGAGAAACGACGTCGTATATTTTTGCAATCAACATTTAACCTTATCGGCATTCGACACTTACGGCTACTCTCCTCAGACAGACGACCATTTGTCCAACTCGCTATGTCTATTTGACATATGTCCCTCAGCGAAATATTGTTTCAATAACTCTATTAGTACAGCGTCACCATAGGCACCACCCATAGTGCTCGAGGAAAGTCTGCAATAGGTTCGAAAACGCCTTTTATAAGGAAAATGAAGGCAAAATATGCACCACAAATTGTGCTCGACGAAAGACTGCATTTTGTTACTAAGCGCTTTTCATAAAAAAGGGCCATACAAGGCGCATTCACTAAATCTTTAAAACAAACAAAAAAGAGCGGCCTATGGTCAGCTTATATAATAATGTAATGCCGAAATGCCGCAGCGCTCAACCAAAGTTTGGATTCTGACAAAGAGGCGCTCCGTCTGTTATAGACTTGTTACTGCGTACATCCCGTCCAATCGTGGCGCTGTAAAAGTGCTGCATGAGCACGTACTGCAAGAACTGTGTGCACTGCCCTGCGTAGTTGTCCATGTGTAGGTTCATTACCAACGCGCAACCATGAATAGATGTACTTGGTGCAGAGCTTGGGATGGCGCTGAAGTTTAGTAATTGTACCAGTGTACCAGTGTTAGGCACAAGCATAATGTCCGTGTTTTCTCCAGACTCCATCGGTTGGTCCAAGTAAGACATATGAGAAATGCATGACGCGAGACCAGCATTCTTGCGGCAAAAGGATGTGCTCCTGCAGGCGCCGTATGCGTAGATCGCTGCCTTGTAAACATTACTGCCAGCCATTATGGTCCAGTCACCATCCTCGTGCTCTACGCCGAGTGCCCCCCATGGTGCCAAATCCTGCATGATGCACAGCTGGTCCACCCTGACTCTTCTAGCGACCTTGGTGAAGTTAACGATAGCCTGGCGTGCATCGTGGCTTATGCTGGTACAGATGTCTTGGTAAGGACCTTGCCCCACGTAAGGAAGTTCGAACGTGCCAATGAAGAAATAGTCTGTGAAGTTTGCTATGCTGTCTACCAGGTACTCATTGCCGACTCCCAAGGGCAGTACCACGGAGACGACGTGCTTCGTCAAGCCGATGTCGACAAAAGTCTCCTTCAGACGGTGCAGCAGGATGGACAACACAACGTCGTGGTCGGACCCGCTACAGGGAGATGTGGGTGCCATCCAGTTAACGGTGACGCCGTCGAGGTTATACATACGCATGTAGTCCGCCACGTTTCTCATGAGGAGGTCCAATGTAGGTGGGTCCCTACCAAGCCTCCAGAAGTGCGGTGCATCCTGCTCGTGACCACCCAGCATTAGCAAGATTCGCGTGTCGTTGTATCCTAGAGTGTTCACAATATTCCTAAGCTGTGTCAGACCGTGGCTCTGATCGAAGCGTGGCAGTCGGTTTCTCAGGTGCCCGTCAACGATTCCCACAGACGCGTACACGACGTTGGGACAAAGAGCAAGTGGCAGCATTTCGAACGTGTAGTCATACGGGTATCCGAACACCCGAAGATGGCGGACTTTGCTGTTATCGAACAGGCAAAATATAGGCCTCTCGCTACGGTTCGGTGCAGCAACAATTGTTGGAGTTGGACCAACTACGTACTGCAAAGACTCATCAGGAGGCGGAGATGGTAAAAGGCACTTGGACGGTATTCCCACCCAGGAAAATGGAGTGCTCGCTGCGGTCACTGCTGTTGTTCGGGCTGTAGTAGGTGACGGAGTGGGTGCTTTAGTCGGCATGGTGATAGGTATACGAGATGTTTTAGACAGAGGAAATATAGGTGCTTCGGTCACTGCGGTGTTCTTGCTCCGAATAAGGAAGGGTGTGAGAAGCAGCCACGATGACAGGAGGAGAGGAAATGTCAAAGCGGCCCACAATGCCCACAGCTGGACACACATACGCTCGTCTGGGGGTGTAGCTTCGTCGTGGTCGAGAAATCGACGTTCTGGCGATGTCACTGTGTAGGTGGGCGAAGGGGCTGGTGCAGCGATAGGCACGCGCAACGGCGAGGTGTCGACTAGGACGACAAGGTCTTTCCTGCCTGGCGCAGCAACCGCGAAAAGCCTGGGCGCTGTAGTTAACGTGGCAGGTTTCCTTGACGAAAGGCCAGTGTTTGCCACATTCCGGTGCGATAGTGGCACCGCGTTGTCGTGTAGGTCGCCATCCTCCGATGAAGACCGAGTTGACGAATCGTAATCCTGGCTATTGGTACCCATTGCACCAAATTTCGGGTAAAACAGACTCTTCAAACCGTGGCCCACAGCTTTCAGGGCAGAGTGGGATGTAACGTTCAAACCGTAGTTGGCACCAGCGCTGAGGTAGGGTAGAGTAGAACCTTGGACAGTGGCACACTCCCACGTTAGGGAATTGGCCAAGCACCGGGTAGTTTTCAGAAGAAATTGTTAAATATTTGAATAAATGTCATGCAGTTACAGATGAAAAATGTAGTAATGTAACAAATTGCAAGCACTACCAATAGTTGAGTACAACATAGGAAGTCATTCTTAGCTTTGTAATTTAGGTAATAATAATCAAGAATTTGCACGCAATTCAGAAAGTAGCAGCGTGAGTTGGCTCCACGATCAAAATTCCTGAACATTTAATAAACTCCACTAAGACATCGGCAACATTCCCATCACTGTCTCCCAGAGCCAATACCCTGAATGAAGGCACATTTGGTACATTTAGATCAAGTCTGAGGAGTCAGCAAAAAGTACCTGTACTTTCGCAACGTAGAGTATCTGTTGCAAGAAATGAGCTAACGTTCAGTTGTCTTATGTCCTCCGCAAAAATAACAGGAGAAGGTGCCACACCAGCACTATCTAAATAAAAATGAAGATATGAATAAGTCTCAAAACGTAGTCTAGTGTTTGAAATTTTAAGTTGTATTGTCTCACAAAGTTTACTGTTCCACCAGTGTCTGAGGTGCTGAGATTCCAATGTAGCCGTTAATAATGAAGCGGAAATTTATAACCACACTTTTCTCCCTATTCTGGCGCCTATTATAGAATCGGACGACGGCGACCCATGAGTAAACGGGCTATATAAAGATGTCTTTGCTAACACAGCCGCCATTTCATTCAGAAATTTGTGGAGTACTAGAATGGGCGCTTGATATGCAGGACAAAGTACAGGCCGAAAAAGCCTTTTTCATCTTCTTCTCTGATGGCTCATACCCAAAGCTTTGCAATCATGCTGCTGGGACATCATCATCTTCGCTTCACGCTCACGCACTGCGAGCGTGACTTAACTTCAACCTTTAATTATTTTTTTCTCCTTTCATTTGAATATCTCACTTTACATATAGTCCAGGGACGCGATGCAGACATTGTCTATCAAATAAAGTATTTTCGGTGGGCGGGCACACTGTTTTCTACAATAATACTATGGTGATGTTGATGTCCTATACGTATGGCTCACACGTCATCTCTGGTTGAGGCCAAGAAACGAATAGATTGTAGGTAAATGTAATCACATCTGCATTGTAGGACTAATTTATTATAAAGCTACATGGAGGAAGAAAACAACTTAGGAGAGGCCCGGACGTCACTCCTTCTGAAGCCGTGGTGAAGCCGGAAGTCGGCCATATCAACAGGGCAAATTCGCCTTTCTTGTTTATATCCGAATGTGAAGCAGAAGGCGCGACTGTCTCCTCCGACTCGGAAAGCACGTGGGTTGCGCAGCGCGCGTGTCGGGACGATCCGAAATCAATGGAACAGGGCACAACACTCTAGGCCAGCACGACACCTTCGGCGAAATCGTTTCGTCCGAGTAAGAACAGCGAGTAACAGCTCACTGACAACGAAGTAAGTACAAGAGAACGCTTACTAGATGCACTGACGACAGCGACTGTATTCACGTCATTAATTCAGCAACTCTACAGCCAAGACGATCGGTCGTGCACCCTCTTCTACGGTTGAATTCCGTCACGCGACCAACGCGGCGCCTGGCCACTGTGCCCGTGTTCCTCGTGAAATTCACCGGCGTCAGCTTTCTGGGACCACGGGGACTTTGAGCATGGTGCAAGTGACACTTGAACGCGGTTTCTCTAACGCTAAGATTACAAAGCTGGCTGCGAGTGTAACAAGTGGAACAGAAAAGGTGTTTTCATACGCGCATACAACTTGTTACTGTACTACACATATCAACCACGAAACTGCGTATGTGCACACGGTCCACATTGCGTCTCGCTGGGCTAAACAGTTTCGCCCGTTGTCACAAGCAGAAGCACTGCACAACCGTCTCTGACCTGCAAGGCGTTCGTCGTAGTTCCGCTTCGTCATGGTGCCACAACACAATTTCGCTGAACACTTCAAATGCTTCATCCGCGTCATCCGCCACCCGACACATGGACATGCGCTCGCTCTAAGCGCTGCCGAGGCTCCGTGGTGGACAAGGGGTTTTCTAAAAGTTGCTAGGAGAACAGTTTGCCAGTATAACACTGCGTGACCAACAACGCGGCACCGAGCACGGTTATTGTCCGTCACGGCTCAGCACGAGATCTACGGAGGCACACATGCCACCGCCAGCCGCGGCAGCTCACTGCTAGACCAGCTACACTGCGCAACACGTAATCATAGCAACGCCGCCATTCTGCCTAGTGAATATAGCCGCCATGATGTCATTTTCTCCACACTTTTCACGTAGTGCGCCGACTGGGCATTCTCTCACCTATCTTTTCTTCCTCCGTGCAAAGCTACAAATCCATTCTTTATCCGCGGTTCATACCCACTATCGAGGGCTAAAGCAGGAGCAGTTTCTTTTAA
Organism: Rhipicephalus annulatus; assembly: GCA_013436015.1. NCBI lineage: Eukaryota > Metazoa > Arthropoda > Arachnida > Ixodida > Ixodidae > Rhipicephalus > Rhipicephalus annulatus. The sequence continues at coordinate 305,070 of WOVY01011151.1, read as the reverse complement.
AAATGGGTTCATTTATTGATAAAAATAGGTGATTCTGAATCTTCACCTTTAGCAGTTGAACGCGATAGAGATATTTTGTTCCTAGCGCGTACTACAAACACTTACTGCGTGAAATCTTTTCAAAATTGATATGCACGTATGAGGTGGCCTGAAAGGAACTGACTTGTGGGGTTTAACGTCCCAAAACCACCATATGATTAAGAGAGACGCCGTAGTGAAGGGTTCCGGAAATTTCGACCACCTGAAGTTCTTTAACGTGCACCCAAATCTGAGTACACGGCCTGAAAGGAATAGGAGCAGTAACGTGTGTGCCTTGTGTTGTGAGCGACCAGCTTAAAGCCAACAAGTCATTAGGATAATCACATGTTCTATTGCCCCATGGCAAATGTACGCTTGTACCAAGCAATATTACTGCAGTATTTCGTGCGGCATCGGGAAGCATGCATAGGGACGACCGTATGTTTCTAAAGATTTCACTGCATGTCGAAGTAGATAAAGTTATTTTCACTGTATTACAAGCACACGCATGGCTGCGTAGTAGAACATCTGCTTTTCGCACAAACCGTTCTAGTCGGTCCCTACTCGGACACAGTTCATTAATTTTTTTATTTGCATTTTTCTCGAATATTTGACGACACCTAGAGGATGATGATTTTTCGCTCCCAACTAACGAAGCAGACACTGACACCGACTCTGGAATTTCTCCCAAACGAGCTGCTCAAGGTTATCGCGTCAAAATAAATACCCTTCAAATCGTAATGCAGTTACGATAGCAAAGTTCGTAAAGATAATAACTCTGCAATATGAGGGAAAATATAAAATATTTGTAGCATGCTTCTCTAAACGTTAGGGAGTGACAATTTACCACCAATATCCAAGCTGCAAGATCCTCCTTGCCTCCGTGAAGACACTTTCGATTAGAAAATGGTGGGTAAGTTTTGTGCCGTACGAAGCTAGCAAAATGATGTACGAGTCGCATTTGCTGTCAAAGTTGATCTCGAAGATTAAGCTGTAGGTTAAGAAATACAAATGTGGTAGGTAAGATGAGGTCTAAAACATTGCGGGCTGTTTTTTGAAGGTCACTGTTGTGAAGGATACTTCTAATTATCTGGATACCGAATCTTCAAGGCGAAGCTCTAGAGTATTAGGTTGTGCCTTCACTTACCACACAACTACCTGTTGGTGGCTCTCTGAAAGAGGCCTAGAAATAAAATCAAGAACCAGGTGCTATGACCTGTCTGAAGGCTGTCGTTGCACTTTTTAAGCATCACATTGACCTTATTTATCAGTCTTGATATGTGTCCATCTATCAATTCATTTAAAAAAAACGTGAGGCCTGCAAAGAAGGCGCGGCACAGTCACCGCGAAAGCTTGAAGAGTGGCCTGTCGGAGCCTTTTCGAAACTCGCTGGGTAATTACCGCAACACTTGCTTGATACCCGCTAGGGCCTTACTAATAAATTGCATTGAATAGCAGGATGGCACCCAATATGCTCGTTTTCGTCATTCTTCTGAGAAGAGTGGTATCCCCTAAACACTTGCAAGGAATTTCGTGCTAATTTATTATTCATGCATGGACTGATGACGATGAGGAATTGTGGCGGAAGTAGGCATGCGCCACAGTTAATAGGAGAAGAAGGACAAGTCTTTGCAATGGGTTGGGCAATTGTACGGCCACTGCGTTACGTTTTCGCATTGTGCGACGACTGGTTGTTCTTTTTTGCTGTCTTAAAACTCTTTATAAGTCCTATTACCACAATTGCTTTCTTGACATCAAGCCTGCCTAAGGCAAGTTTGCCTACAAGTCACACGCACCCGTAGTAGCTCAGTGGTAGAATACCAGGCTGGCACCCAGCCGTCCCGGGTTTAGAGCTCCAGTGTGTCTTAGGTGCCACGACTTTTTCTCCTCACTTCGTGGGGTGTGGTTACGGACACCGGTGGAGGCAGTGGCGGTGGCGAAAAACTGCGCGTGGCCCGAGTTGTGATCTCTTAGCAGCTTTCGCTGTAAATATTGTTTATGTTTATTTTTAGGGGCGAAGATCCTTAGGGCGTGGGCTGTGCGTCCCTGTATGTAGCCACCTCTAGTTTAGTTCTTCCAGTGTTCACTAGATGGCGGTACCGTCCCCTGTATCAGAGTCCTTCAAAAGCATTGAAGGACTCTGCCTGTATGTAGCCACCTCTAGTTTAGTTCTTGCAGTGTTCACTAGATGGCGGGTACCGTCTCCTGTATGTAGCCACTTCTCGTTTAGTTCTTGTAGTGTTTACTAGATGGTGGTACTTGTAGCTGATGATGAAAAGATGCAAGATGTTATAAACTAGAAAGCGGTACTTGTAGTTGATGAAAGACGCGAGATCTTATAAAATAGGAATGATGTCACATATAGCGCGTGTCATTGGTTGAAGGCAATGGTTCGATTTAGTGCGGCGACGTACGCTAGGGGGAGCGATGTAATAAAATCGAGTGGGCAAAATGTACAGAGGATTCATGGTTTACCAGGTCTACCTCCGGAGCTTCGCCCACTCATCATCATTCACTTCGTGGATATGGCGGAATTTTTTTGTTACTTTCATCTGTTTATGTCTCTCTCCTTATCTTATTCTAGGTATTTATCGGACCACCGTTATCTGGGAGCTTTCGTATGTCAACTTTGTGTTGAAATATCAATTTAGGCCCATGAAAGTATGAATATGAATAACATTACTGAATGCTCACCACTAACGTAACGTTGAAAATCCAGTACACGAAAGCGGTTAAAACATGTCGACACATTGCGAAAAAATCGTATAAGCAACGATACATTTGAAAGCATAAAGAAACATTTTGTTGTATTCTGAAGAAACCACTACAAATGAACAAGTTTGGTGCACATTGAAAACCGCGCATAGGGTGAGGTGCTCACCCAAATTTTGGAACCTGACAAAGCGGCGCTGCGTCGATTATAGACTGATTCCTGCGCCGTTGCCCAACTATGCCCCTATAGAAGTGCTCCATGAGCACATATTGCATGAACATCCCACACTGTCTTGCGTAGTTATCTCTGTGCAAGTCTAGCAGGAGCACACAAGCGTGGGCGGTAGTACTTGGCGCCGAACTGTTGATGCCACTGAGGAGCTTGAGAGCATCAATGTTCGGCACTAAGAAAATTGCTGCGTTTCGAGCTCCCAGCGTCGTATTTCCCGAGTAGTAAGTCAGATGGGCGATGCACGATGCGTTCCCAGCGTCCTTTCTGCAGGTACTCATTTGACTGCAGGCACTATCCAATAGTGCCCTTCTAAGCGTACCATTTGCCATCCAAGCACCGGTCGGCAGTTCAAACCCAAGTGCACCCCAAGGTGCCAGCTGCACCATGACACAGAGCTGGTCTGCCCCAACATTCTTTGAGAAACTGGAGTAGCTGCTAATCACGACGCGTGCAGCGCGACTCAAGTTGGCGCAGATGTCTTGAAAAGGACCTCGTCCCGTGTAACGCAAGACGTTTGTGCCAATGAAAAAATAGTTCACCACATTGGCTACGCTGTTTAGAAGATACCGGTTGTCAGCTCTCATGTCCAGCATCACAGATACAACGTGTCGTGTCAGGCCATGTTTGGCGAAGGTCTCCTTCAACCGGTGCAGGAGAATCGACAAAACCAAGTCGTGATCAGTACCGCTACAGTTGGAGGTGGGCTCCATCCAGTGAACAGTCACACCGTCGAGCTGAAACTTGATCATGCCGTCCACCACGTTCTTCATGAGAAGGTCAAAGGTATTGGGGTCTCTACCAAGCCTCCAGAAGTGTGGGGCGTCCTCCTTGCGACCACCGAGCACCAGCAGAATCCGTGTGTCCTGGAATCCCTGTTCGTTCACTATTTGCCTCAGCAGTGATAAGCCGTGTTTCTGTTCAAAGAGCGGAAGTCGGCTGACCAGCTGCCCGTCTGCGATTCCCACAGACGAATACACGACATTTGGGCAGAGGGCGAAGGGCAACGTTTCAAACATGTAGTAAAACGGCTGGCGGGACGATAGACTGACATTAACTTTAGCGTTGTCGAAAAGGCAAAATATGGGCCTCTGGCTGCGATCAGCTGTGGGAACGCCGGCTGCATGGGGACCGGCCATGTACGACGAAGGCTCTGTAGCAGGTGTGGCTGGCGAAAGGCACGCAGGGGGTATTCCCTGCCAGGAGAAGGGAGTGCTCGCTCCTGTCGCTGCCGTTGTCTGGGCTGTTGGGAATGGCGAACTGAGCGTAGTGGCTGGCACGCTAGGTGGTCTCGCCGAAGGAAATCTGGGCGCCTCCGTCACTGCGTTGTCCTTGCTCGAAATAAGGAAGGGTATGAGGAGTAGCCAGGACGACAAAAGCAGGGGGAACGTCAAGGCAGCCCACAACGCCCATAGCTGTGTGCAGATGCGTTCATCTCGGGCGTCGCTTCGTCGCGGTCGAGGAATCTGCGTTCTGGCGACATCGTCTCGTCAAGCGGGGAAGAGGGCGGTGCATTGAGGGGCAAGCGCAACGGCGAAGTGTCGACCAAGATGACGAGGTCTTCCCTACCTGGTGCGGCCACGGCGAGAAGCCTTCGCGTACTAGGTGGCGTAGAAGGTTGATTTGAGGAAGTAACCTTCACTGGCATCTCGCGGGTGTGTCAGGGGTGACCCGTCGTTCAAGGCACCACCCTCGGGTAGGGATTTAAAAGTGAAATTCTGACCAGGGATGTTAGTAGTCATTGCTGTTGTTGTTGTTGTTGTTGTTGCCCCTTCGCACTGGCACATACCCACTATGGGGGATTGGCCATGAAATCTAGAAGTAGCCTATATGAGATATACTAAAAGGTTTATCCTAAATGAAAAACTAATGATATAATAGAAAAGAATAATTAACTAGAAAAAGAATATTAAACTAAACAAATAATTGAAGATTGAATCAAGAAGAGAAAAGGTGAGGTAATACTACAGTGTAAGACAGAAATTTTGAGTAGACCAGACAATCGAGCTTATCTCACCCGGTCACAATCAAATGAATATGCAAATTTCATTCAAAATTAGACAAGTGTCGTCAGAAATATATTTAAGCAGGCATTATTATGACATGCGCTTTGATTCTCGAATGAAATTGCATACAGCATCGAATACGCTCCTGTGGCAATGTCCCAAGCTAAAGGCACCGAAACTTAGAACATTATCTGCAGTTAAATTTAATCCTACTGCGTGAAACGGAACAATTAAAAGTCTTTTCCTAATTAATGAATAGTTTTTACATGTTATAAAGTAATGCTCTATTGTTTCCGTTTCTTCACAGAATGGACACAGGGGGGATATCGCCAGACCAGCTCTGTGCAAGTAAAAGTTTAATGGAGGGACACGACATCGAAATTTGGTTAAAATAACTTCTAACTTTTTAGATTGACTCCACTGAGGTTTCCAGGGATATGTAAGGTGCTGATAGTCCGTATATTTAGTAATATTTTCCATCATATCCGTATAAATAGCCAATTTTCTATATCTGATCGACACTATGTGTTCCGATTCTGGTAGTACCCGAGATCACAGGGCCATCAAGTGTGGCTCGAGATAGTGAATCGGCCATTTCATTCAACCGTATGCCACAGTGTCCCGGGACCCAGACTAACTTCAGGAACTTCACATGAGGTGGAACTAATGTTTGTAATGTCGCTAGAGCTCTTGATTGTTCTGAAGCTGTGAGAGTAGTACACAGCGAAAGAGAATCAGTAATTATCATTGCACTCTCTTCGTTTGAAGGAAGTTTTCGTAGCGCTAAAATAATAGCCAAGAGCTCAGCTTCGAAAACCGGAGTGAAGTCTGGTAGTCTTACCGAGAATGACCAACCGAGGTAATCTGAGACGATTCCTACTGCTGCCTTTTCTTTATTCACAGAAGCGTCTGTGGCTATTATGTTCTTTATTTCCGCATGAGCTATGTAGTCTTCTAACCTGTCATTTAAGTAACTCGAAGATTGAAACTTAGATAGTGGGGGAAAAATTTCATCACATTCTATCGTAATATTGTGATTTAATGCTTTGGTTCCAATTACCGATCTGATATCCACCTTTATGCTTTCCAGTTTCTTTTGTACAAAAATAATCTGGGGAGTACGAAAGCGTGGCCAGTGAGCGAGGAAGAAGGCGTCGGGGTCACTAATAAAGGCATATGCAGACCGTCTCGCTGATAAGCCGTAAAATTTCAAGTATGTTTGTACAGTTAGGATACGGAATCGGCAAAGAATAGTTGGTATGCGAGCTTCCTGATATAGTACATTAATAGCGACATACCTGGGGAGTCGCAAACACAAACGTAACGCTTCTCGCTCTAATAGAACTAACGGTTTAATTTTGTACGTAGGGCCACCCGAAAATAATATACACCCAAATTCTAGTATTGGGCGCATGTACATTTATATATCATTAATAAGGTGTGTCTACGTAACCCATATTTTCTGTTGCTCAACCTTCGCAATAAGCCTGATGCTCGTTGTGCCTTTGCCACGATATAGTCTATGTGAGGGCTTCAGTTAAGTTTCTCGTTATAAATGATGCCCAAATATTTGATAGACTCTACTTGTGGAATCGGTTCCTGATTATAAAGTACTGAAATTTGAATAGAATCTGCTATAGGGAACACCAGGAGCGCACTTTTACTGATGTTTAGAGACAATGAAATTGAATGCAGCCAAATTTCAAGAGAATACATGTACTTTTGCAATTTTTGATGCAAAGAATAAATGTCACTGTCTGCAACGAAAAATGCAATGTCGTCTGCATAAATGTAGACAGTGATATCTCGATCAATGGGAATTGAGCTCATCAACACATTGAATAACAGCGGAGATAGGACCGCCCCTTGAGGTACTCCACGTTGCTGTTTGAATTTAGATGAGTGACATCCATCCTTTGCACAATAAAATTCTCTCGATTTTAGAAACTCTGCTACCCAATCAACAATATATCGCGGAAAGTCACATTCGTGTAACGAGTTCAATAAAATTGAGTGCTCAACGCTATCATAAGCTTTAGCTATGTCTAGTGTTACTAGTACCGCGTATTGTCGTCTTTTTCGGGCAAGCTGTATTCGGCTCTCTAAGTCGGCATGAGCACACCAAATTGAGCATTCGCTACGAAAACCTATTTGAAATGGTTTCAATATTAGCTTGTCAGCCATCCAAACTTTTATTCTATTATTGAGAACTCTCTCTATAATTTTGATCAGGTGAGATGTTAGAGAGATTGGTCTGATGTTGTCAATGTTAAAACCTGACCCTTGTTTTTTTAATATGGGAATCACTCTAGCTATTTTCCAGTCATGTGGAATCCAGGCATTGCTTAAGGAATAGTTTATAAGGTTGAGGACGTCGCCGGGTGATATCTGGAATAAAATTTTAATCATAGGAACTGTTATACCGTCAGGACCAGGAGCCGAAGAGGGTAAGTTTCTAATTACGCTTGACATTTCGGACAATGTCACTTTTTCGTAGTCAGTCTTTATAGAGGACTTTTGCCAGTTGATTGTCAAAGTCGACGAAAATCTGTTAGCTAGACCTCTTCCGATTGCCTCCAACGAATTAGTCATTTCTTCCGTCGATAACCTGTCATAATCAGAGTTAGCTAGAGACGGCAGAATTTTGCGCGATCCCATATATCGGAATAACGCTTTCTTATTTCTAGGTTTGGAAAGAAAGTCGAAATGTTTTTTGTCATAGTCTTCTTTAGCTTTAGCCACGGTGCGCTTAAATGTAGCAGCAATAAACTTGTAATCATTGCTGCGTAGGCTCCTTCGTCCTTGTCCTCCACTCAAGGCACGCACCCACTAGAGGAGATGGTCGGAGTACAAGCTAAACTTTTTTCATAATTAAAATATCAGGTGATTTGCAGGCCCACTAGTTATTCGTGATTATTTGCAGATTTTAAGTTTTGGTTACTTGAATTGAAAAAATGTTATGCATCCCGAACTTAGCCGCACATCTTCTGATGATTCTATGCAAAAATTTTGATGCCTTGGTACTAGTATCCTTTTTCTCAATGCATTTAATTGGTGTCAAGGTATAAAAAATAACCAATCGATCGTTTGCACTGATTACAGAAAATAGACAAAGTGCAATTCAAAAAACCAGATCTCTGGAAATAAAATTTGAAGAAACTAACGCGGCAACGAATTTCACATAGGAACTTCCATCATCCTTGAACAAGCCAGATCAATGCGCCAAGAAAGTAAAAGTGAATTAAAAACACAGAAAACTTGAGGCAGCCCGTTAGCATCATCTAGAATTCATGAGCTGAGCGGTGGTTGCAACCTATGATTACAAAACCATTGTGAATCCTCGGCATCCTAAGATGTCATTACGGATTACTACAATCTTTTGAGGCAGTTAAAACTACCCCGGCACGGTAAGTTACCTAAGTGCCACGACGTTGTCTGGCGCTGACAGCAAACTCAATCACTCCCGTGACCAGACACTTGTGCACGTATATACTTCGACACGACTGATGCGCATATCTCGCATTGTGGGTCGGTAGCCACATCCAATTTCTGGGCCTGCAGGGACAATCCTCCCACTTCCGATCTCCTGTCGACTTCACTGCCAAAAGAGTGGGATGCAGGTTTGACTTCCAACAGCCTGGTAGTTCAGCTCCCGCCCCTGCAAGGGCAGAGGAGGTAGCCACGAGGTTAAGCCTTGCGGATCATCCACCTTCTCAGGTCTTACCGCAATGGATGTTGTTCTCTCCCCGTCAGAGGAGGCGCAAACGTGGAACACGGTGCCTTATCAATTGGGGGCAGGCACGCGTCGCTAGACAGTTTTTGATGTGGACGGATGTCACGAGCTGGGCCGACGCTTCGGCTAGAGTTTCCACCTCGTGGTGTGATAAGGTGTTGATAACAATTCTGTTTCACATTTAGAAACGTGCCCTTTCAAACGAACGTGCCGAAACGAGGCATTGGAAGATCTATTTGTGGGGACCATCAACCAGGAGCTGTGTGAACGGAAAGGGCGAGCTATAAAAATACCGTTCATACTGCCTCTAGAGTATGTATCTGTAGCGCAATGAAGCACAATATGGCCACTTTCACAGAACAAAAGCAAGCGATATTTTTCTAACGTCAAATTATTCTATTTGGTAAAGAATAACGTGAAGTTTTTTAAAGCAATACAACCGCTTGTTTTAGCCTCGTTGCTCATTCTTTTGCTGGTAGGCATAGGATGGTAAATTGCGTGGAAGCTGTTTCTTTCACACTTTCAATATGTGCCAGAACTCCTGGTTTCTAACAATGGTGTTTCTGGTTGCTGACTAAGAACGCCATAAACACAAACCCACACGCTCAAAGATGCACTGGCGAGCCTCGCCATTGCATACACGCAGCATTGTGTACTTTGTGATATGAGGAAACGACGTGATGGATCGCGTTGTGATGTGATACTGTGGCGACTGGAGAGGGTGAATTGAAATGCTGTGGATGCACTAATGATGCGTAATCTCTGCCACGAGTGTTATTTTCTGATTCTCACTGAAGTGCTATGCATACCCTCTGCCAAGGAGTGCCGTATATTTATAATGACCGAAGCAGCTGTTCATTGCATAGATTGCTTCGTAGATATGCTCAAATTGAGTGTGACTTGTTCAAAGGTTTCGCACCGCTTCTGTTGAGCGTGCATGTGATTGCTCAGTATTTGGTCTTACTGCCAGGATATATATATATATATATATATATATATATATATATATATATATATATATATATATATATATATATATATATATACATCTTATATCATTTTTCTTATTTGAATTGCTCACCTTTTGTGTGATTGCAAGCACAATCACTGAAAAGAGAAGATTCTTCAATAACTGGCTTCCCCTAATAAGAAACTTAATACCAGCAAAAAATTGCCCGCAGCTTCCCTCGGGGGAACACTGAGGAGGATGCGGAGCATATAATTGGTTGACGGGGTGTTAAAGTGCGACTTACTTGGGTCGATGGCTAAATTGGTTAACGTGGTTGTGAAATGGGGTGTTAAATTGCGACTTACTTGGGTCGATGGCTAAATTGGTTAACGTGGTTGTAGGAGGGGGTGGTAAATGAGTGAACACGTACACACGTATGCGAAAGGGCGGCGCTGGTCGAAGGGACGTCGATCATTGTGTTTGTGGATTCATTGGAATTCATTTCACCGCGACCTTGGACGTCGACGCGCCGTACAAAGCAACCGACGAGCGGCAACTGAGCGAGCGAGCGCCGACCTTGAGTATATATACAGCGCGACGGCGCATGCACTGTCAGCTGTTGAATGTTCTCGAAGCGCGACGGCGCATGCGCGTCCACTGGAGAATCAGGAGAATTGTAGATGTCGAACGCGGTGTGTAGAGGAGGAAGGGATGCACAGATGGTGGAAGAAGGAGGAGGAAGCTTGCGGACGGCGCCGCACTACAAGCCTCGAGTATTAGATGCTCCGCATCTAAAATCAATACGTCACCTCAAGAAACAAATGGTAGAATGAGGGGCGTGTTTCTAATTGTCGATGAATATTTTTTCTGTGAAATCAGATGACCTAGATTGCATTTCCGAAGCATTCAGAGCATTTTAAGAACAAAGCAGGGGATTATGTTTCACAGAAAAAAATACTCTGAGACAGTGAAATTCGCATATTTAATTTGCAGCTCAACCGTCAGGGCTATACGTGCTCATTGTATAACCTGAGGTCTGCAAAACGTCTTTTGAATTTAAGTGTGGACATTCCAAGCTGGTGAAGAAGCATTGCTGCAGCGATGCTGGAACCAGCATTAACGAACGTCTCTGCTCCTGGAGTTAAAAAGATAGGTTTTTAATTCCAGCTCGAAGTTTGCAGGATGCAGGATTCTCTGTTTTTGCTGCTTCACCAGTGTGCTTAAATCTGGTGCAGCGCAGAGGGCACAAAAGATCTCTTCTACGAAATGAAAGCGAGTGGTATTTCGTTAATCTGAATGAAAATTATCTAGTTGGTAATGAAGGGTGTTAAACTTTTTAACAATAGCTTCATTTATTTTGCGCTAGTAGCTCATCCCTTTGCAGTTGCAGGTGGGCATAGGACTACATTATGTGGAAGCTGTTTCTCTCATGGTTTTGATTTGTGCAAGAGCTCGTAGTGAACAATGGAGTTTTGGAAATTAGGAACGCGATGAAATTTCCGGAACCCAGTAACAATAACCACAGGCGTGGAACCACAGGCCTGAAATTCACTGAAACGTGGACTGGCGAGTTCCACAGTCGCATTTTTCTCCTTTCTGAAGCGCTGAACGCACTCTCTGCTGAAATGTGCCGTATTTTATTATGACTTCTGCGTTTGGTACGCAAGCAGATATACGTCGCAGGCATGACATCACAAAGACGCTGGAATTGCTCGGTATGTAACCATACTGCTGAGACAGGTGCATATCTTATAAATAAAAGGATACAATTGGTAAGGCTAAAGAAAAATTTTGTGACGCAGTTCGGATAACCCAGGTTGCCATATTGCGCAGCCTTCACCACCCAAGCATACACAAAGCAGTACGATTGCATAAAATACTTGCTCACGAGCCGTCAATCCATAGTCGTCACCGTTAAGCAGATAGTCTTAGACATCAATCTGCGCAACAAGAGACCACCACAAGATTGGGTGACTTTTCCTCTTCCTAACGGTGCTCGATCTACCTTCAGAGTTCTAACACATTAAAGACTTCAGCGCAGTCTGTTTGCAGGTGACGTCAACTAATGAAGATGTGTGGGAGCGACGACTTCGTAGGAGAAATTTCACTGCAAGCTGTAACTAGAGTTTAAGGATACGTTGCCAAGGGCTTTAAAGGCTTTTCCTTGAAAATCAGAGATACTGCTTTACATAGCTTCAAAAATAGGACGCCGCGCACTCAAGAACCACTCAACATAGCAGCATTTTGCAGGTGCGTTTCTCAGGTACAACACATAAGATTTCTGGTACTCAAAATATCAGTGAATAAACATAACATGGAAGCGACAAAAATGCCGGATAGCACCCAGCAACCCATTAACTATTCCGAGGGACTGCCAAGAATTATTATGGCATGAAAGAACACAATGCTATGCAGCTGATCCGAACCTTCATTGTCAGCCACGTAGTATATGAGACCGCGTGCCTGAAGTTGCAAGCGATCGCAAAAAAATAAAATGCAGCATCCGAACGGCATGCGGGCAACTTCTTGTTTTTTCCGATCACTTCCTCAGTTAGAAACTTTGAAGCATAAGGAATGTGCAAGAAGGTAGACGAGCTTATTGATGTTCAGATGTTAGCGCAATATCAAAGACTCGGACAAAGATACTAGACACAGCAATGTTTCTAAATGACGCGGATGTTATATGGAGATCGCCGACACATGGTGTTGATCGCTTGAAATCAAGCGGGCCACCTGCTTTCAGCAGCGCCATTAAATCAGCGGAAATGGACTGCCCCTCCCTTTGTGGCATCGTTCCCCCAGGCTTACGTGGGTGCCGGGAACATGGTCACCGTGGTTTCACCGCCAGACCCTTTCGTCTGCTGCGAGCCTTGCGTTGGTTTTCCTGCGTAGGACGCTTGTCCAAACTTGCCCGGACAATGCGCCTTCCTCTTCCGTCAAGCACACGTCACGGTGCTCTGCCGATCCTCTTTGGCTGCCCATGACAGTCTCTCCCCCGGTAACTTGCCTTCGACAGGTACTCTACTGCACCGGCCCGATGCACACGGGTCTGCACGAGATGTAGACGCGCTGCTTTAGCAGGCGGAATCTCATCCATGCGCTCAGCTTCTGCGCTTTATGTGATAGTACTAGCGCCTGCCGGCAAGCGTACACCCTGCCGGCCCGCAAGCCCATGGTTGTCACGCTGTGCAGTATCTTGGGTAAATAAACCCTTGTTTGTTGACGACCTGTCTCGATGGCAATATCTTCTGCGTCGTGTCGGAATATCAATGAACCCAGCTGTAGTGTCTTTGGCGCAACAGAAGTGCAGATTGTCGCGTCCCTTCCCGGTCGCTTCGTAGGGTAAGCCTTTCTCAAACCTATCACCAAAAACCAAACTTCTACAATCATAGAGCAAGCGGCCATAGCACAGGTGCTTGCGTCCGAAGAGCCAGCGTCTTATTCAGAGTTTTAAAAACGGAGATTCATAACCTTGCTAACGACGGGTTCTCGATAGAGGCGGTGAGATGCAAAGTGTCGCGGAGAGCGCGATGTTTATTTCCCATGACCAAAGTGGGGATGGTGCCACGCAAAAAAGCAGCAGCCGACGAAAGACTGCTCAGACTGTCAATAAGGGGGAGCGAGAAGCACGAAAGAAATTCGGGCGGCATGTTAAGGCACAACAGAGGAAGTCCATCCAGACTAGCACACGCCTACATAACCCGTGTACCGGTGTGGTGTACAAGGCAGATCAGTGTATACATGGGAGACGTACTGCATAAATGTTACCGTTGAGCCAGCCCCATCATGCAGAGAGCAGTCCAATGGCAGCAGATGTCCCCATCGCGCAAGATCATGGCATCACACCAAGGAATGTAGACGATGTGTTTAGGCACATGACCCGCACGGCTGCTGGATTGAACGAAGAAACCAGATAAAACAGCAATTGCTTGACGTTTGTAATGAAGTGACAAAAGCAAGGGTTCCACAAGTATTTACAATGCCCACGGGCTATTTAGGGGGCGCGCCGTGCAGTCTAATATGGTAGCGGAGGATGATGAACCCGTGAACTCACATAGGAAAATATAGGACGCACAGACATTAGCCCCGTGTTTTTACCGGATGAACTCTTGACCATTGAATGAATGTATTCGCACCAAATGGCCTTCCCAAACTATAAGAACTACTAAATATTCGCTGCCCCATTTTTCGCCGCAGTGCGAAGGGTGGTGGTGTCAGCTGATCGACCACTCATCAACGATGCCTTCACGGGTGCACGGCACCAGATGTTTGAGCATTCGGATGTTGCAGGTTCCGTCAGCGCAGTCGCAACAAAGCTATATAAACGAATACACACGCCTGCTTTTCACAACTTCAATGTTGTGAAAATTCGAACAACAACAAAAAAAAAACGTCGTTTGGACGGTACCGGTGAAGTGCAGAAGTTAGCAGAGAGGCGGAGACTGTAGACGTAACTGCACGTTTTATCGCTCTTGCCATTTCGCATCACTGGTCAAGCTCGAGCGTGTTGGCGGCAGGTGGCACTCCGTAATAACCACTGTATTTCGGCAACGTGCAATGCACCAGAAAAACTGCTTTTAATTTGAGCTCACTGTTGGATATCAATCAACAAATATAATCAAAGTGACTTACGAGCGTGAAAAAAACATTAACGCACGAAGGGACGTGAAGTGACACTTACTGCTCGCGAGCTATAGCAGCTGATCGTTCATCGTCGCTGTCAGTCTTGGCGCGTTCTACATCCGCCGAATAAATCCTCGACGTCGAGACAGTTAACTTTAACACCAATGCTGAAAGTAACCTGAGGAATCCTCTCCGCCAAACGACTTCGATAACACTAACAATGCGTCACTCACTACGCACAACACCAACACGGCGGCATTCGTGGCGTTTATTTAGGCGCGGACAACAATTTGCTTCGACACCCGGCAAAAAGCGAATTGCTTGCACTGTGCTGCGATCTGTCAACGAACGTAAAAATCAAACAGCGCAGCGTTGTATAAGGTAGAGTGACTTTCGAAGAGGAAATCACAAACCAGGCAATGCCAACTTCGTCCCGTTTGAATAGAGCAGAAGATTTTCCAGTAGCATGAAAGGTTGGATGCGACACAAGAGAGTGACTTGGCATCATACTGCAGCAATACTATAGCACGCATCACCGAACAATACAGAGACACGATGACAATGTCCGCTTCCTTGCAACTCGCCTTAAAGAGAAAAGGTGCAAAGTGAAGCAGGAGCCACAATATAGAACATATCAAGGAACAAATTCCGTGACCTTGTCATACACCGAGACCAACAGAAAGTGGTGCTCGATGTGGAAATGGTCAGAACACGGGTATAATTGTCAATGGCATACCACGCCAAGATGAACCAAAACCTGCTTCACGACCTCACCATTCAAGTAAACAACTCCACTCCTAGTGTGGCTGCTGTCACAACGTCGTACCGCGGAACACGGGCCAAGGAATCCGTGGGCACACTCATGGAAATCGGTTTTGGCCGCCACAACACCACGATTAGGGCAATGCGGGGCCTACAAGTAGGCTTTAGAAATTTGATAATGCACCAAAGAACGACGGCAATGTGACTACGCGAATTGTAATGAGGCTCAATGGTCTGGTCTTAATCAAAGATAGAGATAACTCAGCAGTCAGAAAGTAACAACGGCTGGGAGCGGGTTCCTCTATTGTCTGAGTGATAATTTAGCACCTCTGAGTGCCACCTCTCTCTATGGATAAAAGCCTAGTGATGATGTTAACAAAATAGCAGTCTTAGCTCGTGTACGGGACGCCCCAAGCTTCGACAAGCATTGAAGGCACCTTGCAGTTGTACTTCAAAACTAAAGTCAGAAATGTGCTGCTTTGCATTGAGGGGCTCTTGTTTTCGGGCCACGTGACTGGAAGGTGTGGAGTTCCTCTCAACCCCCAAAGAACAGCATCCATCGCTTCCGTCCTGCCTCCCACAAGACAAAAAAAGCCATGCGACTGCGCTTGTGCCCCTACTTCTGTCACCTCGCCAAGAAACTTTCACGGATCGCGGAGCCGCTAACTTGTCTCACGAAAACAGACGGGCACACCAAATGACAACGCAAACAAATCCAAGCATGTCAACAACTGCCATGACGCCTGCAGATGTTGCCAGTAGTTGCGCACTTAGACCAGTACGCCAACACAGAAATCTACACCAACACAAACAGCGTATAGCAATGGAAGTAGCGAAGCCGTCCTACTGCTGAGGACTAACGGATGTGAAAAGGCTATCAGTTATGTTTTCCGGTCATTATCGAAGCGGAGGCCAAATTTTCTCCATTAAAAGAGTGCCTTGTCAGCATCTGTGCTACGTCTAAGCTTTGCCCCCACCTCGACGACAGGCTTTTCAAAGTTTTGAGCAACCACCACGCTTATAGTTGGCTAGTGAACTTGAACGACCCCACTGGTCGCGTCGCAAGGAGTTGAGCCTAGGGCACCAAGGATTCGACATTACGTACGTGTAAAAGACCGGAAGGAAATGCTCCGACACCGACTGTCTGTTTTGTGTCGCCGTCGATGCACCACCGTAAGATGACCAGAAGGTTCACTGCTTTCTGGGAACCGTAAGGACCTACGACTTGGTCAAACGACACCGAGCTGACCTTGATGTGAGAGGGCAGCACCGTCGTTGTCGCAAAAGTAGGATAGAATAGTAACTTTTCTCCCACTCGAGCCAGTTACCCTATCGCTGTACGCTTGGAAATGTGACGAGACATTTGGGAGGCCCGACACGACGACTCTGCTCACCTCGGGTTTTCCCGTCAACTTGCGTGAGGACGCAAGAAAAGTACGACTGGCCACGTCTTGTCGCCGACGGCGCTCGTTTGATGAGGACATGCTGGGACTTCCAGCAACGCTAGAGAGTGCCGATAATGCCATCGGGACTTCTACAACCCATCTAACCTCCTCACTGTCGGTTCTAGCAAATTGGTATGGCCTTACTAGAGCTGTTGCAACCTCCGATGACGAAGTTGCTGCATTCGCGCATAGCTCTATTGCTCAAGACACGTTTTTTTTTGTTTTTGCCTGATTGACCAACAGGTCAAGAATAAGTTTTCTACGGCATCAAAGCATCTCATTCTACTACCGAAGGCGTTTGTCTTCAAAAAGTGGCACTAAAACCTAGGAGCAATCCAACGAGGAATCGCATACATGGCAATGAAGGCCGGACAAACGTCTGATTACCATCTCGACCGGCCAGTCATCCAGTCTGCTAAAACTCAATCGACCGCTTCATTGAATCGCCTGAATGGTACGTTCCCGATGTCGGCTGTCGAAAAAAATAGGATTGTTGTAGCTACTATCTCCCCCTCTACGCTGAAACAGAGGCGCTGCCCAAAAAAGCAACCCCGAGGTACCAAAGTCCTTTGTTGAGGGCATCGTTTTGTGTCATGGTTCCCCCGAGGTACTCATTTCTACCAGAGGCAAGGTATTTACAATGGAGGTAACTCAGGTGTCCTTGAGCTACAGCCACACAAGCGACCACCAAGCCACCACCTATTGTTCATAGATCAATGGCCGGTCATTAATCTATGATAATCGAACATGGCAGTGTAGTGTCTTGCCAGTGTGCCGCTTGTTAGAGTAGAATGGTGAGATATAACCGATTCAGTCTAAAAGTTTTCTACAAGAAACGAGACGGGCAGATATATACGTGTGTTAATACATTAAGGAATGTTTAGGAAAAGCAGTTTCAGGTTGTGCTGCTGGATCAACCGGGGGAGTTCCCCACCATAATAGGCGTATTTTGAAGACCGAACAAGCACAATACCGATAATAAAGAGAGAAAAGGTAATGAAGGAAAGTGTAATAAGTACGTGTAACAAACATCTTCTGTGTAGAAAGATTGGTTGGATAGATGGGAGGC
Organism: Rhipicephalus annulatus; assembly: GCA_013436015.1. Taxonomy (NCBI): domain Eukaryota; kingdom Metazoa; phylum Arthropoda; class Arachnida; order Ixodida; family Ixodidae; genus Rhipicephalus; species Rhipicephalus annulatus. The sequence goes on along the minus strand of WOVY01011151.1, from coordinate 287,524 downwards.
AGGTACATTTTATAATGTACGAATATATGCGACTTTTCTTTGTCGGGAGGAGTTCATAAAGAGACCTTGAACAGTTTCATTTAGTGTGTTGTCTTTTAATACAATTACACTTCATAGTGGTGATAGAAAATCACCAGGCCATCGAATGAAAAAAAAATCCTGAATTGCGACCTGCCATCGCTGTGATTTATGTATTGAATTGTAAATGTATTGTTCAAAATTCCTCCCAATGTTACTCGGTGAGTGTGTCTGACCACTACGTCCTCAGGTCGTTATGTGTGTGTACAGATTAGAACATGAAAAGTACAAAAAGTGCTCACAATTATCCCCAGTGCACGTTTGCAGGTGGCATGCCGTGACGTAATTGTGAAAACCTGCGTGAACACTGATGTCAGAGACTATCTCGAATTTGCGGCAGCGGTGGTCGGAAGGGACCAAGACGTAAGTGACACCATAATTCAATATATTCTTTGGTTTTACATCCCAAAATCACGGAAATGTAATGAGGTACACCATATATAGTGGAGAGCTCCGAACAGTTTTGACAACCTTGTGTACTCTAAAGTGCGCTGATAATACAGAACTCTAGCATTCTAGTCTTCATAAAGATGTGACAAACGTGGCCGCCATCAAGCCTGCGGACCAGAAAAAAGAGCACGGTAACCGCTATACCGTTGCGGCAGGCGACAGCACTGTGCACTTGGCGGGAAAATGATAATTTAAGTTGTGACGCAATACGACAGTACGACAAGTGAACCAGAAGAGCACTTCACCTTGTGGACAAAAGTTGATGTCAGGATGAGATCTGTCGTAAAGAGGCTTCCGGTAATGCTTATTATATTTGTATTGAGTGATATATGGGGTTGTACATCGCAAAACCACCTCAAGATTATGAGAGACGCCGTAGTGGAAGGCTCCGAAAATTTCGAGCAGCTGTGCTTATTTAACGTGCAACCAAATCTGAGCACACGGGCCTACAACATTTCTGCCTCCACCGGAAATGCAGCCGCCACAGCCGGGTTTCAATACCGCGACCTGCGGCAAAGAGGAAGCATGTTTTCTGTAGAATGCCACCTTGCGTGCTTTTGTTCGTGCTTTCAAAATAGCAGGAAATGGTCGAGGTCAAAGGAACGAAAGGAAAGCGGCGACTTGGATCTTTACAAGCTTATTCAAACGCATATGTTCACATTTGTGCTCTCCCGAGTAGCACAAACTTATAATGACAACCGCCGCACAAGAAATGGGAGAAGGTTAGGGCAGCCGGAAATAAATGTGAGCACGTGGGGTTCTTAAAAACACTGAGAAACAATGAGACATTAAATGCAGGAGCTCAACATGGTTCATTTGTGGTTTCTTGAAGTCCAACTTTCGCCAAAGCACGCAGATGTTTTTTGGCATCTCGCCACCATCGAAAAACAAAATCCCTATCAGGGAATCGAACCGCGTCGACAAGCTTGAAAATGCAGTGCCATAGCACTTTCTCTGTCACGGCACGTTCTACACAGTCCTCGTGACATTCTATCATTGTACTGGGACAAGATACTAGGAAAATTACGCGACCCTCGATGGGGGATCTTGCAAAAACCAAGTGCGAAAACAAAGGACATGTTTTTTTTTTTCGTGTCAACTGACTAGCCACACAGACAATACGCAGTGTCGTGCAATCAAATTTGAGGGAAAAAATGGCAGTAAACTAAATGCACGCACACCGCTGTTTGCCCTCTTGATCGCCGCGACAGCGAGTGTTGAGTGACGTCACGAGTGAATTTTCATCCGTTAATGTCAGTATACATGTCGATGATTGATATGTGGGGTTGAACGTCCTAAAACCACCATCTGATTATGAGAGACGCCGTAGTGGAGAGCTCCGGAAATTTCGACCACCTGGGGTTTTTTAACGTGCACCCAAATCTGAGCACACGGGCCTACAACATTTCCGCCTCCATTGGAAATGCAGCCGCCGCAGCCGGGATTCGATCCCGCGACCTGCGGGTCAGCTGCCTTGTACCTTAGCCACCTGGCCACCGCGGCGGGCCTGTCGCACACCGGCCGAAGACATTGTCATCTTATAATTGCTAGAAATGATGTCTCAGGCAGTTATGTAACGAAATTTATAGTTCGAGCACAAATTTTGCCCTTACGTACAATACCTGTGTATTAGTGCCGAGTGCTAGCTGTTACCGAATCAATTTGCGAGGTGAAGTGAGTACCCGTAAATGATGGTTGCAAAACTGGCAACAGGCCAGCAAAAAATGAGCACCAATAATTTCTTAGTTTGTCCAGAGTGTGGAAAAGTAGCGAGTTCTTTCAGTAAAGCAAATAAAAATACCACCAATCATTTATTTTTTTTTCATGTAAATTGTGCGGAATAAAAGCCGATGCCATTGACAACGAATGTAGAATTCAGGAACTTATTCGAGTGGAAGATCAAGAAAGAACGTTGGATTGATGATTGATTGATTTGTGAGATTTAACGTCCCAAAACCACCATACGATTGTGAGAAACGCCGTAGTGGAGCGCTCCGGAAATTTCGACCACCTGAGGTTCTTTAACGTACACCCAAATCCGAGCACACGGGCCTACACAATTTCCAACTCCACCGGAAATGCAGCCGCCGCCACCGGGATTCGATCTCGCGACCAGCGGTTCAGCAGCCGAGTAGCCTAGCCGCTAGACCACCGTGGCGGGGCAAAGAAGGCTGGAAAACAAACACAATTCAGGAGAAAGAATAAAAATGATATGGAGCAAGTTCTCGTGTTCTGTTTTATGTTAACAACTAGTGGAATGCACATAATCTATTGAAGAGAAATGTATGAATCAATCCACCTATTAGACAATTGGGGCTTCCCAACCAATGTACGGTCATCCACTTTTCCAGCAACTTTGTCCTTTGGGCTGTCTCGCCTTCATCTTCATCTATCTTAGTCTACCTGGTGGGCAATGGTGAATCTGCAAAGAGAAACAAACAACACATCAGAAAACGTTTTGACTCCTCAAATGCGGTTCGTGCAAAGTTGCAGAACTTTCCTAAATGAACGTGATCACGGAGACAACTTTTTCCATCTTACGATGGCTTCAAAAGATCAGGTGATACCAAAGCACGAAGCTTTCCCCGAAACTCCTTAGCTAAAACTTCATGACACATTTGTAAATAGCATGAACGTAAATGGTACTGAGTAAATTTCAGAAATCGTCATAAACATGTTCGGTTGTAGTTGAACGCGCAGGATTTGTTGTTGCACGGCGACTTACTAAAAAGCGAGATGCGGTGGCTTTACGTGGCGCTCCGAGTGATCGGCCGGCATTACGCGGAAAGGTCTGTCTTGAAAACATGCTCCAAATTCGTAGCCTCGACAGAAAGATCGGCAAGTTTGTAACTGCAAGTTCTCGCAGTTAAGCACCCAGTGTGGAGCTGCACAATCAAGTTGCATCAAGTTGCAATATAAAGTTGCATCAAGTTCGGGACAAAGAAAAGGCATGTACTTACGGCCTTGAATGTGATTCGGATGTAGCTTAGAATCGAAAACGTAACATGAGCTTGGCGCTTCTTTCGTGGGCGTTTCTTCGTTAGTGTTTTTTTTTTTCAGTTCCTCGTGTCATGCGTTCCAAGAGTCATTTTCCGAAGCATTCTGTTAAGAACGAAAGGTGTTTCAATTCGAACAAGTCATTCGAGCTGCCAGTTCCAAGGGTGCCGAATTTAACGTTACCCACAACAGAAGCTATACAACAGACAATGCCTTCAATAGAAAGAAGGGTACGATGTGGTTCTGAAAACTACTGGAACCGGTTTGAATGAGCTTGCAGAATATGAATTGATCATGTCTTATTGTTGCTCACCCTACACAGATGAGTGACTGAAGTTTAAGTTCGACCATGCACTAATCGCTGAAAACGTCGTCTTCAATCTATACCAATGGGGAGATTTCGGCGTATGCGCTTCCTTATAGCCACAACTGTTCTACGAGAATTAAATGTCCGATGTCTGAACTTCATAGTTCAAAACAGCGATGTGATTCACGAGAAAAGTACACTGAAGGAAATTATCGAACATTACTTGTAACGTTCATTGTCCAACCCGTAGATGCAAACGCACGGCCATTCTTGTATGTTGGCCCAATGAAAATGCAACAGCAATCACTGGAAATTCAGCATATCACCTCAAATGTAGCCTGACAACTGCATAGCTGCTAAAATAAACGCCCTGGTGTGGACAAACTTCTTAAAAAGAGATTTAAAATAACTTGACAACTAGTGAGCAACTAGCGAAATGAGAGCGAGAAAGAGAGGAAAAGCGAGAGAAAAGAAATTGAAAGGAAGGGAGGTCCCCCTGACGCACGTCTGGTTTTGTACACTACTGCAAAAGGAGGAAGCTCACAAAACTGGGGCAGTACCTAAAGCAAGGACACAGCCTGGGTAATGGCCGATCACCTAGGATGGGTTGCGCTAAAGTGCACCTAGAAACCAACCCAAGAATCTCACATGAGCGCCGTGAACTTTTATGCCTAAGCTCCTGGTATGGGAGCTCACTGATCTTGCAGACTGGTTTTCCGCCCTGCATTTTCAACGACGTCTGGCTCAGTTTTCGCCGGGGTCCCCGTGATGAAGTGATCGAAGTTGTTTTCATTGGTAACCTCGTGCCCGACTCTCGTGCTCAAGGTTCACCATGACTTCGTGCGCAGTACAGTGACCACAACTGCACCTTCAATTCTTTGTCGACTGCAAAGCCTGGTAGAAGACGGACTAATCTTCACTTGTAGAAGATTTCACAATTTTATGTTGCACAGAAACAGTCCATCATCGAGAAACTCATCACGGGCAATACAAGTGGCTGCCCTATAATATTTTGGGTAATATAGTCCTTGTGGTGACTACTGCAGATACAATGCCAATATTTTCCCCGTTACTTAAATTACAGATAATCAAAGCATTCTACCGTCAAACTCTTCTATAGGAACTCAAAGCAAAAGGAACCTAGGCATTGTCTACTGCCTTTCCAATCCAGAAAATTGTACTCAGATATACAGCCCCCCCATGCAACACCATTTCACCCCTTCAGGAGCCTGAGCGTGTCTTCCACACTGAGTAACGGGCATAATATGTTGCAGCGATTTATAAGCCGATTTATCGCAAGCTCGATTTTCTTCGTATGCAAGTATGCATGACTTTCTCACTGAAACATGGCCTTTTAACCGTGATGACGATGATGTGTGGTGCTTCATGGCGCGAAAGCGATCTAATGGCCAAAGAGCACTAGGTGATTGGATAACCTGCTTTCCAGTTGCGCATGTTATTTCCATGGCTATAGTCTAACATATCCATGTGCATACTTGCTTTTGATGGCAGCTACTGGGTCACGGGAAAATAATTCACTCCATTCGCAGTGCAAATTGCGAAATTTCGCAGTTTTCACATGCTCGCTGTCTACACTAATGTTGCGGGAGTGTTGTGGTCTTTCATCTACCCCTCTCCTGCTTTTTGAGGGCTAGCTTTTAAAGCAGAAGGTTGTTTTGTGTTCGCGAAAAAAAAAAAACGGTCCACACCTTTGCTCATTACCCACGCTAATCCTTGGAGACAATTCACACAGCCATCGCGCCAAGTTCACAAATGTACCACATGCCTAAGTTCGAAAACCATATGCGTTGCTGTGATGCACAATTTTCCACCCAAATTGAATTTACGAACGCAAGGTTGACACAAGCTATTGAAAGCCAAGCATAGCCGCAAAAGTGTCATTTTCGGCATCTTCGACATGTTTGGAACGGTTTTGTGTATGATGTAGAGAAGGCGTGGTGCTACAGTTCGCGCTTTATGCAGTATATTTCAGGCCCATGTCGCTCGCTCTGATGTCCTTGTCCTTCTCACAAAGCAAGGTCGGAAGTCTCAACGCCTAAACCACCCTGGTGGATTGATTCATGTCTTCATTTAGATCTGATTATATATGGGCGGCTACTGTATTATTTACTTCGTCTTCAATTCCAGTTTCAATTGCACTCAGCCTGCATCACTGAAGTAGCCACGACTTTTAGTTGACCAGCTGTGCACTTGTGGTTTCCACATTTTTCTTTGGCTGAATGAGTGTTGTGTTCCGTGTCAGCCGTCTTGCAGCATAAAAACTACATGTGGTCGTTGCTCTTCTGTCATGCTCAATATCTTCAACATACATCTGCTGTAGCGTTTTGGTCTCCCAGACTGATCCACTCCTGGCCACGCATCCCTGCCCCTAACTTTCTTACCCTCTATGGCACTATTGCGGTAACTGCACCTGTCTATTCCCCCTTCAAAATGCTAAAGGACCAAGACAAAGCTGTGAAGTGGGAATAAAAGTTGTAAGAAAACTCATGGTCAGTCGAGAAGAAGCTGTAGCATTGTTGATCAACGTACACAGTCCAGTTTTATTGTTTGGTGGAGAATGCCTGCAAAGAAAGAAAAAGTGCAAAAAACGGGATGGAAATTTCAAAAACCCTTTCTTGTAGCGGATAAATGTCTCAAAAAGGACAACGTAATACACGACAATAAATGGCGTAGGACATACTACAGCAACTTACGTGTTAAGGTCGTTTCAGTGCGATAACAATGTTTCTTACGAACTCAAAAAGCAGCAATTTTCAGATATGGACGAATATAGACTTAGCTTTTAGTGCAATGTCAGTGCCCCATTCATCACAAGGTCTCGTTTAATGGTGACGGAAACTATCGCTTTGAGCATACGTGCTTCGATGATCTCAACTGCAGTGATGCGTGCAATCACCAATAAAAAGTCAAATCTGGTCATTTGCGTGCAACAACCACGATGAGATTGGACGCGGCTTGTTTTGGTTGGCTCTAGAATGAGGAAGAATGGCGATATGGGCTAGTTGATTTGAATTCATGGTAATAAGGGCTGCAGCGCGAGCACGAATGTGCTAGAGGAAACAGACGAAAGTCGAGGCACGGAAGGCACTCGACTTTCGTCGTGTTGTCCTCTTTGCCTTCCGTGCCTCGACTTTCGTCTGTTTCTTCTAGCACATTCTTGCTCACGCTGCAGCCCTTATAACTCTAGAATGAGTTTGCCTACTTTGGATTACGTGAAATACACGTATTTAAAGTAAAGTCCACTGTGTGGCCTGGCACGTCGTCCTCATCAAAACATGGACGCCTAAAACAAGATTCGAACCGGTGTCCTCAGCAGCGCTGAACGTTGCCTGTTTAGTAAGCATGGCAAGGGAAAAAACACTATAGCTAGAAAAGCGGCACATATATATATACAGCGCAAAAGTTGCTGATTTGTTACTCTGCACGCGGTACCGCCACCAGTCAAGTTTAAGGTTGGCCAAACAAAAAAGACATAGGGACTAAACCCCGACATCGAAGGACAGACATGATACAGATGGTATTCTGCCGGCATCGTGGAAAGTTCTTACGAGTTCGGAAAACACGTATTTGCTAGGTTTTACTACAGCTAATTGTGCTTCCGGAGTCATTCAGACTGCAGTTGCACTTGGAAGGTGCAACAATCGATATAATCCTCGTTCTTTAGTTGCGCCACACGAAGGGCACGCGATAGGTGGCTTTTGTATTCGGCCGTGTGTGTTGCCATATTCATGCTTTGTTAAATCAGGTCTTTATGTTATCTCTCACCGAAGTTAACACTCATAGTGAAAGTATAGTGACTCTGGTGCACAATTTAGTAGTTTTTCTGCCCCGTATGCGTTCATTGAAGATTGTAACTAAAAAAAGGCGAGCATTGTCTCTTATCAAAGTTCAGGGTGCAGCAAGTGAAACAGAAGTAAAGTTTGAGTGAGTAGCTATAAAAAAGCCCGAAACAAGCAGTTCTGACGTAAAAAAAACAGAAAACCACATGGCACCCTAATAACCACCCATATTTATTACATATATGAGTTTTATTTTAAAACTCACTAATGCTTATCCGATTATATCCGCTGCCCATTTCTCCATAAGTTTCCTGTTCTCATAATGTTTCGCTTCCATGCCAGTAGCGTCGAGGATCGATCTGTAATCGGCAAGCCAAAAAAGTTTAGGATGACAACAGATTTTATTCTAACTTCATTCATTCACAGATTCCATGTTTACTTCTGACCTGAAAAACTTGCCTGGAATATTTTCGTAGAAATAGGTATGTCCCAGGTTCAGCTTTTGACTGAAGAGTCCAAGAGATGATACGACAGGCAAACCAGGTGACATTCATGCAGCGAAATGGCGGATAGAAAGATAGTAGGCGAACTAGAAAAGAAAAAGCGGGAAAGTTAAACAGACGCATGACCAGGTTTTCTACCTTAGAAATAAAAGGAAGACAAAGCAGAACAAAACAAAGACTTACATGAGTAACAACGCCACCACTGTGGCTCCTCTTGTAAGAGTCGTTCAGCAGAAACACAGCGTTGGCGGTTCCGTAGAACTGATGTGTTCTTGAAACGTGAAAAGTATAGTGGAAATGTGTCGGAAGAAAGGAAAAAAAAATGTAGTGTCCAGTGGCGTCAGGGCTAATGACACCACAAATCTGGTGAACTCATCTCGGAGCTATGCAACGCAAGTTCAAGTGCAGAGCGCGTCAAAAAAAGGACAGGGGGGGGGGCGCTGAGGGGGTGCGGACATAATGCAGTCAAAAGCAACCGTACGTATGTACACATGTACCACGTATGTGTGCGTGCACGCATTGAATGCGTGCGATGAATGCATGCGATGAATGTGCGCCTGAATGCGCCCGTGTGGGCTTGTATTCGCTTTTGTACGTTTAACTGTTTATTCGTGAACATGAAGGAATCAATTCCTCAGTGAGCCCAAATTCGGCCCCCCACCTGTCTGGCAACGCCAGTGCATCCACGATCAAGAAACAATCAAAGTTCGAGTGCTCGAAGAAGGCTGTACTCGAAGTTGTCCATTCACATGACTTGAATATCTGGGGTTCTTCGATTTTCAGCCAATGAGAGCTCTCTGGCAGCTAGATCTAGCCAGAGGGTCAGCCAGCTTTCCGGTTGGGACAGAAAACAGCTTAACAGTTACATGTAGCATTCAGTACATGCCACATTGGCTGCACAGCATGACGCAATATATCGCGAAAATGATCGTGTCCCAGAAAGAGCTCAAGGATATACCTTCTCAGCTATCGCATAGTATACGTCGCAAACACGTGTTGACCAACTTGCGTTTTAGTCTCAACTTCAGACATGTCTTGACATCGGTACGGCTAGTGCACGCAGCATCGAAAACAAACTTATGCATGATGCCATTTTGACTAGTTTTGACAGTTTGCCTGGACCTATTTTTCAGTCCTAAGTGGCAATTCAACGATCTCATGTAGCTCAGGTTTGATTTGAGCTACTACAGGCCATAATCGTACATACGGCACAGCATTAGGGTGAAAAAAGGCAAAGTCAACGACGAAATGGGCAACGAAAAGACGTATACATTTTTGAATCTATATCAGCTTTTTTTTCTCGCATTGACACGTAGTAGGGTAATACCCTAGCTCGTATGCTGGCCCATAGATTGGAGTATTGTCACCCGCCCTTCGCGACCAGCGAGCATATATACTTAGAAACTCGTGACATTTCTTGATCAATCAGAGCATCCCACCACCATCGAAGACCGAGTAGTCAAGCTTTTAAGGGGTTCACTCACGCCAAGTAGGATTAAATTTCTTTAATCCTCCTTTACTCACGCAAACATACGACGGAGCGAGCTAGTTCGACCACAGTCATGTTCGTTATGTGCGCCAAAGAAGTCAGTACACCGCAAACGACCACTGCGATAAAAAAATGAACCCGAAAGTTGTAGCCATGCGTGCGTGCAAACGTGCGGGTAACTTTTGAGCCATGTGCTCAGCGCAGTTTGTACACGGCCAACAGTTCACCGCGTTGTTCACGGATTAAAGTTTCACGGGAAACGTAACTAAAGCAATGAACGGTAGGTTCAAATGCTCGCTGCCACTCGTAATCATCCTATCTTTCACGTTGAAACAGGTTTTAGAAAATAACGCCACGCGGCACGACAAGTGAAGGCGCAGTCTCCAAACGCCCACATTGCAATCCTTTGAGTCTTCAAAAAGATGGCGGCTAACGCATGTCGTATCGTTTCGGCGTCTTCTTGGCCGAAACATGCTTAAAACCTTGCAGAGAGCTTCCACGACTAAATTGTCCTGGAAGCGTCTGGCGAACCTCGGGCTTCAAGTGGGTACGGCGGTAAATGTTTCAAATACGCGTAACAAGAGGAGCTGGCACTGTTTGAATCACTTCTTGAGAAAAGACGTTGTGCCGCCAGCCCTGAATTCTACGCAAGAAGCCGGCCGCCCTCCGGTGTAATCGTCGCCTTCAAGTGGAATTGGTCGCAATCTCTCTTCCGGTCACGCCCCTAATGACCAGTTGTTTTGCTAGCCACAAAGTGACGCGTACAAAAGCTGTAGGTACTAACGCCCTAGCTTAAACGCACCGCAGAGCAGCCGCCGCAGAGCACGCAGGGCACACGCTTGCGTGTTCCCGCTATCATAGAATTCGAGACCGTACGCTAACGTAAAGCATTCTGTACGATATTTTATAACTGCCTATGGAAGGCTGAGCAGTGGTAAGAAAAGCTAACGGAAAGGTGTGCGTACACAACTGAAGGAGTGCCTATTCAGATGGTAGGCTTTGTAGCAGACTACTATCCCCTTCCCCTTCCTAGTCCCCTTCCCTAATCCCCCCAGTGTAGGGTAGCCAACCGGATGTCTTTCTGGTTAACCTCACTGCCTTCTCACTTTTGTTGCTTCCTCCTCCTCCTTTTACAATAGGGAGCTTCAGAATAGCGCACGGCGAGCCCTTGCGGTGCGGTCGCTGCCACGAGAGTTGGCGTTCGCGTTTGCGAACCGTACGCAGAAAATACGAAATTGCGTGCGCTGATGGTGGCCCGCATGTGGGCCGCAAGCGCTAGTTTCGAAGCTACGAGGGAGTTTTAGTGCTGGCTACGCATTCTCTTGGGGCCTTGCGGGCTTGGGAGCGTGCGGCTTTGCGTGCCCAACGCATACCCAACCGGAATTCCTTTTAGTTGGCACCACGGTGGCACGCACGCAAACGCGAGCCGCACGAAAGTCACATGCGCTCGCAGCGCCATAACGTTCGGTCACGTAAGTATATTTTATAATATTTTTACGATTTAAAGTGGTAAATTTAACGTACATAGTGAAATGATGTGAATTACTATCAAGAAATTATTTTTTATTATTCTGACAGCTTTCAACCCTAAGGAAACTTTTTTTTCGTATGTGCCGCAGTTGCGACTAAAGCCGGTGCCGCCGATGCCAAGCAATCCAGACGGCTGGTCGTAGCCCGACAAGCGCGACAACAGAACAACGTGTAAAAAACGAGGCAACATACGCGAATAGGACTTTGTCATCGGCGTCGTCTGTTCTTCTGAGACTTATGCCACCGTTGCGTCGTCGACGTTGCAGCGTGCTCTGCGACCAGCTGCTCTACCTCGATCTTTCTTGGACAGAGATAGAAGACTTGTTCCTCGGCTACCGCGCGCCTGAACAAAGGGTTTGGAAATCAGCCGGTGGCCATATAGACATAAACAAAATCGACGAGCAGGCCTTCCGGAGGCAATTCCGCTTCTACAAGGAAGACCTGCAAGTTCTGACCGAGGCCCTGAAGATTCCAATAATTCGGAGCAGCCAAGGCGTCACCGTGTCCGGACAAGAAGCGCTTTTGATGGGGTTGCGCAGGCTCGCGTACCCCAATAGATGGTGGGACTTGGAGCGCCTTTTTGGCCGTCACTCGTCGGCGCTATCTAATATAGTCAGCCAATTATTCGGCCACATCGATAGCACCTTCGGGCACCTGCTTGCGGATGTCAACAACCACAGCTGGCTGAGCTTGAATGATCTGGAGGAGTACTCCGAAGTAAGCACGTAATATTCATACTGTGTAACTTTAGTGCACGCACGTTCTAGCCCTGCTCTATAGTTCTTAATCCTTATGCAGGTTGTCAAGCTGTTCATTTTTTTTACAATGCTGCGCGATTTTAGTGCTTCGGTCATATGCAAGATTTTCAGGTATGTTTTCCTTGTCTTCGCAGGCTGTGTACAACAGAGGTGCACCCCTGCGCAACTGCTGGGGCTTCGTGGACGGCACGGCGAGGCCCATTTGCCGCCCTACAGTCAACCAGCGGATATACTTTTCAGGCCACAAAAGGCAGCATTTTGTAAAGTATCAGTCGGTCATGTGTGCAAACGGAATTGTGTGCCAGCTTGATGGGCCATATGCAGGGCACAAGCATGATGCCGGTCAGTGTGTCTTCATTCATTATACTGTTTGCTTATAGTTACTAATACGAGTGTCACAGTGAATCCTGCCGATCACTGTGTTAGCATAATAAGCGCATAAAAATGGTTCATTGAGTCAGTACAAAAACTGTTGCAAGCGCAGTACAGTGATGTTGAGTAAGGTAGCTTGCAAGTGTTGTGTTTCTTAGGCTAGTTGGTTCGTACTTTTTATTAACCAAACACTATTATCACATAGTGCAAATCGACAAAAATCAACATACCTGAAGAGGAGTTATGCAAGTGCTAAGTCCATTCTCATGTTTCCATTTTTTTTCTTCCAGTGCTAAGTGACGCGAGTGTTGAGGTCAATTGAAAGGTGTTTAGTGATTAACAAGTGTAACTAAAATGTCCTAAAGGCTAAATTTCCAATTGAAACCAGTGACATTGAGTCGTGATACCCTAACCACATGTTTGATGCCCGATAAGTTTTTCCCAATGATACTTTGCTGAAAGCCTTTCCCAATATAAGTCAACACATTGAAGCATTACGGATGGTTCCACTACTTTGGCTTGCTGTCAGCCAGTATTCATCTCGTGGACACTTTTCGGATGAAATGCCTGGGCCACCTTTAATGGCTATCGTGACTAGACCTATAGTCTATAGCTGCTTGTACCTGGCAGTGCCTAATCTCTGCGTGATAATGCAAAGGCATTCCTTTCACATGTGCTATTAAAACTATTGACACAAAGTTAGCGCTATACCTTCCTGTACCTTAATTTCTGCTAAGTGTTCCGCGGCAACTAGTACTTGTTCGTTTACATGCAGACCGAGATAGGTATCGTACAGCCCTGCTTTTAGGCTATAAGTCACAAGCACATTTTGGTAATCATGTGCTTTATTTGTTTAGACTTCCATATTGGAACTGTCAAGTACAATCACCATAAAGTAGCCTAAAGTTTTGTTAGTGTCTGAAGCCTGGCTATCTCCAAGGCCCAAACAGACCTTTTTTTCTGTGTTTGTGCATGTGTGTATGTATGTATGGAAGGAAGCCTCCTGCACCGCATAGGATAATCTAAAATGAATGTTTTGCAACAGATCACTCCAACATGACACTGAAAATGGCATGTTAAAAAAGAAATGCATTTCAAGAAACTTCTTTTTCTCCCTTTTTCGCAGGCATCTTACGCCTAAGCGGACTGTTCCAGAAGCTGGAAAAGTTATCCCAGAGCTACTCATATGGGATATATGGTGACCCTGCATACCCACTGCGCCCTCTTCTCATAAGGCCTTATGCTGGAGCCACCCTCACACGACCACAAGCCCTTTTCAATAGGCATATGAGCACTGTTCGCCAGGCGGTCGAGTGGGGATTTGGAAAGACTGTGGCAGAGTTCGCTTTTTTAGATTTCAAAAAGAACCAAAAACTCCTGCTACAAAACGTTGGTCAAATGTATCGTGTTGGCACTATACTCGCGAATTGCCACACGTGTCTGCACGTAAGTCAGACAGGAATGTTTTTTGGCCTTCGAGCACCTGACCTACAGGAATACTTGAGGTGCGACTAAGTGTGTAATTATGATTGATATGTAGAGTTTAACGTCCCAAAACCACCATACACCACTGTAGAAACTTTGACCGCAAAGGCTTTTTAATGTGCACCAACACTAGGTAGTACTAGTGCCTCTGAAATTCGTTCAAATAGGCAACCGTGCACTGCCATCACTGCTTCATTGTGGAAGACTGTTTAGCTTTTTTGTTGTGCTGTAGCTAGCAGCACTTTTCGTGTGGGCCACAGTCAGCATACAGTGGCCAGAAGCGAGACTGGTGGGGGGATTTTCTCAGTAGTGTGTGCTCATGCATGCCACTATTTCTTTTCTATACGCTGTTATACGGACTCGAGGAATTGGCAGCTTATTTAATCAAATATTTCTACTCCAAATATTTCTACTCCAAAAGCCGCCTGCGTACCCAGCACTAAAACTCCCTACGGTGTCGCTGCGATCGTGCGTTGCGGTTCGCAGCAGGGCAAACGCTATATAAAGCTCTTATGGCGCCCGCTTCGCCTGCAACGCCCGCAGCGCTTGAAAACGGTATTCTAAAACTTCCTAATAGCGTATGCGGGGTTAGAGTTGATGGAATTGGAAACGCTAGTTTCCCAAGCTAATGTGGGTTCAGAAGAGCACCGCGTATCACACATGCTCAGTGCGGCAAGCGCTAATGCGAAGTTTCGAGCTTGTTCCAACAGTGCATGCATTCACACTTTCGCGACTAAGGAGAGACCAAGACAAAATAGCAACAACCACAAACAGCTCGTGTTGCCACATCCAGAGCTGCAGATTGTGCTCGGTCACTGATACGCCCAAGCAAACGACTTCCCGAAAACACACACACGTCCCAAAAGTGCGCTATGAGCATGCGGCGGACTGGTTTTACATTTGGTTGCGAAGCCGCGGTAGCGTAATCAACGCGAAGTACAGGCCACTTGCGTCATTCACTCTGGGCATCGGACTGATTGATATACATGTGTGGTTTAACGTCCCGAAACCACGATATGATTATGAGAGACGCCATAGTGGAGGGCTCCTGAAGGTTCGAACACCTGGAGTTCTACAACGTGCACCCGAATCTGGGCACAAGCCCTGTGACAGCATTTTCGCCTCCATCGGAAATGCAGCTGCCGCAGCCGGGATTTGATCTTGCAACTGGCGGGTCCCCTGCGGACATCGGGTATCCCGTGAAAAGTACCGAGACAAAACCAAACGGGCCTTGTAAATATAGCCTTACAAACGCAAAACTCTTGATAATGGATTCGAGCTCAAAGCTGTTTTGTTTTTGTTCTTTGGTCCTCAAATTTTTAGGCGCAAATATAAAAAAAATCTTATAATGTGGCAAACATACTGTATCCAAAACCCGAAGGCAGGAACACTGAAATAGCGTTTGATTTAAAACTCTAGCGGCCGTCGAAAGGAACTGAAAGGCTACACCGATAAACAAAAACAGCGCTGGTGTGGGGCCACTAGCACCACTTTCTTACGATCTTTCGACATAATTTCTGCGATGCCAAACATAGCGCACAAGGCGATGAGACGGAAGCATGGAGCTGTACTCACGGACCATTTCCCATGCGAGACGAACGAAGAGACTCGTACGTATATGGCAAAGTCTCGCAGCAATGAGTCCTAACGTCGAGGCGTATTAGGATATCTTTTTTTTTTTCGGCGAGAGGTGCGTAGCATCAGCGGCCGCTCGCAAACTCGTACTAGGAATCGGCGCTACGTGTCTGCAGGTTCGCAACATAGTTCACCTTCACTGCGCCTGCGCGAACATCTGATAACTGACGAACGTACGACATACCGTAATCTGGCGGTGAACACAAGTTTAGATAATCCCAACACCGAAAAGTTTTCGACGCGCGAAGCAACGGCTGAGATAGCGAGCGGCGACAAATGAGTAGGTTTACCGCGCTTATCAGATATTGATCTCGACACGCCGAATGCACGAAACTGCACCGCTGCCCAGCGCTGCTTTTTTTTGTCTGCTTTATCTCGAGAATGTGCCCGCTGTCTGGGTCGTCGAAGGCGAGTTACCATATTTCTACGATTCTAACGCGTACTTCTTTTCTCTGTTAGTTTCCAAATTGTGTGCGCATTACTTTCGCCCTCGACAGTGCTATCGGCATCAAATTATTTCTTTAGATGCGAAGCAGCTTAGGGTCAAGCTCAATCCGGTGTGCGGCGTGAACACCCTTACTGCGCATGCGTGTCTAATCCCCCTCTCTCTTCTCTCTTAGGCCACCTCCTCTCTTGCCTCGCAACGCCTACGCAGGGAGCGGCTGCTAACCTACGCTCGCGCTCCGTTCTCTCTCATCTAGGCATTCCTTTTCGCGGCGTTTACACCGCCATTGCGCATTTGTGTCCCCTTTCCCTCTCTCTTCCCTCTCGCCTCGCAACGCTGACGCAGGCAGTATCTGTGAGCGAGCTTACCAAAAAAAAAAAAAAGAAGAGACTGACTACTCGCGCTGTACAACTGTTTGCTGGCCACCTTGTATATAAAGGCACCGGATGTTGACTTCCAAAGTAGTCCATGTGTAATATTTCTCCTATGCGTTGCTGAACAATAGGAAGTTTTAGACTAACGTTTGGCCCTCTAGGGAACAATCTAGAAACTTTACCTGCCCCGCAAACTTTAGCTGCCCCACTACATCGGATTTTTTTGCAGGCGGGCCGTGAAACGCGAACTGCGGCTCACGTTACGAAGCATGCGCAGTGGCAGCGACCACACCGCAAGGGCTCGCGGTGCGCTGTTCTAAAACTCCCCAATAAACATTCGCAGCGTTCGAAGTCATTTGTCTCTCGTCGCTGAGTAGCAGTGATTGGCACGTTCGAGTAGGAAAGACTGGTCTATCACTGCATGCTTTGCGCCTTCTCAGGATTGCGCAATGCCGCGAAAAGTGCCAGTGTCAACGTATCTGCCAGTGTAAGCATTACCACCCGCTGCGTCGCATCTACACAAGGATCTCTTTAGCGAAAATGGTTTAAGTTTTTTTTTTTCAATATTCTTAGGCATCTTGCAGTGAGCACCTTGCGCTCATGTGCCGCTTCTGTATTCTCATGACCCAAAAACTATTAGATTCGCTCTATCAGTAATGGACGATACTAAAGCAAGCCTGTGACATCTGAAAAAAAAGCTGATATTCATGTTCATGCTTGCCATTCAATTCAAGCTTCATTTGTTCTACCGCTCGCACCAGAACATCGGCGCGAACAGACCGTTAACCCATGTCCTAGCATTTTCTTTTAAATGAGTACTCCGATGACAATGCTGTACTCTTGTGCGTCCGCCGATATGATATTCAAAAGAAGCCACGGGTTCACGAATGTTTTGTGGGGAAAATACATGATTGATTGATTGATTGATTGATTGATGGGTTGGTTGATATCTGAGGTTTAACGTCCCAAAATGACCATATGATTAAGGGAAACGCTATAGGGAAGGGCTCCGGAAATTAAGACCACCTGAGGTTCTTTAACGGGCACCCAAATCTGAGTACACGGGCCTACAAAATTTCCGCTTCAACCGATAGTGCAGTCGCTGCAGCTGTGATTTTATCCCGCGGCCTGCGGGTCAGCAGCCTTAGCCACTAGGGGGGAAAATACCTGCGTTGCGTTGGCTACTGAAGGCTCTTACTGCAATATCTGTGGCAAAGGTGACCACTTAGGCCGCCGCAGAAGGATCGGAGCTTTCCCAGCAGCTCATCATAATTTTTGCAAACTATCGGTGTCGTGTTGAAGACAGCCAGACAAAAAGCAGGCTAATTCAATTCTGCTACCGGAACGCCTACGTTTTAATCCAGTGAAAGTTGTTAGGAGACCAGTATAAGGCCGCTGTATCATATGGAACAAGCCCTCCGTCCTCTCTGTTCGCGCTCTGTGTCAGAATGATTGACAGCGGTGCCTTTTCCGGTCGCTATTTATACGTCTGACCATAAGACGTGCATACTATCACAGAATGCGTACAGAATAGCCCCACATTACGCTGCATGCTTCTTGCTACGCCAATCTCGGCAGCCGTGCATTATCTGCAAACCTGAGATCGCTGTAACACTAAAATTAGGCTTATCTGCCTTCCCTTTTACAGGGCTTGTAAGGGTGTGTACGCAATCTCTGCTTAGTCCACAAGCATCTGGGACACGATCATATGCAAAGAAAGTCTTGTCAAGTACTTTCAAGTCTAACATGGTGGTACATGCTCTACAATTTTTTATTCTAACGGTGTCAGTATGCTATGTGCTTGCGGGGCCATTATGTACACGTCAAGAATGCGATCTCGCGGTATGGCTCGCTGCTTGCTCGAGCAACAGTGTGCGCTCCGACGAAATTCCGATGAAAATTTCGACAATAGCTTCCATAGCGAGTTCGAAGATTTCAATAAGAAGCACAAGGCTTATGATGACTAATGTTGCAGCACAAAAGTCTGGAGGCCTTCCAACATCACCTACTTTTCTAAATAAGAACGTTGATTTCACATTACTACGTGTAAAGTTGCTCATAAAGAACACGAACACAAGAGGCGATGACGTGACACACAAGGTGCAAACATTTAACGCATTTATTCCGGAGCAGACTGACCTTCTTGATAATTTCATAAGACAGGTTCCCTCACACGCAAAATAAAATGCATGAAAGGGCACCCATTCTTGTCAGCCTGACAAAGCCCACTCCACAACAAAAGCCTCTTCTATGTTCCTGCAATCAAAACGGTCCTGCGTTTTCTGCTGCTAAGTTATAGCTCCAAGCTTTCTAATCTCTTTTGCCCACATAATTCTCCTCCTCCATCTCACGCATTCGCCTTCTCTTAGAATCCAGTGAGTTACCTCTATATACCGGTGGTTAGCATGCTTACGCATTGCGTGCACAGACCATTTCTTCTTCTTGATCTCAACTCTAACATCTTAACCACCGTTGTTTCTGTGATCCACTGTGCTCTATTTTAGTCTCTTAACGTTACACTTTAGAGTTTACAGCTGAATGTTTGGACAGTGTTTGGTGGAGAAGTAATGTATACTTTCCTTTCACAGTGTATCCCAAGCCAATATAGTCGAGTGTAACATCCTCGACCTCAAGAAATCTCCACGTGTGGGGAGTATATGAATTATTTTATGGGAGCCAGCGAGGACATGTGGTTCAAAAGCTTCATTCCTTTTCGAAATCAGTAGTGTCTGAGCAGCCTCTCTAGGCATATTGCCATACAAAATACGGCAGGTCCAGTGCACTACAACAATCGACTTTATGGGAAGCATGCGGAAGGACAGGGAACGTGTGGTAGTTTTCAGTAATACGTTACGATGCCTCTCTTAAGATAGTGCTAATGCTGTACGCAGAGCCATGTGTTAAGCAGTCGATGGCATTGTATAACCACTTGTTTACAGTTTGCCAGGGATAACAAGAAAAAGGGCATCTAAACACATAAAACTGACAGCTTTGCCGCAAAGGCAAAGTAATGAACGCGATAGCAACAAATTGGTAGGTCATACGCAGCATGGTAAGCAGATCGAAATGTACCGCACGTTTCTCACTCAAAAATGACGCACGAAACGCAACTTAGAAGTGTGGCAGCTTGGGCTAGTTGGTATGACATGACGGTAGTTATTGCGCGAGAACAAAACGACGACACTGAGACAAGAAGGACACGAAAGACACGAGCGCAAACTTCCAACTGAGTTTATTGCGCAGAGCATGAAAATATATAGAGGAGACAGTGACCATGGCACAAGAGCAGAACATGAGTAAGAAAACCAAAAACAAACAACACAAATACAAAGGCACTGAAAAACAGCAAAGAAAAATCTAGAAGAAACCGAACCAGAAAGGTAAAGCTACCTGCCCGCACCGAATCCTTCGAGGAACCTGCGTTCCTTCTCGGACTAAGCCACGGAGGGCTTGCTAATCCACTCACAGGTACAGATGAACGCGAATAATCGTCTCAGTTGTTAGTTCGCTGTGTCTGAACAGCGAGCCTTTTTTGCAAACGAAGGCTGTGCAACGATTGCAGTGACCCTTTCGCGCCCCGTAACTACAACAGAATCGTTCCAGTGCAAGTCCAACGCCAACTAAGACGTATGATCCTCCCCCCCCCCCCCGGGTGATAAGGGCGCGCGAGAGATCGTCCATTTCTCTCCTCTACGCGGGCCAATGTACGCGTGGAAGATGACAGTAGCCGCGCGCTCATTGTGCTCCCTTACTGTTATTGCTGAAAACACGATAGTTCCCCCCGAGATGCTCGCCATCAGTGGTAAGTGGTAAGTATAAATAGCTTTCCGTTCGAACTTTGAAAGAGTTGCCCCTCAATGGCTCCACGGTTAACGTCTTGCATGCAGGATGCGGAGGTCCCACGTTTGATTCCGCGCACCGTAGTCCTTCTTCTGGAATTTTTTCTTTCTTGCGTTTTCATATATGTAGATACGTATCATATACGGCGCATGACATCAACGCCGACGCCGGCGGTGAAATCCAGCCTAGAGTGTCCATATAATTACTATCACAATAAAAAGAAAGAAAAGCACGGAACGGGCGCCGGAAAACAAGTTTAAAGGTCAGAAAAAAAAAGTAGTGGGCGCGTGTGGAAAAATGACGCCACCGAAGACGACGGAGAAGACGGCGCATGGTCGAAATGGCCTGAGTCCTGCCCCAGGACTGCACCGCGTCGAAAGCCGCCCAGGTCATCACTTCACGAGCTGCCATCTTCATGGCTCTGGTCGTCTAGCTGACGGATGGTGCACTCAGTGGCCGGGACGGGTCAGCGTCACGCTGCCGATCTCGTACGGGCCAGGGCTCGCAGACACCCGTCTGCCACGTCAACGTCGAACGGGCCAGAGTGGCCTTAGAGGTGCCCGGAGTTCCTGCTGCCACCTTGAGTCCCGCCATCGAATGGAAACGACGTCGCGTAGGTCGCTTCGGTTGCGAAGCGTTCTTTTTCACCAGAGAGGATGCTATAAGACCGACGATCGTGGTGAGTGACTGGAGATGCACATGTGACTTCGTTGCACTGGGACGTTTTAGGTATTTTGTTCTGGGGAAGTAGATGTTTATAATTAGCTCTGTTCTTCTGAGTGTACTACATATATAGATTTCTGTTTTTGGTATTTGTATCGTTATGTGAAATAGATTGATTGATATTTGAGGTTTAATGTCCCAAAACCACCATATTATTATGAGAGATGACGTAGTGAAGGGCTCCGGAAATTGCGACCACCTGGGTTCTTTCACGTGCACCCTAATCTGAGCACACGGGCCTACAGCATTTCCGCCTCCATCGGAAATGCAGCCGCCGCAGCCGGGATTCGATCCCGCGACCTGCCGGTCAGCAGTCGAGTACTTTAGCCACTAGACCGACGCGGCGGGGCCGTTATGTGAAATGAAATAGGCTTTCACGTCACGCCGTGTCCGCTTCATGTGTCAATACAGCTGATTAAAAAAAATGCACCGGGTAATATCAACATCGTGACACAGTTCGTTAATGGTGCTAACAGCAACATGGATATTGGCCACACCAGACCTGGTAAGCTGTTATGCAGCGCTTGAGTTCTTGAGAATAGCAGTGCTGAACGCTGCTACATAAATCAACTTCAGCGTGTTGCGTTTAACTACTATTGACGTTAGCCCGACGTGATGGGTGTATCATAGGAAAACAAGTTCGGAATCATTCGTACTCTTATCATCCTATGATAAGAGTACCAATGAGTGTACGATTGGAGAGCCAGCACTGCAACTATTTAAAAAGTACTTCAAACACCTGGTGGGGATCCATTCTACAATACTTGATTACAACGCAGAACTCTGCGATTCTATTTCTGCTGGTGCCCTGACATTTATAGTTGGCATTCATGGGGTCAACGCTGCCGCCGATATCAGAATTTAACGTTCGTGCGTTAAAATTACCCATGTGTGTCCTCGCCGTTCCTGGGTTTACAAACGCGAGGCATGCGCGGAAGGCACAGCACAGTCACAGCGAATGCAAGAACAGCGGCCTTTCAGAACCTCTTCTAAACACTCAATGGGTAACTGCTGCAACAACACTTGCTGGGTACCAACTTGGGCTATACGAATAATAATTTCTGGGTAGTGGGCCGGCATTTGCTATGCTATCTTTCGTCATTCTTGTGAGAAGCGTGGCATCCACCAAACACTTGCAAAGAATTTTGTGCCAATTCTTCATGCAGTGGCTGACGGCGATGAGGAATCATGCCTGAAGTGGGTATTCGCCGCAGTTAACAGGTTTCGAAAAACAAGTTTTTCTAGTATGTTGGAGCATTGGGCGACCCACTCGTTACGCTATTCGCAATGTGTGACCCCTGTTTGTTCTTTCACTGTTCTAAAACGCCTTATTACTCAAATTGCGCGATTCCTTTGCCGACATCATGCGTGCATAAGGCACGTTTACGAACAAGACCCAAGCACTTGCGTGGCTCAGTTATAGAATGCTGGGTGGCACGCAGCGGACCTGGTTTAGAGCCCCACTGTGTCTTTGGTACAAGTGTTTCTTTTTTTTTTGCTTATTTCTGCGAGAGTGGTTACGGATACTGGCGACGTTGACGGTGTACAACAACGGCCCCGCGTGTGACCCGAGTTTTGATATCATAAAAGATGTTACTGTAAAACTGTCGATCATTTGTGGCACATACCCGCCTACCGCGGCTCGTGGTATACGGGAATGAGTCACGCGTGTCTGGAATTTTCACGTAATTCATCTTTTGACTTGCCAGGCATATTCGTGCGACCCTCCTACTCTTCGATGCTAAGTTTAGAACAGTGATTGATGGTTGTTAGCAAGTAAGGAGCAAACGGGCGAGATACGTGTGCAATAGGCAACAGGAAATTCAACAGCTGGCGCTCTTTCTTAAAAAAAAAGAAAACAAAAGAATTATACAGTAGGGTTGCAGTAGCGTGAAAACAAAAATGAACAATACCAGGAATATTTTGCACTGACATTGCGCACAGATGTCAACGTCTAGGTCACGTACCACCTATAAATGCTTCCAACATCTGCTTCCGTTAGTCAGCTTGCCACAACCGGAATTCTTACGAGTACCTCAGGCTGGTTCACAATGGTGCAGATTCTTTTAGCATAGAATAACGGCAATCCAGTCAGGTTATTCAATCTGCACAAAAGGTGAGATTAGAATGCTTGCTTCTTTTCGTGACAAATTGCGGTTTTTCGCATTATTATAGTGGCGAAATGCCAGATCTCCGTGTATAGTGCAATGTGAGCGCAAGTTAAAGAACAACAGGGTGTATCCAGATAAGATTAAACCCGAGGTCCTGGGCACCATTATATTTAGTGAAATTTACTGTACATGTGTGCCTCGGTACTAACTTCCGAACTATAGTTTAATACTTCGTTTTGTAAAGAAACTTTTTCTCTTCTCCAAAAGTATCAGCAACGTTTGTTGGTAATAAAGGTTTTTCTGTAATTTGCGTAATTTCTTACATTTGAATGCACGTAAGCAGACAACGGTGCCCTGATCGGTGCACAGTGTTTATTTTTTTTAAAGAACAATCGATAGATAATGCTGTGAGGCAAATGTTTTTTTATTTGTTTAAAAACTTGGGAGAATATTTGTGATGTCCGGGTTTCGAACCCCAGGTGGTCAAAATTTTCGGAGCCCTCTACTAATCATATGGTGGTTTTGGGACGTTAAACTTCACATATAAATCAATCAATCAATCAATCAATCAGGGTTTCGATTAGGGTTCCGCTTTCGCTACCGGTTGGCTGGTCCCTGTAAGGCACTGTACAGGTCCGCCCACGTCTAATGTGTGTTACTTCCTACACCTTCTCGATCCAGCTTCGGGTGCCAGGCCTCGTGTTCTCTCTGCGGCATGTCCGACGCACGGTACGACAAAAATATCACACATATGGTGACCCGCAAAAAATACGTGGGTCCCAGGAATTTATTGCAACAAACAAGTTAAACTGTGTTTATCGAAACTCTGTACAACTGACTTTGACAGCTTCTGTTACTTGAACAAATAACTTTCGCATTTTATTGCGCTTTTTTACTGCGTAACTATGATCAAACGTAAGTGCTTTATAAAAAAGCGCCAGAAAATGTTTTTACTAATAATACGTTCTTTTTCTAAAATTGCTCACATTTCAATCAAAGACTTGGTCTACCATTTGTTTAAAACGATGTTGCATTATTTGCGGAGTTAGCTTGCACTGCGTCCCGTCGAATAGAGTCAATTTTACGGCCACGCCATTTGTTATCACCTGAAAATTGTTTAGAAGTTGTTCTAAGTAATTTTACACAATACTGTCACAAAAAAGCAACTCCACAACAACGAACTCACCATTAGTTTGCATGGTACAACAAGCTTTGTCTTGCGATTAGTGCACTTGACGAATCAGCGGCTGTGTCCGCCCGTATTACAAAAGTGCCGTTTCTGCGGCGGAAGAACTCTTTTCGCGCGTTTTAACGGCGCTAAGACGATGAATGCAATAATAAATGCTTATTTGCGAAATGTAAAAACTAAATTAAAAACTTAGAAGGGTAGTATATTACAATAAAACGCTACCGCCAATTTCGCAGTGAGTGCATTTAGCCTGTGTGCTGCATGTTGTCTACTGAAGACCTAAAACGTATATTGTCTTTCTACCAACAAGACATGTTTAATAAAGCTGTCGTTCGTGCCCATGACGCCAGTATAACTCAAACTGCAGTTGCTCTCACTTTCGTATCCGAACGTTTGTGCAAATCAGCGTTAACAGGAACGTGTCCACGTCCTTATAGTTTCAATAAAGTACAGAGTTTACGATTCCTTGCCTTTGCGTGTCCACAGATACAATATTCAATACCATTCCGTTAAATATCTGTAAGCACGCAGAGTTCAGCCATGCGTGGTTAAGTACTATCTGTGTCAATCACTGTAAATAGCGGCCAATACTAGCAATTACATGAAGTATTAAATTCTACTGGAGGCCCTGCTGTTAGCAGGGGTCCAGGAACTCCCCACCCCTAACTGTTGGCCAGGTCTGTATCTGATTGTTAAAACGTCTTTCTGTTAAACTTATTAATTATTATATTTGTATTCCTTTAAAAAACGAACTTAGAGCCTCTTTCGCTTCCTTACAATAGTCACGAAAGTGGTATTATTAGTTCAGCTTACGACTCAACTCTGAAGCGTATTTTTCAAACCGGTAAGCGGACAAAGACGTGGGACATGAAGATGACACAAAGAGTGCTTCCTTTTTATCTTTTCCTCTATCTGTGCACACTGGTTTGCAAATGTCACTCCGTCAAGCTTGCAGCCAGCCTCCGATTCCGAAGCTAAGTTTTGTTCCTCTCATATTCATTCCCATTACCATGGCGTTTTTTGCAGTTCTAAAAAGAGAGAGAAGATCGCATATTGCCCACTGCTGCCTTGACATTCCAGCAAGTTCGCCTGGTAAAACATTCCCAGTGGTCTCTTCTTCACCATGGCTAATGGGCCCCGCATGATGACCAAGCGGTCAGGCAACCTCAGGTACAACTCCCGGCTCTACGCCGACAATGACCAAGTGCAGCGTGTCCTGAACTTGAAGGTGGTCGACTTGCTTCACATGGCTTTCGCGTCTGCCGAAGACACCGAGAACCAGCAGTTCTTGGACATAGGCTGCGGTACAGGTGACTTCACACGTGACTGGCTGCTGCCTAGATGTCCGCCTTGCCGAAGATTCGTTGCCGTAGACGCGTCCGAAGAGATGCTCTCGTACGCCCGCGCTAACAACGCGCATCCTAAAATCCATTACGATTATCTGAACGCGGATAATGACGTCATGGACTTCATCAAAGAGTACGGCTGGTTCAACCGGATTTACTCCTTTTTCTGCTTCAACTGGCTGAAGGACCAGGCGAAGGCTATGAACAACGTTTCGCAGCTCCTGACACCATCTGGCGAGTGTGTCCTGGTGTTTCCCGCCTGGTCACCCACGCGGGAGTTGTGGCGGCAGATCGCGCAGCTCGATCGTTGGAAAAAGTTCTCAAAAGTGAGTTTCGACAGGTCGTTCGTTAGTGAGGCATTTAGGGAAGGTGGTATCTTGTTGGACCTAATCCATTCCCATTCCGCGAAGCCGTAAATTATTTCCTGTGGGGCTTGCCGGTTATAATTTCTGATTGGTTTGAAGAACTGCAGTTCTGGGGATGCTTAGCGGTTGGTAAAATTTACGAGCTAGTATTCATTAGCTAGTGCTCACCGAGTAGTAATATTCAGACGTTATCCCGGTTGCTATAGACTCAATTAGTAGAAATATATTGAACCTAAGCAGCTTAGCACTAATGGTGCCAAGCCTCAAAAAAGTGCAGCATTTGCTAGTGTCCTTTGACTTTCTTGGGTTCTCTCTGATTTCCACCTCCGTGTCTCTTTCTTTTCGCAACTTTTTACTCTATTCATTTTCATTTACGTCACTTTTTTTCTATATTTTTCACCTTTCTCCATCTTTCTGTTTCAGGCTTGCTTCTATCTTTCTGTTTCTATACGTGGTTTTGCCTGCACTACATTATGTGACGACAGTATACGACAACATACCACAGCCTGGGCCCTTTGAAGTGCACCACCATTAATATTATCGTCGATCAGCTCGCAGAACTAGAGGAAGAACGCTTCTTCTTGGAGCAAGTGCATGTTCAATATTCTATTGGATATAATGTAGATGGTTTTGCGTGCTCGGCGCCGAACGATGACAGCGTACGAAATAAAATACCAGTCCGGGCTCCTAAAGTGCTGCGCATTTGAAAGAGCTTCCTATCGGTCCTTTATCTAGGCCTCTTTTTTTCCCACCTGCTGCCAAAAAATTACGATGGTTAAATTATAGCTCTATGTGAAAATGTTTCGGAACGAAACTTCATTTGACTGAAGTATTCCTGTCAAGCTTTAAGCATGTATTGAGCATTCATGATGATTACTCAGTGTAACGTATGATACATTTCAATTCGGTCTAATCTTCTCACACCTCTTCTATCAAAAGAAGATGCTCGACCCGCTTAGTGACTTCCCCACGCGAGTTTATTTTATCGGCATAAATATGTACGAAAATAAGTACCTATTCTTTCATCATTGCTGACAGAATACTGCGTAAGGTTATGGCATTGAATAGACAATATTATTAGTGCATCTGTTCACATGGCTACACGGCTATGACAGCTCGCTGGAAATGTTCTAAAGGTCACAATAGCAAATTTAGGCATGCTGAAATCGCTTTACCGGAGTGTCCATATGCATGAATTATCTTTGAATGCATAGATGATTGAGTAACTCCTTGATGAAATGCGCGTCGTCTATCCGTATGGTAGCCTCTACGGCGCATAGGACTGCGTGAAGCCCTATGTAAATGAACATAGCAGTGTCGCCTTATATTGCAAAACGAAAGTACAACAGCACTGTGCAAGTAGGCACACTATGCAGCCGGCATACAACACCACTGGCGCAGGACGATGTATGTCCATAGAGCTCGTGCAGCAGGCAACCAGGCTGCACTTTAGGGTACACCAGGTGTCTCAAGCTCACCACAACTAGCTGTTCGCAGGTTAGTGCCAGGTGGGTCAGGACATCGAAGGTGGTTAGAAGAACAGAGTGAACCTGCTGGGGACAGGGGTGCTGAACAAGCTGGAAGCTGATGTCGCTGCCTCAAAGTCTCTTTTGGTACATTCCATATGGGCTGCCTCTGTAGAGAATTTAAATGATAGCAAAACAATGATACTGGTCAACAGAGTAACTGAAATTCGGACGTAGATTCGCTCATGTAATTCTTTGCCTACGGCTATATTTCACTACGTGGCAACCGCAGAAGCACATAAAAAAATTCAGAATCGTTCACGTCTGCCTAACTTACGCATATAAATAAATAATTAATAATATATATTTGGCACAATAACTGTCATGAGGAGGCCGCACACCGCCAGCGGAAAAATTGCAGGCCCCATGAGACTCGC
This sequence comes from Rhipicephalus annulatus, assembly GCA_013436015.1. Lineage (NCBI taxonomy): Eukaryota > Metazoa > Arthropoda > Arachnida > Ixodida > Ixodidae > Rhipicephalus > Rhipicephalus annulatus. Next base: position 259,824 of record WOVY01011151.1, on the reverse strand, counting down.
AGGGTGCATGTTTCGCACTCCTGAGCTCTGAGCTACCAAGTACAGCACAGGTTTATAATTGGTAATGTGGTAACTTTAGCCAACTTGTTTTGTGCGCTAAACAATGTAGGTAAACATTTTTACGCACTATTTGAAACGTCTCTCAATGGAGAATTCCTAGTGAAGCTCCTAACCATTTCTTGTCTGAACTGGTGACACAGAAGCCAAGTACACGCCGTGATGGACAGGCGCACACCTGCTTACACACCCGGTGGCTTGTTTATCTCACTTCAGCTTACTTCCTTAAAAGTCCTACTTTACGAGTATTGCATAAGGAGCGGTGTTTATTAAAACTGTACTGTGGCGTTTTTAATAGCTTCAGAAAACATAGGTAGGCAAAGCATGGCAGAAGTGGTGTGAGAAACGGCCGTTGCGGTCTTTTACCATATGTAAAAAAATGGAGGCTTGGAATGAAGTAACCGATGTATATACGTTGTAGTCTGACTTCAAGTGGGTGACCAGGGCGATGAGATATGTGTAGGTGGCGGGATATAAAGTAAATCTTGGAGTGAATTCAAATAAAAGATATGGAAAAAAAGAGGGTGGCTATCTGTAGTGTGTGTGAAGCAAGGGTTTTCAAATCCGCTTCCACCTTCAAAGATGACGCGCTGACGCGTTATCAATGTTTATATTGGCGTCGGCAATTTCTAGCGTCAAACTGAGAGATTCTTCCTACACCACAAGGTCTTTGAAGATTTCACGCCGAAAAGCCAAGACTTGAAGGACGACAAGGCGAGACTGTCCTACCTGCGTGGCATCCTCGACTCTGCTGGTCTTACGGCCAACACGTGCGAGCTGCTTTATTACAAGGTCGAATTCCACAAAACTACAGAGGCTCTCGTCGGTAGGTGCTCTAGATTTTCAACGCTTCTGCCTAAGCTAAGCTAGCGTTACAGCTGTGCATGGCCATTACCATTCCTCTTTAAATTCGTCCACGTGAAAATATGCATTCTAACGTTAATGTCTCACAGACTGAAACTACGAAATACGCGACTTTTTTTCTCGTGTAGCTCTGGCCACAATTACCGTCCGTAGCATTAACACAGAGAAAAGTAGATTCGATTGGAAAGGGTACCAGCTTGCTGAACTTTCCGATAATGGTCATTAGCAAGGATAACGGGCGGGCTTGTTTTGTAGAAGCCTTTGTTTTTGTTCTTCAGTTTCAACCTTGTATTTTATCGCTACATTTTTCATTCTCCCCACCACTACATCCATTTATCACTAAGACTGTAATTTTTATGGTGATATGATTAGTATACACGGTGTGATTTCAGGTTCACCAATAGAAGAGGATGAATATGCGCATTTAATTTACCCACATCTCACTCCTTTCCTATTGCTCTGTTTTTATGCACAGATATCCAGCTCTCCGTCAATCCTGTTGCATCATCGCTATCGCCTGAAGAGAAAGAGCTCCTTCGCAAGGACGTCACCAACCTGGTTCTGAAATGGACGAGCGATAACGCCTTTTCGTCACGGCCCTGTGTGTATCTCGTGCACGCGAGAAAGCAAGACGAATGTACAACTAAAGCAGGCTAATTCATTAAAGTTTCGAGCATCGGGATTTGCATTCTCCATCGTGATTTAGCGTCTAGAGCTTTGCAGCTGAGTTTAATTATCGTGCGCAGCGGGGACGTCTTAGGCGAAAATCTCATCAAACGGGAAATTGACAACTGGCGGCGACCATTACGCGACGTGGGGCTGACTTATGCAAAAATTATCTCGTGTTTACTTCGCCACATGACGTTATGATGATGTCAATTCTGACGTCATGACATCTCCTTTCCCCGTGCTCACTCCTATGCCTTATAGACGTCTTAGATAAATGCACAAAGGAACCTGTGGTCTCTTTGTGCATCAGCATGGTGTCACAGAATGAAGTTTCAAAATTGTTTGGCGGGCATGTGATTTGTGAAAAAGCACCTGCCCTTACCGTTTTCGGAACCTAATGAGGTGACATAGAAAAGATACAGAGAAAAAAAAACTGCCCCTCGTTCACCCTAGTTAAATATTTGGGCGACTGTACGACCACCACATGTTCTCTGAACAGCAGCTTTTCAACAAAGGCTTGTATGTAGGGCATAACGTTGTCGTCTTCGCTCTGATGTTACCAAATTGGTGCGAAGACAATAAGCACACATGAAAAGTGAATAAAGACAAGTGCTGTTCTAACAACTACAATCACAAGGAAGACAAGACACCTTCAAAGCGTTTCCCCATAAAAGAACATCACTACGTCATGCTGCTTATACACACAATTATATGTGGTGTTTTTTGGACGTTGCACTACAGTTATGTTTAAACATCGACTTGCTCAGAACTACACGCCTTTGTTTCGGCTGATCATTTGTAGTCGCCCTTTTCACCAACGAGTACAGCAGCATGCTCATCACCCTAAATCACTCCGGCCACACATCTCGCACAAACCTCTCGGCTTCGGGACGGAGTTCGTTGTCAGGAACATCTTGAAGATAGAAAGCATGAGGCACAGGCGCTCCGTAGCTACTCTGTGATGCTTCCGACGTTGAAAAGAGCGAGTTAAACTGCTGCACTACTTTGACCAAAGCAAACTGTTGACAGTATCCATTGATCGGCGGCGGTAGAACAACACACGCCGGACAAGCCGAAGTCGTCGTTGGCGGCACCGTCGGAACCTCCAGTGCCTCCTCCTTTTTCGGGGCGAGCCTCTTCGGTAATGCCTTCCGCCTTTTCTGAGGGGAGCGTGGGGGATCTCGAGTTTGCGCCAGAACCCCCGATAAGCTTTTGGTCGATGCTTCCAGCAGCCTTCGTAACTGACCTTGGTATGGTGGATCGTCTGCAGGATAGCCGTGTTGTGGGTGTCCTTGACTCACGCCCGCTCTTTGACTTGATACTTGATAGGGCTTTGCTAGTGGGGAGCCTACCTTTTTCCCCATCGGACACATCAGAAAAGACCTACTCTTCAAAGCAAGATATCCAATTAGTTTCAAAAGACTTGCGATAATAAATGTTCTTCTCCTGGAGGCTCTGATTAGTTTGTCGGTGCAAGATGGCAGTGTCTCGCTGAAAATCGGTAATTACTATAGAACAGTGGAGAGCGTTGAATACCGGTCAGCCCAGGCTCTCCAAGAGTAGCGTGGTAACCAGTTCAGACGATTGGCGCGATTTTGACCACGCACTTTCAGTGACACCGTGGGGGGTGAACTTCACACCATGCACTAGAACCAGTGGCCTCGTATCAGTCTGTCAGTCAGTCAACAAGCTTAGCAGACAAGGGTGTCATCGCAAAGCTCGAGGATAGCCTGATAGACGTTGTTACCACCCGGTTCTAAGTATTCTTGAAGCACACTTTGATAAGTACAGCCTCTTGGTACACTAGGATATCCTTTGTTAGCAGATGTCAGGCAGCCAGGGTGTGTGTAGGAGGGTATAGTTATGGGCGTTGAGGTGGCTACTGACAGACACAAAAAGTATGTTTAATTAGTACTGTTTTCCAAAACAACCACAAAGATCTGTTGTGGAAAAATAAGAAAACTTTGATACAAATCTCGTCAGCCGAAATGAAGTAGTCTAGCATATTTCTTGGGACAAATAATTGGCAGCCGCATCTGTGAATGCATTAGGTGGTAATAAATAAAGCCAGATATGGACAATCACCTGTCTGATTGTTTACGAGGTAACTTTTTTACTCATGAATGTGATTGTTTGTTTATATACCCAACGTTATCTTGTTGAAGTTCTAGTTCAGTGTGTTTACTACTTGCAGTAAGTGCGGTATTGCAGCACGCAACGGGTTATTTTTTTTGGCTGTCAGTCAGAATGCGAGGCTTAACGAAAGAAAAGGTGACTAAGTGCGTCACGTCCAAGTATCTTTACATATTCTGAATTACCCGAATTCTATGGCTTATGGCTGCATGTCTTCTCTAACTAAAACTGTTATGAGTTGCTTTTCGATCATATTTGGATAGATGCTGTCAGATAGTTTCGTCACTTGCCCGTCTGCATCACTTTTGATTTACTATTTTACGCTGTCGCATTTGAAGTGAAGAGGACAGCAAAATATTTCTTATAATAGAGATACTTAAGTGTTAAGAAATTCAAGTCACACAAGATATAAGACGTAATGGTCAAAGGAGTAGTGGAGGTGCCAACGAACACAATGACATTTTGAAAATATAATCAACCAGCACCTCTTAAAAATACATTTTCTACTGAACGTTTGTCACCGAAGCCGTTCGCAGCACCAATTAATTCATTACAATGAAATCGACGCTGCTTTGGTGGTAGAGACTGATTGCTTCACTGAGACTGTCGCCCATCTGAAGCGATTATCCGATACCGACGCAATGCAAGCCTTGCCACGACTCGTGATGGCGCAGATAAAATGGCCACGCATCGAAGGAAGCACGCGCACATCGGCATTTATTGATAAGTGCCAATGCGCCGGTAGTGAAGGAAGATATTTATTTCTGAGGCAACGGTGTTTAAAGACGTATCAGATGTACTGCAAGAGGTCATGTGTAAAGGGCTGCTTATCAATTGTTGTAACGCCATGCTTAGCTGGTTCAGCTTCACATTGCTGTTTCTAATCAAGCTGGCTGAATGCGTCTAGGGCAGCGGTTGCTTGCCCGGTCCACCACAGTTGCCTTGCACTTTGTCGCTGTGCTTCGGAGGTTTTGCGACCCCCTGGTGTCATAGGGTCGTAATACTGGCAGTGGTCTTTGCGATACCGGCAACCGGACGTGGTCTACAGTGTTACAAATGGCCCCACCATCGCTCGTTTCCAAAACTGAAATGGCTGGCTTCAGGAATACGGCTAATGGCGAACACTACGTCCAGACCTTCGAGCAACAGTGAGTAAGACCCGCTCATGCTGAAGCAGTAGCAATTGATTCACTAGAAACTTTTCAAGCTATGGACTTACGGTGCGTAAATTTCTACCGTATGTTGGTACCGCTCTTCCTTTTTCGGTTGTCGACCATATGCCGGTACCGCTGCACCACAAAAAGTCCTGTTTCTCAAAAGTTACCGTGGCTTTCTCACGCCGCATCATTGCTTGACAGGCTACTCATTTTAACGAGGAACCTGTCACTCAAGGGTACGCGGTGTCACTGGAATTGGAAGCAGCAACAGCACAACGAGTGGTAAAGCAGAATGGCTATCGTACTGTTTTATCTTATTTGCGAGCCGTGTTTCCTTGAGTCGCTGCGACTTGTACCGCATTGCCATCAATTGATTGTGGTCCTACGTATTGTGTTTGGCTCTTCATGCACTTTGGGTGTTTAACAGCTACTGTGAACAAAAATGACAGATGGGCCAGATAATTACTCTTTAAGCTGAATCGAACGTGAGGTGGTATATAGGTACCGGCAAGAATGTCTGGCACTGGCGTTCCCCTTACTGCGAAGGAGAACGAATCGTCAGCTCTGCAGGCCCAGATACGAGGTGGAGCTTGTGATGAACATCTGATTTGTTTTGATTACAAATGCGTGGCTTAATTTACTGCTCAATCTTTCTGAAGTCAACGGTTGTCGCATGTCTGTTTCTGTATATAATAAATACAGAATGATCGAGCGAAGTGCCCTTGAACGGTCGTGGGACTAAACCAACACATGCTTAGAAAACGATAATTTTCGTCGTTTACCTGTGCCAACATCATCGAGGGCCGTCAATTAGCGCTGATATGGCAGAGCCAAAGCTTGAGAACAAGAAGCGACGCATTCCCTTGCATAGTGTTGGAGCAGCTCGTCTGTCCCAACGCACCGCGGCGACTCATTGCTTCCATTACTCTTTCTCATAAGGTCTTGTCGTCATAGAAGATACATACCCTCTTGGAAAATCACTGAGGGAATTGTTTAGACATTAACAAGCTATATGTCAGACAAGGTGATAACGTGAATGTGCACTGTGCTGAAACTTCATAATGATTGAAATGGTGGTTTTATTCGGCAAGTTTGTACATTTTCTTTAAGGCAGCACCGAATAGCTCACACGAAGGTTCCGTGATTTCGGTGTGCCTTTTCAGCTGAATCTTTATGTTACTTGCGCAACAATGCGTACCTGATGGTACGTTTCATCAGTCTGATGGCAAAGGTACCACCATAGCAGTAAATATCGTCATCCTGAAAGCTTCATGTACTTTGACAAATCACTAATGTACGATTTCTTCAGATCTTTTGCATTCATCTCTCACGTTCAGATCTATCGTGGTTTGATGTCAGGACAAATGATTTACTTGGGTGACGTTTCTTAATGTACGAAGTGCTTTCTTTTGTCATCAACTAAATAAACATCTGCAAGACTCAGTTTTTTAGGATAGAAATTTTCAACCCAAAGCACAACAGACGTTTCTGTAAGTTATGCTGGAACATTCTGTACGGCATTCCGAGCATTCGGGAAAACAGTTGCTGAAGCAGAACTGCACTGTAACGGAGGCTGCAATATTATAGCCTGAAATTATAGCTGCAAAGTATAGCCTCTAAAAGCTATCAAGTGCTGAGGCCAGCATACAAAATTAGGACATTGTATATCTTACGTGTCTTTCTCTCGAGAATCAATGTTTTCTGTGACATGACTGATGATTGGCGGTCAGTAATTTTCGCAATGAGCAAAATGTGTATCAAACGCCATCTTTACTTGACCTATGGTTAGAGTGGTAAACAGCCACATTTACATCCATATTACCTTGAGTAGGATATTGTCGAATCATGCCCCGCCGTTGTGGTCTAGTGGCTAACGTACTCGGCTGCGCGTTCGAATCGAGGCTGCAGCTGCTGCATTTTTTGATGGAGGCGAAATACTGTAGACTCGTTGTGCTCAGACTTGGGTGCATGTTAGCTAACCTGAGGTGGTCGAAAGTTCTGGGGCCTTCCAGTACGGTGAATCTCATAATCAATTGGTGGTCTGGGGACGTATATAATAACCCATATATAATCAATCAATATTGTTGAATTACACTATTGAAATCAACATTGCGTAGTTTGATGGCTGCAGTGTCTTTTTCCACTTTGACTGCTACAGCTACAGTTTTTTTCTTTCAAGATGAAATTACAGGAAGTTTAGGAGGTTGGTTGTCATACTAGGGCCCCTCGATATCTTTTTGAGCACAATGCTTTGCACGTAGTATGGTTGCTGGCTTCATCTCCTACAAACAATCTTAATTAGGTACGGGCCATCTCATTGGAACATCCACAACGAGAGTACGAGCTTGTGGACATCCCAAGCAGGACTCTTCCCGATGATCGTGGCCTCGGATACGTTTACACTAAGCCGCCAAGCTCGCCCACTGTTCCATGTTGTCGACGCGCCACAAGTGGCTGACGAGTGCACCAGGTGGCTGCTGGTGCGCAGTAGAAGTTCCTCTTTGAGAATAATGCTGGAAGAGGAGTCATAACGAACTGGCATTAACTGTGGTGGTTACCGCAACATCGCCCCTGCCAGCCCCTCTGCCTCCGAGACATCGTCTCCGAGGGTCAAACACAGGCAATCCCCATCCTTTTTGTGCATAACTATTTGCAAAATCATTCCTGTTTGATCGCGTAAGTGTACACAGAACTTGAAATTGCTACAACTTCATGGCTAGGCTAAATACACAGTCCTACAGCAGTGGTATAACTAAATTGTAATTATAGCACTAGAATAGCACCAGACAGTAGGTGAAGGAAGTGTGCTTTGAATAGTTCGAGAAGACTGTTTTAATCCGGCACTTCATTACACTGATGTCCTAAATACAACGTGAAATTGTCTATTATTTTTGCATCGTGATGGACCGTGCTTACCAGTGACTGGTATACCATGACACGATCTTTCGCTAACGCATCCTACGCTTGACACATATCCTAGACACACACCTGAGGTATTTGAAGTCTTGTCTAGCTCTTGGGAACAAACGTAGATGTAGATATTGGATGAGTTGGTGCTCCAGTGGAAAATGATGGCGTTACTGATAACGTAAAAATAATTACAACGACCACATATGGGTTGGTAGAATGTCTTCTCAATATTCATATGATCAACTAGGCAATCACAAAGGCTGATCATGTCAATATAACCATAGAAGCCCAGGAAGCGAGCATGCATGGTGTCTCATTTCTCAAGAGAGGTATCACACGGTTGGACACTTGTGGCTTCCAGAGAACAGCATGGCTGCTTCGGATGTTAGGACTTCAAGGCTAAATTGCGCTTCGTGGATCGTTACTGTGCATATATTGAATAGCCTTTGTAAGGTATTTCCGGCACGATAGTCGAGTGAACCGTATAGTCGGCTTGTTGAACTCCACTAAATGTTTCTTTTCTATATTCGAACTTTAAATACTTGTGGGCATGTTTGGAGATCATAGTTGCCGTTGCAATTTTGTAAGCGTATGGCTCCTTCATAAGGTCTCAATGTGAGCCTGTCCCAGAAATTTGATCAACACCAAACAAAGTAAGAACCAGCACAAGCAAAAACACAAGATAAATACAAACAGAGCCACCCCGAGGATGAATCAATGTGATCGACAACAATCCGGCAGTCATAATGGTTGCCATCGGGCAGTCACTGCTAGCTTCTGTAGCTGAACTAACTTGGTATGCCTTCAAGAGCCGAGCACAATCGCTCTTCTTTTCTGTTCACAGTATTTCTCAGATGCTTCGCCTAAGAGGCCATCGACAAACGAAGGTAATTCAGTTCCGCTTTACTGTACAATCAACACAAAGCACATCGTTTGGGGCTGATGTTCGCTTGTTTTGTTAGATTTGGTACGTTGTTGCCGGGACGAGTCAACACTACCACCGCTGTGGACGAAACAAGCCTTTTGGCAGATTGCTCAGGCTAGCGGGACGTTGCTTCGTCTTCCAAGACCCTGGCAGCACTCGCTAATCACTTAACAGCTCAAGGGCGTTTAGTGTGTCTTGAAGAATTTTATTAGTTCTTGAAAAATGCCCTAACCAAAGAATGCCGGCTTGCAACCCGCCGAGTAGTCTGCTCTGCTGCAACTGCACTTCATCGACTCCTGCTGTCGATATCCACTCACACTAAGTTCGAAATGTTTTAGGTGCACATGCGAGGTTACTAAAGTTGATGAGCAGGTTCGGTCTTCACTTACAGAATATTCAAGAAATCTTGCTTAAGCCACGCTATCATGAGTTCTAGTAGTTGGGCTGCGCAAAAGATTGTGCGCATTCTTCCTTGGAAATGCGATGTTCTCGTGGTAGCATATGAACTGGCGACATGGCTTTGAGACAAACATAGCGCGTCGCCCGGTTACCGCAAACGTGCCTGTTCAGGCTGGCTGCTTGAAATCCACCGGGCCACTGCTGCGACGGCACTAATGAGGCTCCTGCTGCTGTTTTTCGACCCCCAGCGTGTGTGAGGGCTCGCTGCTGAACATATGAGGCAACTGAAGCTGATTAGCAGGTTTTGTCTCCACTGACAAGACCATGTGGACTATTGTCAGCAGGCTCGTATTTTTGATGGTTGTCACTACGACCATTCCGCCCGGTGTCTCTGGCACTGCCATAGTAAAATTCGCGTTTCTTCGTCAACCAAGGTGTATGTCGACTTTTCGTGTACCTAATTATATTCAAAATTTTTACTTCTATTCGTGTCTAGACAGACCTTGTAAGCGCTAATCACGTAAGGGTTAATCACATAAAAACATCTCTTCAGACCCAACAACGTGGCACAAATGAATACACGAAGACTTCTGCAAATGCAATAATGTAAGTGGGCAGTAATGTCTTGAAAACTAGTTCGTCGAAAAAGGTGTTTTTCTGTACTGTTGGTTTTTTCTGAAACACTTCATATTGTGAACAAATATCTCAGCTTCAGAACGGTGGCCTCAGAGCTTACACTCGCCTAAAGCAGTGGAAGAACCGGAGCCCCAGAGAAAGTCCTTCAGGTTTCCATGAAACAACGTTGTGTGTAACTGCCACAGTTTCTTATGAAGGTTGATGATGAATACAATCTTTTATTTAGGATGCAGTATATGTGCTCCTGTAAAGGGCTTCCTTTAGGAGGGCGTTAGAAAGAGATTAGTACAGTATGAAAATACTCTAGCAACTTTCTTCGATCTTCACAAGTCCTTTAAATGCATTGACGTATCCAGCGCACTAAATCACATGCATTTCACATTGACTTCTATGCAAGTTCTACCGGCAGATAACTATGGGGTGACGTGCAAGCAATCCATTCAACAGCTTTTTCCTCATTTGTAATTAAGAAGGTTATATCACGGTCAAGTATAATATATTGTCCCGGTCGGGTAAGTGTCACTCCGGTGTCCTGTCGAAAAGCTTGACCTCAAAGAGGAACGCTCAGTGGGATATCTGAAGGCTGTTTTTGTCAATTTGAGTAATATTGTGTTCAATGACAACGATGGCCACTTCTCCTTTCTTCATCTTCTTGATTCCAATTTTTCTTTCCCTGATGGAAGACACAGTGTGTGTCGAGATTAAACTTGAACTTGCCCCACAAGAGGCTTGAGTCTAATTCTGTGCAATCGACCTGCTCTTCAACGTATTCAATGATGACCGAGCACATGCCACTGGGCGTTTAGGGTGTGTCTACCCTCGGTACATCTACCTTCGATTAATTAAAAACTTTACTTATTATGAATGTCTGACGCAGCTTCCAAGGACACCGACTGGGCGAATAAGCTAAAGCAATCTCTTCATAGAGTACACGGGGTCGCATTAAACATCCCTGCAGCCCATGCCAAGCAACATTCATGAATGCACGAACACGCCTGATATTTAACGCCCATTGCAAGCGTCAGAATCTCTTTGAACACTATGTCGTACTTCCAGGCCTTAAGATCGGCCGCGTTGAAACGGGCAGGGGCAAGCGACTCCGTGTGATATTGCAGATAACTCGGAGAGGAGGTCGCATGGTCGTCGCCCAGTATTTTCCTTGCTGCTCTTCGCCGCCGGTGGCTGGATGGTCCCCTAAGCTTTGACAACCAAGACCCTACGACACGCTGTAGACAGAACTGCATCGGTGTGCACCAATCCGGTGCAAACGCAAACTCTGTAACCTGTGAAGGCGTGCAGACTGAGCTCAATAAAAAACGCAGTTCACTCATCATGGATGTTTTAGAGCATCCAGCATCCTAGGGCTGCATGATCGCCGCTTGTATTGTTTCTTAAATGAGCTTAAATGTCACGCCATAATATCTGACCATTTATAGGACTTGGAGCATGGTGGTCCAATAAACAACAAAACAATTCCGACGCCTGCCAGGGTGGAGCCGTCGTTATGATGCCGAACTATAAACCGAAAGTTCGCGCGTTGAAGTACCGGCCATGGCAGTGTAATGTGTTGAGATACTGTCACTGGAGCCGGAATTAAATTCAGCAATCTTCACGTTTGCACTCGAAGACCGTAAACACAAGGTTACAGTGGTGGGCTCTGAAAACTGCAGAAAGCGCAACGAAAGCAACGAGAGATACACTCAGAAATCTAAGAAATTCTACGCCATTGAATGACACAGAAAACTCAATGGAAGTATAAGCACTGTACTGTTATAGATTCCTTCGCTGGCACAATGATACAAATACACGTACAAGACCAAGTAAGAGAAAGGAAACATGCCACATCACCACCTCAGTAAAAGTTGTCGATTGTTCCGCCGTTACGCCCTGGTGGCATACGTTCTCTGCACCCTTCAAAACTCTTGCTTCCCAAACAAGCTCGAGTTTGCTCTATCGCTACCACACTGTCACTCTCATCGCACATCCTGTACAAATGTTTTATTCGAAAACTTGGTTGTTTCTCGTATTATCTTCCAAGCAGAATGCCGAAGCCACTGGCATCCGATATGCGTGAGGTTGGTGACGTGGAACTGCCATCGTTTAACTGCCACAGGTTGTCCAGTGCTGATATTCACTGGTGGCTTGCATTATCTCCGAAATACTTACTGTGCTTGCAGAAGTCTTTGCCAAGAAAAAAATGCCACCACCGCCCCATAAAAAGTTCGTGATGTTCGCTGCGTAGAAACGACAGCGTTGAGCTGGCGTTTCCAATGGCGTTGTCCAATGGCGTTTCCAATGACGTTGTCCAATGGCGATGATCGCTGGTAGCTCGGATGACCTCCAAAAGATTTAGGTACTCCGCTCACCGAAGTCTCTGCCGACGAACAGGGTGCTTCTACCGCTTCATTTGTTGGAAGACTTTTTTCGGTACGCCATTCGATTTTTTTCTGTGAAGAACGTGGCGTTTTCCAGGGGCGTCTGAACGGCCAAGGTAGGTGCACAGGGCACTAGCGCCCCATTGAAAGTCTGTGACGGCATGACGTCAAACTGCCAGCGTTGAAGTTCCACACATTGTCCAATCAAGGTGGTCGCAGGTAGCTCGGATTATTTCCGAAAGAGTTACGTACTACTCTTGCCGAAGTTTTTGCCGACAACCTACCACCTACAACCCCATAGGAAGTCCATGGTGTTGAAGGTTTAGAAACAGCAGCGTTGAACTGCCACACATTGTCCGATGAAGATGATCCGTGGTAGCTCGGATTAACCCCGGAAAAGTTAAGTACCGTGCTTGCGGAAGTCTTTGACGACGGGTGCCTCTGCTGCTTCATTTGTCGAAGATTTATATGGTACAACATTCAAATTTTTGTGTGAATAATGTGGTGTTTTTCGAGGAGGCGTCGTGTCTGAATGGCTGAGGTACATGCACATATCACTAGCACTCCATCAGTAGTCCATGAAGGGCACAACTTCGAACTGCCAGCGTTGAAATACCACACGTCATCCAACGGTGATGGTCGCAGGTAGCTCAGAATGCACACGAAAGAGTTAGGTTCTTCGCTTTACCTAGTCTTTGTCGATGAACAGGGTGGCCCCACCACATTATGGGCAGTCTGTGATGTTCGCGGCATAAAAACGGCAGCGTTTAACTGCCACACGTTATCTAATGGGGGTGATCACTGGTTGCTCGAATTACCTCCGAAAGGGTTAGGTACTGCACTTGTCGAAGCCTTTGTCATTGAAGAGTGTGCCTCCGCCACTTCATCTGTCGAAGATTTCTTCGGTGCGTCATTCAATTGTTCTGTGTGAACAACGTGGTATTTTTCGAAGGGGGTGTCTCAGCGGCTGAGGTACCTGTACAGGGCCCTAACGCCCCGTAAAAAGTCCATGAGAGGTGCGACGTCGAATAGCCAGCGTTGAACTACGTACCACAGCTTGTCCAGTGGCAATGGTCGCAGGTAGCTTGCATTACCCCCGAAATAGTTAGGCCTTACGAAGTCTTAGCCAACAAATAGGGGTACCTTCGCCGCAGATTTGACAGTACGTGAGGATCGTGGTACCGGCAGCGTTGAACTTCCACACGCTGTCTAGTGGTGGTGATCGCAGGTAGTTCGGATTGCCTCCGGAAGAGTTAGATTCTGTGCTTGCCAAAGTCTTTGCCGATAAACAGAGTCACCAAAAACGCTGAATGACATTTCCGAACTGCCGTCAAAGCGGGTAAATCCCATAACTCAGCAGGCCACTCCGGCGCAGTCGATCTTCGTATCTAGTGTGCTAGCAGTTCAGTGAAACACAAAAAAGTTCACTCTCAAGAAACGGTTCTCTGATCGCAGCTAGCGATCAGGTGTGTGATTGCCGGAGCAGGCCATGAGTAATCGCTGACGGAACTTATTGACATTTGATTGACACTTGATTGACATTTGAGGAAGTACTAAATATGTGAGGGTAAAAGGCCGAGCGTGATACCGTAAAGTGTGGACTGGTGTCCTGGTGTCAGTCTCTCGATAATCTAACAGTGATTACAGTCTGCTAATCCGCAGGTAGCGGTAGTGAATCCCGGTTTCATCGGCTGCATTTCCGGTGGTGGTGGAAATGTTGTAGGCCCGTGTGCTTAGATTTGGGTGCACCTTAAAGAACCCGGGGTGGTCGAAATTTCCGGAGCCCTCCACTACGGCGTCTCTCATAATCATATGGTGGTTTTGGGACATTGAACCCTACAAATCAATCAATCAATCTGTTATTGCTTTAAATATATCAATAGCTATCTCGGTTGACCCTGGACGACTGAGAGGCAGTCAAGGAGATTTTTCAGCACTCTCAAATATCCCAGGCAATTGCAGGCGCAGTTCGTGTTTGCGAAGCTCTCGTCGTTCTTGTTATTAGAGGGCGCACCAAGTTAGAGGCTGCTCTGACCCCATTTATTTGTGGTGAACAATTTCACATCTGTAAAAAGAGTTAATTATTTTTATAACTATTTTTTGAAATTATGCTTTGTCAAAATATGAACATCAACATCTTGCATTTTTGGTAGTTTTGTGTTTTCTCTTGCATGCACGATTGTAGCTGAAAATTTCCTAGTGTGTTTTTGTCCCTGCTTTGCGCAGTAATTATTTTCGTTTTTAATGCGGATTCATTTACTACTGCCAGTGTGTGCGACGAAATCAGGTGTGTATATAAACTAGGACGCAATAAAGGGAACAATGCAATGCAATTTGGAGCAGCGAAGTAATGTGGCACTATGAGCAAAAGTGCATACCTTTCATCATTACCTCCTGGGTACTGTACAATCAGTTTACTGCGCGTTTGCCACTGCATAATTAACGTTACCTCATAATTTTCCGAACGTATATATCGCTGAACAGTCAGTGACAAGTGCGTCATTAGTGAATGATAAATGCAATATAAGGTAACTTGATCATCCCCAAATTAACCATATTTGTGGGGCAAATGCAAGTAAGGCACAAAAGCGTGATAAGTGATTGGGAAAATTTGCCGGAAGCTAAGCGAAAAAACAAGGCCAAGCCCATTTAATATAAGTGAAAGAGGCTCTTCTGCGGGCAACGTCTTTCAGTGCCGCTATCGGGGGCAATGTGCCTGAATATGGCGGTCGCGCTGAACCAGATGATGCAGATGCCCTCACCCTAAAACAGAGGGCGCGCGTCAGGCCACGCTATGTTCCTATGTATACAGAACTCCTAGCGGTGAGTCGTATAACTACATCTAAAGACAGACGTAACGCAAATCTATGAACCACGCCATCCATACTAGTAGCTATCTCGGTAATTAAACACATGTAATTCTAATCCACATATTGTGAATAACCTTCAGGAGTCAATCGAGTGACCCTCCCGCCCCAGGAACACTGTGCTCGAAAAACAGGTTCATGCCCTGAAAAAAAAAAAACGTTATTGCGCAATTTCTGTGTCTGGGACGGACATTCGAAATTCTATAGTGCAAAAAGCTAACCTTGCACTGTTCTCTCTAGAAGTGGTTTCACGGTCATAAAAACATATTACTTCATGAAGTCCATCTGCACAGAAAGTTTTCAACAGCGACAGATTTACCAAAACTTGGACGCGTTACTTCAACAACTTCGACTGGACCAAGCATATACAAACAGCTTCCTGCACAAAGTACATCGACCCAGCTCACCGGAACATTACTGTGGCCACCACAATGAGAGCGTGGTAGTACCCTGCTGGATTGCTTAAATTATGCAAACGAAAGAAAACGTTAAGAAAAAAATTAAGAAGTTTGGACATACGACACATCGTAATGAAGAAATTACTTGGACCATGTCCTGAAATACATTTTCAGAAAAATACAAACGTGTTCTTGAAATACTTCTTAGTAGACAACGGATGAATAAACATTTGTAATGCACTGTTAGATGTTGCGATACATAGAATTATGTGTCAGTACATATACTGTGGGTCGAAAGAGAATTGTGTGTTTTTGTGAACATATTATTGCATCGTGAACTGCTGCAAGCAAACTGTACATAGCCTTGTCATTTCAACATGTTTCAGTGTGCTATAACTATTTTCGGCTCAATTTATAGTTCACTTTAGGTAACCTTGGTTATGTTTTTATGTTGCAGAACTTATTCGTATGGAGTAGCCGAGATAATATGAACCTGAACCTCTGCACAGTAACATAGGTACAACAAAAGAGAACAACACCACATATCTGCGAGAAAACGCAGGCGCGTCCGTTTCAATGTCGTTTTCTGCCGTTTGGGTGCTACCTGCCTTGCACCTGTTTTAGCTGTATCAGGCACGTGGGCATTTTTTATGATGATTTATGTGGCGGTCATGCCGTGTTTGCACAGACGGTGACGCTAGCACTGTTTCCAGAATCGTTTTTGTCGCAATAACTCTAGTGTATAACACGTTGATTTACAGGAACAGGTGCCGAAGCCAAGCTCTGCAATGAGATCTCGTGTAGAAATTATCCGCACTGTTAACAAAACGACAGTTAGCGAAGAAATACGTATTTACACTACCAGAACACCTCGATACGAGTATGTGTCTAACGGCAGGTACAATATATACTTAGCGCATGTAAGCTCCGTGGTGTAATAAAGCAATGAACATGTTAGAGCACGTATATAGGCGTACATAACTGCACATTACAGCACCATTGACGCACAGCGAATCCGCCATTAAAACCGAAGTACACCAGTGAACGTTTTGTGACTTGGAAATAAACTGTCGCCACTAAGAGTTCCTTAAGATCACGCGTCAAGGATGATCGATCAGGATTCAATGGGGCTTTTTAGTATGGGCCCGTTTTGTTGCTCCACTAAATTGAGATAAAAGTACAAAATGACACAACGTATGTGCACAAATCAATGTGCGCAAAGCTCTTTCAGGTCTAGAGGTTGCATGGCACCGATTTCCCACAGGGTGAGTGCCCTTCCAAGTGACTATAAGCTTCGTTGTTCTGCCGAGCACAAGCCCAGAAGTGTGCTTGTACCTATTGAAGCAGTAGGTACCGAACGGCAGCAATTTTCTGCCTCCCACAGCAGCGACGAATGCTCAAATGCTTCACCAACACTGTGGTGGATTAAGGTACGCCCAGGATTTCTTAGCAGAGAGTTATGGGGCCACCTTTCGAGATGAGTACACAGAGTCAAACGAGCGTTAGGTAGGTGTACTCCTATACTCATAGAGAAAATCAGGCGGGTTCCCGATCGGTACTGGGAAATATGTACGCTTTACGACCATGTATCCTCGTACTACTTGTTTATCAATTTGGCGCAGCGAAAGAATGGGTCACAGATGATTTTATACGGGGTTTCAGTGTGTTCTAAGAATCCACTGATCAAAACTGGGCAGTCTGCAAATCTGTCCACTCCAGAGTGTACTTGCCGATTTAGTCTTTAGTTTGTTACGATTTGACAGTATACACACCTATATTCGTTTAATTTAGTAATTTCGGTTACTTGGGCATTCCGGGTGTCGACCGCTAAGTGAGCTCAGCCGCCCGAATGGGCTTGCTTGTTCCTTCGAAGTCCCTGGTCAGCTGGTGCCCAGACGAACCGAATCATCTCTGTGGACCTTTTTACCATGTCTAATATACGGACGGCTGTCTCCGTCACCTTTCCCGATTAGAAACTTTGTCTTATTCAAGAAGACACTTGAAATTCTACAATATTAGATCCACCGTCAAGATTTTCACCTAATTCATTCAGTATCCTCGTTTAAACGCTTGAACACATCCGGCATAGGAAACAGCATGACGTTGCCAGGATACGCTGAAATGAGTTCGTCTGGGACTATAAACACTGTACAACGCCCCTTTAATGCTTAAGGCATCAAGTTTAGCTACCCTAGAACGTCTTTACAAGTACTGCATTTCTCGGTACATACATCCAAAACTGATGTCGGGTTATACTTCCTGAAGTGTTGAAACGCTAGTAAATGATTTTGGAATGTGCACAATTGCAAAAAGAACAACAATAAAAAAACGAAAAACAGAAGTAAAGCAACAAACAGGTTTATTGTACGCAGAGCGTTAAAGTACAAGGAATGATACTTGGGCGTCTTAATGCGTGCGCGCATGCACACACACACAACAGAAACGAAACTGCGCAAATGCTATTGTGTCGCTCGTGTGATCTCTTAAAAGCGATACTTGAGCACTGAACAGGTAACTTCCTCTTGAGTTAACTCTTGTGATGAAATTTGATTCCAAAATTTTTTTTGTAAATGCGTTCACAGTCTTCTCTTAGAGAGGAGAAATTGTGCCTTGCAGATGCAAGCACAATAGCGTGTTGGCAAATTAACAGTACTTTTTGTTATACTCGGCTCGTAATTCCGCACGGCGCAATTTAGATGGTAGCCTAATTGCATGCAATAAATCAGACGGGACGCTGCTTTATTGCGTTGTTTAAAAATGTGCAATATTATTGGTCTCGAATTTATGATCCGCAACACAGTGTGATTCAGAGGGACGCCGTATTGAAGGAATTCGGCAATATTGACTATGTGGTCTCTAACGTCCCAAAGGTGGCCATCTCGGCATGGTCGTGTTCCATGATTAAGAATGGTAATAGCGCACGATGTTTGTGTGTGTGTGTCTTCTTTGTGTCCTCTTTTTTAGTGCGCTAATACCATCCCTAATAATTTTTGATGGTGCGCGTATGCCCAAGCACAATTCACCAGCATCGAGATATGGTCGCCGGGGCAGGAAATTGTATGCCCCATCTTCGTGACTCTAGCTGAACACAATTAACACAGGATTACCTTTTCGGGCGTTGAAAACTGTAGTTAACGCAATATAAGTAATGAAAGATACAATCACAAGTCTGAGGAAACATGGGCAAATAAATGGCAGACACAGACTGATTGATTGATATGTGGGGTTTAACGTCCCAAAACCGCCATATGATTATGAGAGACGCCTTATTGGAGGGCTCCGGAAATTGAGACCACCTGGGGTTCTTTAACGTGCACTCAAGCCTGAGCACACGGGCCTACAACATTTGCGCTTCCATTGGAAATGCAGCCGCCGCAGCCTGGATTATATCCCGCGACCTGCGGGTCAGCAGCCAAGTACCTTAGCCACTAGACCACCGCGGCGAGTCAAAATGGCAGACACAGAAATGCAGAATTGAGCATAAGTGCTCTACGGTCGCAGGTCTTCTTGCTGGCACTATGGAACAAACACCGCACGTTTAAGACCAAGGAACAAAGAGAAAACACACCGCAGCATTGTCTTACAACCTCAGTAAGAGTTGGCGAGTGTTCCCTTTATATGCCCTCTTGGCATACGTTTGTTGTATCTTTCATGGCTCTTGTTTGGTGAACAAGCCCGAGTTTGCACTGTCGCTACTACAGCATCACTCTCGCCACACATCCCGGACGAATCTCTCTGCTTCGGAAACTCTGTCGTTTCTTGGGATGTCGCCGAAGTAGAACGCAGAAGGCAAAGGCGCCCCGTAGGAAGTCTGCGAAGATGGTGGCGTCAAATGGCCAGAGTTGAACGGCCACGCATTGTCTAGTGGCGATGGTCGTTGGTAGCTCGGAGAACATCTTATGGAGTTGAGTGCTGGCCTTCCCGAAGTCATTGCGGACGAACAGGATGCCCCCACCGCTACATTTGTTGCAGGCTTCTTTGGTAGACTGTTACACTTTTTCTGCGAAGAACGCGGTGTTTTTCTACTGGGTGTCGGAGCAGCCGATGAACGTGCACGGGGCGGCTGCATCACAGTGCAAGAGGTACATAGATGTTGTGGAATCGGCAAAGGCGGGCCAAACGTAGCAGGCTTTTGGTTCCTTGGCGTTCCTCGATTGCTTCCCTGTCCTTGTTGTGGGATTCCCTGCGCCGACCCCACAGTCGCCATCATAAACGCCGAATGACCTTTCCACGCTGCCATCGAAGCCGGTAAAAGACAGACGTCAGCAGACAACTCCCGCGTAGTCAATCTTCGTGTCCAGTGTGCCAGCATTTAAGCGCAACACAGAATAGTTTCCTCTCAGGAAATGGTGGTCTTCTTATAAGGTCGGCTAGCGATCAACCATGTGATAGCCAGAGCAGGGCAATGGTAATCGCTGATCAAACCGATTCATATTTGACGAAGAACTTAGCAGGTGAGGGGAAAAACCCGAACCTGATACCGCAAAGTGGGGACTTGCGTCTTGATGTCAGTCTCTCGATAAGCCAACAGTGATTACCAAAAACTTTTAAATCAGTAAGCGGAAGCGTTCCTTCGAAGATGCTGTTACCAGTCTACACTCAGTTTACTTTGTAAATCACTTCAAATATAGTGTGCTAATAGATTTTACCCTAGCGCTTGCTTTGAGGATAATTCTGCTTCAAATATTTAGCTGAGAGTCACGTCATTTACGTTTTAACAATGTCCTGCTTTACTGGTTTCAGTGTGCTTGATAAGGCATATAATACAAGAACAAACTTTGATGGCTGTGGCATATATAAAAAGGGTGAATATGTAAAATTGACTTCAGATAAATCCAGCGTATTGGTTAGTGATCACTTCAGAGATAGAGCACTCTTTCAGTTACTGCGTGTGTTGTTTTACACTTACGACGCTGTAAATCCCGTTTTATCCCAGCGTCGCAACTGCGGCTGCAGCAATTCGCCTATTATGCCTTTCTGGCGCTGTGGCTCCTGTTTTGTTTGGTTGCTTCTTAACTTTCTGTACATATCTCACAAAAGGCTTCCGTGTTTGATCGTATCTACTTCCTACTCATGCAGGATAGAACCAGTTTCCTCATCTGCCACTTTCTTGAGAAACACTTCCTTCCTTTGTCTCCTCCCAAAGAAAAGCACTCAGAGGAAGATACAGGGTTAAACGCCAATGATATAAAACTCGTGAACAGCACATATTATAAGCGCTTCTACTTGAAACAAGGGGTCAGATACAATAGCTTTCTCTTGTGGAGCCTTGATGTGCATTAGGAAGGAGTCAATATTTTTTTGTCTCAGTGGGTCAAAAGACCAGTGAAGTGATTTTGCATAATTTTCCGTAGTTGACACCAATAGATCTTACGCAGTAATGACACATCGACGCATTGACCATCCTTTGCGGTCGTCCGCCGTTTTGTCGCTGGTGATGGTGCTCAGCCTCAGGCACGAAGGTCATGGGTTCTATTGTTGCGGTACTGGTTGTATTTCAGCATAATTGAAATGGCGGAAGTGCGTGTACTGTTCGATGCCAATGCTTGTTGAAGAGAAAGAAATCACTGAAATTTCCAGAGTCCATAAATGAGACGTGATTTGTTATTTTATGGTGGTTTTAACACGTGAAACCCACCATATTTTCATGTATCTTCGGCGATGGATCTTTTGTGGTTGTTCCTGTTTCTGACGAGCAAGCAGACAGTGGCGTGCTGGTGGAGGGGAGGGTTTTTTACATCTTCATAAAATAGGCTTAGAGCCATCCCCTCCGCCCTAACTGCCCCACTGACACTTTCACTGAGCGTCCAGCGCACGCATTCACAGGTACTTTTTAACGAAGATGGCAATCATACCGTGTTTCCTGACATATGCACTGAATCAGCCAATCATTTGTGTTCGTTTTCGCGTAGCAAGTTCTGTGCGACGACGTGCTTCATGTATAGCTTCGGAAGGCTGAATGAAAGCATGGTATAGCACGCACAGCGCTGATGGTTTACGAGGTGCCCTTTTTTTAACAATATCGAACGATGGCCACCTGGACACCATGTCAGCACCTTCATCACTACGCGGTCGAAAATAGGCGCACACCAAGCAATTCTATTTTTCACTATCTTTGGCGTTTTTCCGCTGTCGTTTATTTTGTGCGCGCACTGTTTTGCGAAGCTTTTGATGAAATTTCGTGCAGACGCAAAGATTTACAGATCATTGTCTGTGACGCAATTATTACTTGTGATTCTAATCGTTCTTTGATTTCTGCAGCTGTAGGAAGAAAATGCCATGTTAGGCAAAGTGTGCTTCTTTCCTGCCACGAATCCCATAATCTTGTGCAAATATAGCCCATTACCCCTATTGCCCGCAATATATATCATGGTTGCTCATATATATATATATATATATATATATATATATATATATATATATATATATATATATATATATATATATATATATATATATATATATATATATATATATATATATATATATAAGCAGATCAACTGATGACACTCCCCACTTGACAGTTCTATACCCTATAAAACTGCTCTAGTGTTTTGCGAATGTCGCACACCTAGCGCAAATCAATGCCCTCCCAAACTGAAAGACACCGGCGTCGACCACGTTGAACAAGTAGTGTTTGCCGCTTTACGTGGAACACCGATATTGAGCAGAATGACATATTGGATTGAATTGGACTTTATTAAACAAAATATGGTAGAACAAATACAGTTTATAAACGTATCAATTCATGACGAAACATTAGTATAAATCCTTTCAACTATAACGTACATAAATATACAAGCAGGGACCACAGTTGTACAGTTATTTAACGAAGTTTTAGTTTAGCATACAAAAACATATTGATAATATCTTATGTGAACAGTTGCACAGGTTTAGTATGCGTACTAAACATCACTACACTCATTTAGGCGTGCACACACAAACTAACGCTGACGAAGCCAGTTGCAACCATGAAAAAGACAAGTCCGCTTGTTGAAACGTCGGATCAAGCAGCCATCCCCTGTTCTCGAATTTATCATTGCTAGCTTCCACCTTCCCCTTCTTGCCTTTTATTTCGATATGTTTACTTATTAGCATTACTGTTCAACTGCTAAAACATAGGTTACATTAACATCGTGCTATTATAATACAAAACTTATAAATAATTTATTACTCTACGTTGTAGTGATGCCTAAGCTGCAGAACGAGGACATTGCTATTTTACCTGACCTGATAGGTTGTTACACACTGACGTACCAGATGACAGAGCAGATGCCGGCACGTTCAGCCAACAGCTCCGTATAAGAGGCCCATTTTTACAAATGTTTACATGGCTATAGGCTACTTCGACATGATACATTAACATGAGAGCGTCTATATTTTTAACTTTCTCGCGTGAATGACGTAAAGCGATGGCCTCGCGCAGTACGCTCCCTCATTGGTCCACTTCATCACCTCCGTCGTGACGTCGTTCTTCAGAGCTTCTCGTTCCTCGAGAGTGGCCAAGGACCAGGCTGGGTTTAGGGACAACTGCATGTCTGAAATTCATACAATATCACGAAATTCAACGTCATAGGTCTTTGTCGTTACTGTGTATAAATAATTACGAGTTTGTAACAAAATAAATCACACAGACAATAATGTCGAGAAAAGCACTGATGACTTTACTTTCTGTTTTCGGTTAGTGTGCCAAATCAGACGAACATAAATGAAATGAAGTGGACAAAACACCGCACTTTTCATCGGTTTTGCCTTTTAGGTTTTATTTTCATGCTCCGTGCCTTCTGCTAAAACACTAAATATCCCCCGGAAAAACGTAGGACGACTTGATCTACGGGAAAACAAAGAAGAGAGCGAATTTGCGTAGGCGTGCCTGACGCATTCTTTTTCTTTGTTTATTTATTTGTTTATTTATTTTATTGCATTGCCTTTTTAATCTAATATTCAAATGTAATGCAGCTGGCGTCCCTTGCTAGAATTTTTTTCCTAAATTTACAGCCATAGCTGATACTACCGCTGATGCACCACACCATTTCGAAATTCAATTTCTAAGTTTCAAGACAACTTAAGGAGGCAACATGCATATGTGGATCTGCAGGAGTAGGTCCTAACACTGTTTTTTATTCGTAAACAATTCATAATTTCACTTATATCTAATACTAACGGGAACACCTCTATTAATTTATTAAAGCTTGGAGAAACAATATGATATGAGTGTCCAATATGAGTGTCCAAAAACATCTAACTGCTATAAGCAGTGGTCGAGGTGGTGTTTAAAGCCTACTTAAGAATCAAAAGTCGGCGAGCAAGGAAAGTGGCGCTAATTCTTACCTATGTGTGCCTCTGGTTTGTTGTAGTTTGGCTGCACATACAGTAGCTCACAGGTGCTTGGCTCCAAGTCGGCACCGCGAAGGATGTCCCGTACGTAAGATATCCTTGCATCGTCATCGTCAAGGTCCTGACTTCGGGAAACAAAACTTTCGAAAACCTGATAAAAGCAAGAAAATAAAAATAACGTATTTTATGATAGCGCTGTTTCAAATATCAAAATATAGGCACAGAAAAATTGTAATTATAAAACATCAAACATTTCCGGTGTATCATTACATAGAGAACTGTACAAATGTAATAAGTTTCAATCAGCTGTTACAATCGTTCCTTCTGGCTTATGCGTGAGACATTTGCACCTAATACTGGAATGTTTCGTGATCACTGCGCATGTCTCCGCAAACGTTTTCGTGAAGAAGTCGCAAGAACAGAGCAGTTGTCAGCCAAGAATGCCAAGATTAACGAGTCTGTAGCAGCAAGCTCCCTACAACTCCCGCCATCATTTATACATCGACTCGACGAATAGAGTTGTTGAAACTGTTTCAAAGTCTCTACGCTTTGAGGTTACCAGATCCACCTTGCTTTCCTTGAACAAAGTGACCCGCTTGCTCTCTTTACACTATTCTTTTCCGAAGGACAAATATTCAGGAATGAATTTTTCACTTACAGAAATGATAGTGACATAAGTAATAATTTCAATAACACATATACTTAGATAAAACATGTATGGTGAGCGCATAGGTCTGCTCGTTGTTGTAATTAAGTGGCCATAGCCGTATCAGCCAGGAGGGCAAGGGAAGCGCGAGCCCCACCCCCCTCAAAAAAATTGGGGGGCCTAAGCCCCCCCACTTTTGATAGTGGTCACTTTTGCTGCACGCTGGGAAAACCAACAAGTAAGTTGAAAATTTCCGTCAAACCAGTAATCACTCAATTATGTTCTTACGGGAGAATGAAAATGTTACGAGGCCGTGTTAAAACATGGAGAAATTTAGCCAACATTTACTCTGTGATGAGTTTACTTGCGGGTTCCTTGCGGCGCGGGTCGCCTATGCGACGCGTTCGCGTGTTGTGCTGTAGTATTACAGCGCTGAACAAGGGCCTAATAATGTTACATCACTTGTTCATGCTTTTATTCTGCTGTGACTTGTTGATGAAGTTACGGATAGAGCAAACTTTTTATAGACCGGTCAAAGCATTTGCTGCTTCTGGAAAATATTTTTTTTTCAAAAAGGATATATCGTCACCACTGCGTTTTCAAAAATGTTGTGAGACGAATCGTTTTAAACGCGGAAGTCGGGCTAAGGGCGCCATTCCTCAGCCTTTCATTGTGTGATTGAAATTCGTGGTATCTGAGAAAGCGCTTCATGTCACCTATATTATGTATATATATATATATATATATATATATATATATATATATATATATATATATATATATATATATATACGGCAAGTTCTCTTTTAGCCCACCTTTATTCTTCCTTCCACATTTACATTATTGTTCAGTATAATAGCTTTCCTTATACTTTCCTTGGCATTCTTGTCTGTTAATATCTTTGATATTGTGTCGAAAACACAGAAAAACGAGCCCTAAAGTATACAACTCTTCCCTTAAATCACTAACGAGGGTCTATGGCTGGCAGACTGGGTGCCTTTAAGTTTTATACTAGGGACTATTGGTCAGCTGTCAGGTTGTAATAAGTTCACGTGCTAAGTGACACCAGGCAGGCTCATAAAGAGTGCGCCACACTCGCCGCCTTGGCTACTGATGGCGCTGACTGATGCTCCCGCGTTTATTTCAAAATATGTACTCAATAATGTGATTGAAGGTATAAACGTCATGGTAGCTCTGTTGGTAGAGCATCTAGCGCGTTACTCGAAGGTCGCCGGTTTGGTTCCTGTCCATAGCAAGTTATCTTTTCACCCACTTTTCTTTCTTCACATTTACATTGCCATTCGGTCTAATAACTTGCTCTATACTTTCAGACCGCGGTCAAAGTAACTATTGGTGTGTGTGAAGGCACCTGCACAAATGGAACTAGTTCATTCTCTTGAGCAGTTTCCTTCGTTTATATTCTTCGCGCATTCCATCACTATATTACTGTAATGTTTTATTCTTCATTGCCAACGCAGCACCTAAGTGAGTTGGATTGGTGCATCTTGTGCAGGAATATGTTTCTGTACGCTACTTGCAGTCGAGATTTGTGAAGTTAATTCTAACACAGTACATCTGCTACTATGTTTAGTTTTCTTTGTGGATCTGCCTAATGTATTCCTGGTACATACAAGTCAGTACGGGCGGGAACAACCTGTGTGACAAGAACGAGGAACACAACACAACATAATAAACAATTACAAGCGAAACCACCACCACCCCCTAAATACTGCTTTGTAACCCTTCAACATTGACTCGTTCTCAATTTCACCCCACAAAGAGTCATTTTACCCCCCCCCCCCGCCCCCACAGAGAGTGAATGGGATGTTGTTCTCCAGCGCCGCCCGGGATACCAAATGTGGCCCGGAAAACGAGGGGCAAGTCGGTGAGGGAAGCATATTGATTGCCAAAAAGAGGGGACCGCTGCCACGGTCACTGGATGGAAAAGTTTGCTTTCTCTGGAGGCCTTGCCACTACCATCCGGTGCATGCGCCAAATACTCATAACGATGAAATAGTGAATGAAGAAGTTATGAGTTAGCACTGCCTAACGGCATGTCCAAAGAAGAATGGTTAAACCATTGCGGTACAATATTTTGGATACCCACCATAGACAAAATTATTACGCGACGCTATCCCAGGCGTCCTAAGACTCGCCACTTATGTGCTTCAATGACTCAAAGCAGCTCACCTTCGAAAATTTTCTCCAGCGTTCCAACTCTGCCACTTTCCTCCAAAGCATCCTCGTCGGTGACCAGGCGGGAAAAACGAGCAGGCACTCTCCGCCGGGTGTTAGCAAAGACGAGACGTTCTTCATCGCCCGAGCCTGGTCTTTGACCCAGTTGAGACAGAAGAAGGAGTAGATGCGCTCGAATTTGCCGTACTTTTTAGCAAAGTCGCTCACGTCGTCCCCGATGTTGAGGTAATCGTGCTCTACGCGGGGATGCGTGCAGTGAGTCCGAGCATACGCCAACATGTCCACCGAAGCGTCCACAGCGACGATTCTTTTGCAAGGGGAGCATCGCGGAAGAAGCCAGTCACGCGTGAAGTCTCCGGTACCGCAGCCGATGTCCAGGAACTGTTGGTCCGCGCTCTGTTTGGTTCTGAACGCCATCTGGTACAGGTCTAGAACCTTGAGGTTAAGTTCTCTCTGACGGTCGTCGTTACTGGCGTACAGTTCCGAGTTGTACCTTGGATTTTGGGACTCCTTGTTCAGCGTATTGCTGTACGTTGTGTTTGGCATGGTGAATGTACACTGCTGAAAGGCAAATAAAAGTGAAATAAGACACAATGTAAGCACATCCGACATGTTTACACTAATTTCAGTTGTTTGTAGTTCACAATTTGAAAAAAAAATTAGTAACTCGTATTCTCAGCAATTTTTATGCGACATTGGTGTAAAGAAAAAATAAATTTTCCATTCGCTCGACAAAAATACTTTGGCTCAAGCATAAGTGTGGTGCCCTCTCATCCGGCCT
Source organism: Rhipicephalus annulatus (assembly GCA_013436015.1). Classification (NCBI taxonomy): domain Eukaryota; kingdom Metazoa; phylum Arthropoda; class Arachnida; order Ixodida; family Ixodidae; genus Rhipicephalus; species Rhipicephalus annulatus. The sequence continues at coordinate 232,474 of WOVY01011151.1, read as the reverse complement.
CATTGATTTTGCGCTGTGAAGATATGTCAATGCTGATTCACCAAATAGCTGAAGATACTATTCTAACTTGCACAAAAGCACAACAACACTGAATATATTTATTAGTCGAAATTTTCTTCCTTGTTAATTTCTTCTTTCTACTTGTAATGTATCACGATAAAGCTCTGTTGAATATATACATGTCGGAAAATTTGAAGGCAAAGGGAACTGACAAATCCTGTCCTTACCGAGGGAAGAATCAGTCACAATTCACAATCGATGTGCTCAACACTTCGATGCATACAGTATAAAGTTATTATACAACACTGTGCCCATCAAACGTTCATCTCTGTATGGGCGCCTTAAACCTATTAAAATGGTGCAGCCTTGAGCTTCTGCCCAGTAATGTACCTACAATATATTCCTTGATGTCTTCTTTATAAATACCCAGCCACGACGTGTCTGCGGATGTACGAACTTCCTGCCTACAATACATGTGCCCTGTCCTTCGACTGGTGCCCTGTTTTTTCCATTTTGTAAAGGAACCTTGCTGTCGCGACACCAGCTGGTCGTGTGAGCTGTGCTCCCACAGCATGTGGCTTTATTTATAGCTGCCATTTCTGCCGCCGTACAAGGGAATAAACGATTGTTTTTACATTACTTTTTTTAGGTATCCCGTTTTGGTGCCAGACAAGCACTGCCTTCCAACAACGAAATCGACGTTTTTTAGAACACTTGGAACCAAAGGATATTGATGCACTGGTGGGCGGTAAAAGTAGTTGTATTTGAGCGAGAACGCGGTGAGGCATGTAAATGAGTTCCCTGAAAACGGACGCATGTGGCAGTATTGAAATTATATGTTGCGCTAAAACAAAAAAGGAAACTAAGCGTAGCAATGTCGAGTGCATATGCCGTGAATCCTAACCAAGTGCAAACTTCCGTTGGAGTTGCGCTTTGGATTGAAATTATTTGAATTCTTTTTTTCGATGACGTGCTGCTTGGGGAAAGGAATTTTATTATTCAGGATGTGCGCAGTAGTCTTCATTCCAACACGACCTTATAGTTATGCAGATTGCTGGTGTTTTTTTTTTCATCATACACCGCAGACCAAATAAAGTGATTGGCTAGATTTCAGACTTGCCTCTTGCTGATTTTAGTACGCCGGAGATGAGCGTTCGTACCTGTATATTCCAAATGCCTGTCTGTGTAGTTTTGAGGAAGCATTCATTTTTATAAAGCCTTGGTTTTTAATACAATGCATGATTGATAATTAGAAAATTTGGGACGGTTGAGAAAGCACACATGTTGCATGGTAAAATCATATAACTGTTGGATAATATGATGCCGAGTATTGCTCCAGTCAGACCGCACCGCATGAATACAATTTCCTGATTGGCGACACGACCTAAGCAATAATCGGTTTACAATTCACGCTGAACTGTTCCTAGTCAGGTACCATTGTAAGCGCTGAAACGAACACATGACTACCATTGACGTCATGAAATATCTTAAGTTTACTAAGTATATAATGCTTGCAATCACTAAAACTGCCACTCTATAGCATTGCAGGATCATTAAGGTGCCATGAGGAGGCTCCTAACCTTGATTATCAGTACACTGATAATAATTTTTGGTTTTCAACTATTGAACAATGCTGTTACAGTCACGCGACGTTGATTAGGTGTGCTATATGTTCCTTCTAAGTATTACGTCAAGCTCTTCACCAATGCATCTTTGTGTGCCACGAGCATTGTTAGTAAATAGAAAAAAAAACGTTGAAATCTGGTTCTAATATTTTGTGAGATGAATTTGAACAGGTGCTGCCAAACTGTGTAGGTTATCCCATGGATATTATGCCATTTTCAATCGTGTCTGCTTTAATGAAAACAACTTGAACTCCTAGTATACCTTATCAGTGTGGTTAATTGGTCTACATGGCGATACACCCGATAACATTCACAGCATATGGGTTGACAAATACAACGATAGGAGATATGGAGAAGCATTGGTCTCCGTCTCTTATCGTCTTTCTTCTTAACGTCGGCCCTATGAACATAAGACAAAGCCTTGTATGTACCAGTGCTTGTCACTGTGACTGTGCCAAAGCAACTGTTTGTGATTAAGCGGAGTTTCGTGTCGAACATTATAAAAAATATGCACACTAATGATGTATGCGCTTTACAAAAAATTGACCCTGTATCTGAATGTTACACTTCAAAAGTCGTGGAAAGCCGATAGTGTTGTGTCTGGAGAGAATGAACAAAACCTTTATTCTATGTTCTTCGCAAGAAAATCGGTGAATCGTATTATGGAGGCGCCGTGCTAGAGTGCCTCGAGCGTGCAGCGGAGGCGAACGAGCGTGTCAAGTGAAGTAACACGTGAGACATGAGCGCTATCTGGCAGTTATGCGCGCCCTGCTCGCCCGTCTTGGAGGTGATAAGGTGTAGAACGCAAGGCTACGGGTAGGTGGCATTACCGTGTCATCTTAGCACAGCGTTGGAAACACTTGACTTTTCGTGCAAGCACTGCCTGCTCAGCGCAACGTGATAGACGCTACGGTCCCTATAATTACTTATGTATGCTTTTCCTAGTAAAAGACCCACATACAGAATATTGACGTGTAGTTACTGTGCCTCAGATATGAGCAATATTTGCTTTTTAAATGTGAATAACACACAAGTATGAACGCTGAATCTTGAGCAATATTGGTGGGCGCTGCGGATGGGCTCAGTCGTTTGGAGTATCGTTTGGCCACTTTGGTGCCGTTTAGGGTAGCGTTAAGGGCAGAAAAACAGACAGACAGACAGACAGACAGACAGACAGACAGACAGACAGACAGACAGACAGACAGACATATCCAAGTGTCTGCGTCGAAGGTCCCCCAAAAAGACTATCATCTTTTAAAATGCGTCATATCTCTTGGCTAGTACGTTTATGTACTATTCAGTCTCTGACCACGGGAATTTCACGGGATGCACAGCCATGAGCCACACAACACAAAAAGCCTCGACTGTGGTTCTCTGTGTCTTCATCATTTCGATGCCAGGGCTTTGGCGAAAGATGCAGCATTCGTCGATCTTATCGAATATCAACAGACCTACAGCGACCGCAGCATCTGGTCAAAGTTGACGTCTTCATCTTGATTGTTGTTCGGTTGAATAATGCTGCTCCCCCGATGGCGTTGGTATATAAGGTAGTTATGTGGTGCTAATACGACCGCAGTGATATTTCTTAATCAACATAGTAGTGACCACATTGGAGAAATTCGCTAATACTACCACATCAACGAACGCAGCCCAATGCCCAATATTTTTTCCTCTTGCGATTTGTTAGTGGCAACTGCCCTGCGTTATCTGAATTATCTACTTAATACGTACGGTACGTGTAATCAAGGAGTACGCATAAGACAGAAAACATTCCCCAAATTGAACTGGCCGTATTGATTGCGGATTTTACACAGGATTGGTAACAAACACCACCAGTTTCGCGAAATCCTCGCACGTAAGCTTCCTTATTACTGGGCTATTCGCTTTGTACCAATTACATACTTTCTATGAAGCCGAGAGGAACAGCGCAAAAACGGGACGAAGAAAGAATGATCAACGCAACACAAGCACTGTTTCTCTCAGAATGATGCACCAACGGGCCCTTCAAGACACCTTTCTACAATTTGTTTCTATGAAGATCGCGCTATAGAACAAATCACTGTTGCCTGGTATAAAAAGCTTCAAGTATTTTTACACTCATGTGTGCTTATCCCTGGAGAGACCGATGCAATCAACGAAAAAAAGAGGAACGCTCGAGCTTCGCTTCGACGAATTGAACGTCGAAACGATAAAAGCGATACCCGTGCTCATCCTCATTACACTCTGTTTCACTTGTCGTTAGGTTCAGTCGCCCAGTGCATCAGGCAGCAGGAAGCACAGAAATGCACGCACACACCCACGTGCACCCACCCACACACATGCGCGTGCACGCGCACACACACGCACACACACGCACACACACACACACACACATACACACACACACACACACACACAAAAGATAAAAGTTTCCGCCCACTTCAACAGAACTCGTATGACAACACCGCCCCTACTACCTTCGATGAAGAGAAAGCGCGTACTGATGTTTGTGTTCTTTCTAATCGCTAGCATGCTTCGAGCCCACATAAACCACGCCCGTGATACTCTTTTGGGACTGCGATGCACCAATTTTGTATTTTTAAGGAAATGCGCGCAATGATGCATGCTTACTTTGTAATGGGGGAATGGCTTTAAACCACCAGGTCGTTGTGCGAATTGCAGGACATGACACCCGACGACCATTTCTGCTTGTACGGATATTGCGTCTCGTACCATGGTGCCTGTACACTGAACACGTGTGTTTAGGTAGCATAGAAGTTACTTTCAGGGCCATTCTCAGCATTGAGGTTGGTCTTTGGTAAACATTTGCTGTTCATGCCGATGGCTTCCTTGTCACGCCGAAGGCTTCAGATTGAGTGCACCGCTGGTGCCTGCTTTTCATTATTTGCATCGATGGTGATTTTTTTGTCACTGAAATAATTTTTTGCTTAGAGGAAATGACCATAACACCGGAATTCCTTTAACACAGGTTTTATAACGGTGTCACGTCAGTATTTATTGGAAATCATCTGTTCATACACGAAGGCATTAACGCCCCGCCGCGGTGGGCTAGGGGTTAAGGTACTCGGCTGCTGACCCGCAGGTTGCAGGTTCGAATCCCGGCTGCAGTGGTGGCATTTACGGTGGAGGCGGAAATGTTGTAGGCATGTGTGCTCAGATTTGGGTACGCGTTAAAGAATCCCAGGTGGTCAATTTTTCTGGAGCCCTCCACTACGGCGTCTCTCATATTCATATGATGGTTTCGGGACGTTAAACCCCACATATCGATACATATAACAATCAATCAACGAATGTATTAACCCTTTTCAAACGCCTAGCTCTTCACCATTCCTGCTTCTTTTACCTGAAACGTAGACACGTCCTCATATTTCCATAAAAAAGGAGGGGAAGCTTTAAGTTGTAATAAATGAGGTGGTGTGGAGCTGGTACGTTGAGCTGTTTAATGAAGGTTTTCTTTCTTTTATACGAGGGGACATGAATTCATAAGCCCGTAAACCGCGGAAGGCTTCAGCACAACCCTTTTGATGTCTATACGTACACTATTGTGCTGTTCGTTTATAGGTTAAACGCACAAAACGCCAATGTTTGCAGCCTGATATCTCGACATGGAACCCTATTTCTAAATCAGTCTATAGCCAACAGTGGACCATCAATTGAACAAAAACTAGAATTCCCGCCGTTTTGCAAAAAACGGTTTTTCAAACAAGAAAAACTTGAGAACTTTCCATGAATCTTACGACACAAGGGATCACATTGACGAGCTCATTGTCTTCATTGACAAATTGAGACGTGTCTTAACACGGCCTGGATTCAGTTTCTATTTTTTTTCGACACAGTTTGAATGGACATAGCTTTTGTCCAGTGGTGCTGAGAGAAAAAAAATTAGACAGAACCTGCTTAACAATGCTTCAGCTCGTTAAGCCATGCAACAACAGCGATACCTTCCTTACTATATTTGAATTGACAGGCGTTGAAGTCGGTACTTCGCAAAAGTTTTTCATGCGACTGGTTATACTCTCTGCCTTGTCCCTTTTGGCTTCTTCCTTTTTCCGCGTCTTTCCATCAAACGAATGAAGCAGCTGCCTCACTGAAATTGCCATCCCGATGGGTTTGCTTTACGCTTCATACTTGACAATATTCACGGACAACGCGCATCAAACAGTGGGTCCATTCTACTTGGTCGTGTCATTTTTAGGTCTCTCTCTCTCTATATATATAGGGTTTTAGGACAGGCAAGCATTGTTGAGGAAGGCTTTTCTGCGTGGTCTCTGCCATCAACTCTCGCGCAACAAAGATCAGAGATTAAAGCCTGCACAAGTTCGCACAAAGTGTAAGCAATGTTTTTTTATTTCCTAATGACTAACACACTCCAAAGTCGTTTTAAAGAGATGGCTTGTGTACCACAGGTAATTCTGAATGAGTTAATTTGAACTCCTCATTTGTTGTTTTTCCTCTAGGGGGTGTTTGTGCAAATGAATGAAGCCATTATTTCTTGTATTCGGAAGACTCCTTAGCTGAAAAGGAACTATCCCATGAACGTGTTTTGGAAATGTTTTACTCTACATATATGAGAGAAGAATTAGAGAATCGTTGCTTTGGACATCCATGAAGGGGGAGAAAACACTAATTTATAAGATCTAGGGAAAAAAAAGATCTATAGGAATCTGATGCAGCCGTTCTAAGCGCACTTAGAGGCTTCAATGCCCTCAGTAACAACACGTTGATGTGGCTGGCCGGGATTCGTGACCGCAATTTTTTCTGTGAGTGCAAATTCTGACATAATTGTGGCATTCGTTCATATATACACCATCCGCAGAGACAAAAAAAAAGCTAGAAACGTTAGTGTTGGTTTATGGGGAGAACTCGGACAAAGCCACTGGGCACATCACAACGGGCAAATAATCAAATTGCGTGTCACAGCTCTAAATAACGCCCACCATAGTTTTTCTACAGTTTTGTAGTGTCCCTCTGCACTCCTTGCATCAACCGTTTTGTGCAAGAAAAACTTCAAAAAAATTAGAGCTAGTGCCCTAACGATAGAATGGGATAGGTGTCACTCTTCTTCAAAGATGCCTCACGGGTTGATGACACGTTCATTTCGCTTTTACTCGTAAGCAAATGGTCATATTTTTAGTGAAAATTGTCTTTCATTATTTATAAGCATGTTAGGCACATATTACGCACGCATAATGTTTGTTATATGGTGGAAATTATTGGTGAACCTACAAAGGTTTAAGGGAATCACCTTTGCTTCTTCGACGTGAGGAAGCAAAAGTCTTATAACTCTTCTTAAGAGGTGTGACTGTAGCACGAGTTATTTGTCGTATGGCGCCAGGCTGTACAATCTACTGTTCTATTTTCGAGGCTAGCTGTTTAAAAACAGGAAAAGGACAAGTGCACTACTCTGACTTTCCTTTTGCATGGCCTTGGAATGTTCCATTGACGTACCTCAGTGACTGCTCGTAACATCTACATCCCCCCTTACTTGGGCAAGCTACAGAAAAAGGCCTTTATGGGATGAAATGGAAACACCATTAGGATAACCAATGATTTATTTCACGAACAATCAATAAGCAGCGCTTGTGGAATTTCTCACGTGCTAAAGGTTCATAATGTTAGTTTAGCAATGTTTTTGCATTGAGAAATTTGTCGCATTTTCTGTCTCACTTTTACATAAACAACTCTGTTTGAGGCAGTTCTACTTGTATGCCCAGGTGCTGAGAGTAAGAAAAAACAATGGCTTCGATAATGGAGAAGCTCTTAATAGGGCTGAGCCTGATCCTCTTAACCTTAGAAAGGGTAAGCTACTCTTCTTTGATTTCTTTATTACATTCGCTACGTAATACTTGCACACCTAATTTCAATACATTGTATCACAATGACGCCTAGAGAGAAAAAAGGGAGATCTCGTCATTAAAATCAGGATGTACAGCCAGCGTACATTCGACCACCTGTTATAGAGCATGTGCTATCTTTGCTAACATTGCCACGCTGCCTGCTCTAAAGCACTCTAATTTAAGCTCACAATGTCTGCGTGTGTATAGGAAAAGTAACGATTCAGAGCACTTGGTACTACACTATGGTTGAGCAGAAAGGCATTCCAGGTGCGTGAAATCATCCTACCTTTTACACAAAGACAATGAAGAAACCGAAACAAGCTACTACTACTACTACTATGAACAAGCAAAAGAGAAACTTGTAGGCTACGATACTGGAAAAGTTGTTAGGTAATCAGTGATCTTTCACTTGTAAGACACTCTGAACCGCTATACCAAACGCACTCACCTCAATGATGTGACGGACGTTTTCGGGAACCTATCAAATGCGTTATCTCACAGGGTTACTAAGGCTTATCGCGAGAAAAAAAGAACATGGAATCCTACACGCAGCAGGGTTTTCGTAGGCTAGTTCCCCTAAATGAAAGGAGCGAGAAAATGAAGGGGCTGCCAGGAAATTCTATCTTTCGAAGACAAACAACATTTATTTTCAGAGACAATAAGCAGTGACTCTATGGAAACGCTGTTGGGAGAACATTCATCTGAATCGAATCATAATTACATGTGCTATCAGAATGGGTTTCTAATTACAAGCGTTGCATTTAGCAACGTAGAAATGCCTGTTCGTTGAACGATGCAAAACACTGAAGCCTACGTAACCATACATGTTATCATCAAAACATGAACAAGTCTCTCTAAACAAGCCTCTCTAAACGATGTTCTCAGATTTTCAAAAAACTGTGACTACTTTGAACCAACCCTGAAAGAAAAAAAGGTTTACTTCTTTTGTGTGCCGCATTTTGCTCAACTTTAGTTTAGTGCCGCCGTTGTGCATCTAGCCCCATTAAACACAAAAAATTAACGCTATCTCTTTGGTATCTTATGAATGTCTAGATAAACTGTAGCCTCGGGAATCATTACTCTTTTACAGATATCTGCGCAGAAGGAAACGCTAAATCCAAAAGGTAATTTTTTTTCTGCCCACTTTTGATTACAGAAATGCCAATTCTGCAATTCTTCAAACATGTAACTAAGCAACTTCCCAGATTTAAATGAATTCGTTCTCACATTGCTAATGAGGTATATAATGTTGAAGCGCTATTTTCACAGCCCACACTTTGCTGAACCTTCTACTCATTGTATGTTTTTCAAAATTTTGACGGGGTATGATTTTTAGTTTAGAAAAATAATGCAACAAATAAATCCTTTGCATACTAAATTACGGGTACTCCCGAACTTTGGGGTATGTAATTAATGCCTCATGAAAAAGTTTTTTTAGCCGTTATCCAATTGTAAACGAGCGGTCTATGCTTATCTCAAAACTTCATTTCATTTTGTTTTCACATTAATGCGTGACCTGCTTCAGAATTATTTACGCGACCTGACGGCGTTTTGTCAAGCTCTTGATTACGAGAAAAATAAGAAAAGCCATTCACTTCTTTTTGTGACTTCCAGATGATTTCTTTTCTGGCTTGACAACCCAATAACGGACCGATAATATATATATTTACAGGCTGTGGCGTGTCCAGCTACAAGACCATGATAGTGAACGGCACTGAAGTCAAAGAAACACAGTATCCATGGGCGGTATGGCAATCTTTTCGAAATCTCTTCAAAGCGATATGGAAGGTTCAATAAACAAACGCAGTTTTTTTTATTTTACGACTAAAAAGACTACCCGCTCAGAGGAGCGAAAAGAAGTGAAGCCAGAGCTACAACGAGGAAGACGCAATTAGAGCACATAGTACGCGATCTTTATTTGACTCTATGCAAATTAAAGCACTGAACAGTAACTTCAATGCATATATTCAGGTTTAATTAAAAGTAAAATAATAAACCAATAGTAAAGTAATTCAGGAATGCTCTAGGTTAACCATTAACCCTAACGTGCTTCTTCGAGACGCCATTTCGTTGCCTCCGGCAAGACTCACTCACCGGTGCCTAAATGCACGCTTCGAGCTTCTAACTACACTTAGTACCTCGTCATGACAACGGCCCTCAAGCGTGTGCGCGTGCGCCCTCTGCTGGCGACACGCGACTGCAGTGCCAGTCACACCACAGTCCCACCCACCGCGAGATTTCTCCTGAGTGTGAAGCAGACTGTAAATTCTTAGCATGAAGTATAGGTTGAGGCAGATCTAACAGCGACTTGTCGCAACATAAATGTCTGCAACAACCTGTGGCATTTCAATGCATGTTGTTTAGTTTGTCAGTAGGTAATAGCTGAACCCTTTCAAGGGACTAGACGTCGGATTTTCGTTTTGTCCTCGGATTCACAGAAATTTTCAATCAGAACATATCTATTGATTAATTTATTATTTCAATCATTTCAACTGAGCGAAGTTCAGGGAACAATTAGCAGTCGTTTACGTTTATTTTCGTAGCACTTCCCTCTATTTCCTTTTATTGTCTTGTCGCTCTCATAACCCCACGAAGATAGCTCTTTTAGTTGATCTGCGTGGCTTTCTTTCAATTCCTCGCTTCCACATTGCTGTTACTGAAATATAAGAGCAAAACCAAAAACAACCAGAGCATATTCTACAGCCGATTCTATTTATTTGTCTCTTGCTTTGTAAATGAGGAGCAGGCGGAAATCTTTTTTATACTCGAAGAAATCATAGAGCGCAACCAAAGTAATATTGCACGCCACGAATATCACAGGAACGTATGTGTGTTCCTCATACAAGATCTTCAAGAAGACATGAACGCATATTTCACCTTCTCATAATAATAATAATAATAATAATAATAATAATAATAATAATAATAATAATAATAATAATAATAATAATAATAATAATAATAATAATAATAATAATAATAATAATAATAATAATAATAATAATAATAATAATAATAATAATAATAATCTCTACTGCTCACCTAAATTTTGTCACCCCCTCACCCGCTTGCCTTCTCTGGGAATCCAGTCAGTTGCCCTTAATGACCAGTGTATATCCTGCCTACGCGGTACGTGCCCGGCCCATTTCCATTTATTCTTGATTTCGACTATGATGTCCTTAGCACCCGTTTGTTCTCCGGCCCACTGTGCTCTCCTAATGTTACACCCATCACTTTCCGCGCTTTACTTCAGGTGAATATGAAGAGTGTTGGTAGCCCCTACAAGTAGAACTTACGACGTCACCTCCAAATGCCCATGATCTCAACAGGCACACACAATAAGGCTTTTACAATTCGAATACATAGTGCAGTTTCTGCAGGAAGTGTCGCCCTGCCACCATAATTGTACCGGTCTTCAAGATTTTAAGGAACAAGTAACTTGTGAGACTTCGATTCAACTGTTAATTTTCGTTTTCTCTGCTCGCCAGGTGTTTCTAGCAACGCAGTTTCCCTCAGGTCAATATGCTTGCGGAGGTACCATCATCACAAAGCGCCACGTCTTGAGTGCGGCTCACTGCTTTTTTGTGTAAGTGGACTCAATGTACAATTTGGCTACGAATGGACGGCATTCTCGCCGTCGATGAAGCACCTCAGGGAGCACGCGTTCTTTTTAAAATGCCTTTTTGACATCTCTTGAATAATTTTATACACTTCTCATTAGCGAAGCCCGCCCTCTACCTCAACTGTCGCCGTCGAAGCTCCTTAGTACGGTGCTATCTTTGGCGTTTTTTCCTTCACACGGCTAGATAAATGAGCTTCAATGAACGCCGGAATGTGGATAGTGCCTGCACATTGCGCTAAGCGCTACACTTGAAACGCACGTGAAACGAAGGCAGATTGGTCCACCTCTCCCTCTTGCTTCTACACATGCCCTCTCTATTCAAACCAGCAAAAACACGTTGCCGATTCCGAGCTCAGCAGACGCCCTTTAGGCGTGCGGCGAAAACGTGGCGCGTAGTGCAAAATAAACACACTGCATGGTCGTTCGCGTCCCATTTCTAACAATCTTCGCTAATTTGTTTTATTAGTACGCGGAAGAACGGCTAAGTTCTGGCACGTGACAACGTAGATGGAGGTTTAGGATAGTATAGGTATGGGTGCGTCTCCGTGACGTTGGCGTGACAATTTAGCTTTTAACAGTGGAGCTGGTTGATCTCTTCGTTCTGTATACCTAATTCTCGAAAACTCGGCTGGTAAGATGCGTCACTAAAAGCATGCACCGTATTACGCGCCACTGTCCGGCTGAAAATGATTTTCTTCGAGGTTGTGTACTTAGAGAAATTGGTTATGATTCCCGAAAGGTACGAAGCATGCTGATCTCGGTAAACACTTCATGGGGTACTCAATGATCGGTTTGCTAGGTATACTGATCAAAATTTCCTGCTTAGCGCTTGTGTCTAGTAGGTGTGCTGCTGAAGTCATTTCAGGTGCACAGAATAATCCCTCAAAGCAAACCCGGCCACCTTTCATTCTATTTAGAGGGGCATGCAGCCTTAGTCACTATAGTAAAATAAATTTTACTCATTGGTTTCGCAGTGCTTTTAATTCTGGAAGATTCCGTATAGGTCAACTGGATCAATTGATTTGATTGATATGTAACGTTTTACGTTACAAAACCACCATATGATTACGAGAGACGCCATAATGGAGGGCTCTGGTAATTTCGACCGCCTGGGGTTCTTCAACATGCACCCAAACCTGAGCACACGGGCCTACAATAGTTTCGCCTCCATTGAAAATGTAGCCGCCGCAGTCGCCGTTCAAACCCACGACTTGCGCGTCAGCAGCCGAGTACTTTAGGTGCTAGATCACCACGGCTGAGCCACTGTATGAATTTATGTAGTGTTCTATAGTTTCTCATGTTAATCAGAATTCCGGTTTACAGGATGTGTACTTCTTTGCCGAACAACAAAGATTTTACGGGAGAACGTATGAAACGAACACTGCACCCTAAGTCTCACTGAAAGCTATGAAGTTTTTTGTTACATGGATGTGAAAGTTACAATAGAAAAAAGTACGATGACTTGAGCGTGTTGCTAGATATCACTGCACTAACTGCGTCAGAGGTTAAAAGAAATAATAACTCACATTGAGTATTGGCATCCAACATCGTCAGCGCTGTGTTTTTTCTTTTGTGTAATATTTCCTGCTTTTTGCACCGATGTTTTTGCAACGATGCGTATGTGCGCTGATTCGGTCATCTTTGTTGCACAACTTCTTTTGACTTCGTTGCAGTAACAACGAATACGCACAGAAGGTGACTGTCTCGTACGGCAGTGTGGATCGTCACAGCGGAAAGAAGGTTGACGCTTCGAAGGTGCTCATTCACAAGCATTTCGACAATCTAACTGCCTCGAATGACATCGCCCTTCTTGAGGTACGGAAAGTCCTTCAGCATTGTGAGTCTTCAGTTTTTTATTATGGATCGATCCGGGGAACCCCAGCAGGTGTTTCAGTTGCACTTGAGCGTTTTGCACAAACGTAGGCTACAGAGACACCTATGCAGTTATGACTCACGATTGCGATATCAATTAACTTTTAGCGCAGGATATCAAATGTTTAGAGAAGAGTCTCGAGCGCCGCAGCAGGATTATGTAGAACATTTAAGTTTAAAGAATTACCGTTTCTTTAAATCAAGATAACAGGGTAACCGGCTTTCAAGGCCGGATACGCTTTTCTCAAGTTTAACGGGATAGTCGGTTTGGCGGATACTCTCAAGCTGTAGCAGTAGATTGTGATTGTATGGGCTGGCTAGGCACCAACCCCAGCAAATAAGTTTGCTTGTGTATTTTCGAGCAGAAACGACGAGTATTTCAGAACCGCACACATATGAACACAAACAATGCACAATCAACATACGTTCCGAAATTGTTCTAGACGTTTCTCACAACAGTACTGCTTCTCTGCCATCGAGAGCGCTGATTGAGTCTGCTTGCACCGCATGTATTGCATTGTTATTGCCTGCCCTGATTATGTCAAACTTGGGGAAATTACTTAACGTGCAAATGATTGGCCAGTGGTTCAAAATACCCCCTTTCCCCTCTGCAGGTATTGCTTAGGGTGTAAAAGAATCGATGTCGTGTATTAAAAGCTCAGTCAAGTGATGAACATGGCCTCTGCAGCATTTCAAATACTTACGCACCTGAAATGCACACCCTCAAATTGAAATAGAATAAAATAAGTGTATGAGAAGTGTAAATAATTGTGAATGCCTTCAAACACGCAATTATAATGCGCTAGAGGCTAGCCACAGATATGCGAGAGTTATTCACATTCAAGAGAAAACAGTACTCTACTATATCTATTCATCATATAAAACTCGGTGTGGTGTTTCTGTGGCACTATTTTTCGAATGCCCTCTGCTGAGTTAATGTGATGGATGATTGAAAGAAGAAATAAACAGTCACCAACTATTATGGTAATTCTTTTTGCATATTCCAAGCGCTCCTTCGTGTTGGGGCAAGGCCCGCTGTACATAACGTTTTGTCTTGCAGCAAGACATCTGCTACACTAAAGATAATAATTTTTCGATCACAAGTCACACAGCACTGAGTACACCTTCATTTATTTTTCTGTGAATAAGGGATTAGCCGCCACACTCCTGTAAGGTACCTCTTCCACTTCTTCAATTATTTCAACTCTTGAGCATGTCTATTCATCTCTTCAATGCATGAATGTACTCAAGTTAAGGCTCTGATGAATGCCGACACCTTTGTTCTATGCAGGTGAAATACCCGTTCCAGTTTAGCAAAGACGTCGCGCCTATATGCCTCCCAACGACCCCGGTGAAACTTGTAAATAAAGATGCGGTCGTCGCTGGATGGGGATCTCTTTACCTTGGTAAGCTTCAATCAATCAATCAATCAATCAATCAGTTCTGTTTATTATCATGTCATAAAAGGATGTTACAGGGAGTAAAATATACAGACTAGGGTCCCAAAGTACACTTGGTACCAAACAGTGCTTAGAAAAAGCTGCTCGACACAGCTAAAGAAACCAACAGATAATTAGGCCAACGAAAGCTTGATTTGAATTATTCGCTTTTTTTACTGCAATGTAGTTGCTAAGACCCTATTTCAAGGTAATTTAACAAACACATAAGAGTTGGTGGGTGAACGTTAGTGCATGTCTTTGCTCAATTCATGAGTGCTTTAATGTAAAGGAGCGTAAGATTTGGTGCATCATAGTTTGGATTCTAAACATGACGTTCAAAAGTGTTATTAGAGCTTGGGTGAGTGGATTCGTCGTACTTGTTCTGCTATAGTACATTACGGTATAGAAGAAACAGCCGAGCAGACAGGAGAACAGAATACTGTGTCACTCCGTTAAACCGTTTCTGTTCTCCCTTAAAGCGCTATACCTATTCAAGTCCTAGCATGAACAGTAGCATGACAGGTACATGTAACATTTTTTTCATTTGATTTCGAAAAATTGAAGCGTTTAACGCCACATGAGCAGGAAGATTCATTCATTTTCGGTTTCGTTTCAGGGGGACAAGGCGTCGACTTCCTTCGTCACACAACAGTCACATTTTTGCCTGACCAGATATGCAGTGTAATATTTATGGGACGAAGGTACTCAAGCGTCCTTCAATGTTGTGCCCATAAGCGGGGCAAGGGCGCGTGCAAGGTAAGCCAATCCCAAGTTTCGAATATGTTGCTGTAACCTATCAGTGATGAGGATCCGGTGTTGTACTTATGGCATGAGTGACCGCGTTCCTTTGCCAAGTTTATGAAAAGAAGCAAATTATCCCGAGTGTTTGCACTAGGAACCATATAAAAAGAGGTACACACTTTGGACAAAAGACAAATTTTTATACTGAATGCTTGACTTTGTCAGAATGGTCATGCATGAACTCATAACGTCGTTCCACCAAGAATCCCTTCATTTCTGTGTTCACGCACCCATTATAAAGTCTTCCTTCCGTCATAAATTATTCCGCCAGCAAACAATGTATCTGAAACTTGCAATAACCAGTAGAAGTGAAAGGGCCCTCAAAGCGTTTTTCCACATTTGTTCATTTGTCATTCGCACGATCACCTAAATACAGGCTATTCGTCTAGTTACTACCCTGCGGCTCTATCTCAACTCAACCAAAGTGGCTTAAGGAAGACTTTCTTCTTCTTGTCATTACAACTTCTTTTAATTATAACAGGAGATACATATAGAGGTGTCTCATGCGGACAAGCAGATGATTATGTCATCATCATGATCATCATCATCATCATCATGCGGACAAGCAGATGATTATATCATCATCATTATCAACATCATCATCATCATCAACAATAACAACAGCAGCAACAACAAAAACAACAACAACAACAACAACCACTACATCAACCTGACTGTGGCGTCCTCATGGCAAATGTCTCTTCCATGTTTAGCCACCAACCCAGTCCTGGCACTTGTAAGGCCACATTATACACACAAAATCATTACTCTCCTCTGCCCACTGAGGTTTACACTCTTTCACGTTTCCTTCGTTTAGAATCCCTTCGTTTCTCTTAACGAGCAACGGTTATCTTTTCTACATGTTGCATGCTCTTCGGATACCCATTTTTTTTCGACATTTACTCCAGGTGTGCGCAACATCCTTTTATTTCGCCTGCCTTTGCACACATTGATTTACTTTTCATCGTTCACGGCGTTGCCTACAAATTAAACCCTCTTTGTAAGCCTCCAGGTTTCTACTCAGCAGGTAAGAAGTAGCAATATTCAGTTGTTATCTACCTTTTTTTAGGGGAGAGCAGCAAAATATTGTTTGCAATTCATTCTTATTAGTCTATATACTTCGATCTCATTGTTAAGCTCCGTGGTAGGTACCTTTAGTAATTATACGCACTCCTTATTCGAGAAGAAGTACTTTGACAGAATTACGAACGTGCACCGTAGCGTTGTTCTTTATGAGTTTACATCTGATTTTCACTCTAAATCCTTTCACTGAATGTCTTCTTGTCTGTAAGGTATATTTCAATTATTGAATAAATAAATAATAACCTCTTGTGTTGCCTCATTACCTATGGCAAAAAACAGCTGTCTTCTTAGACTGATAGCTTGCACGTCCGATAGCTTGCCAGCGATGAGAGCTGAGCTGTCTAATAAGATTGAGGTATGTAAACCCATTTGTCTTCAAGGCCCCCAGTGATCCTTAACCCATTATAAAACACGCGCGCCCGCAGACAGAAAGCAGTCCCACAGTCCCTTGTGCCGTCAGCTGAAAAGACAAAAGCCATCTTCATTATCTTACTCTTCAATCAATTGTGTTGATCATCTCCATCAGCCTACCCCCCGAAGAAAGCTTCCAGCTCTTCACGCGATTCAAAACTTCTTACAGTATCGGAAGCACCACAGATTCCTGCACCTCTCACATTTTTGCCTACGAAATCAGTTCACGTTTTGCAAAAGGAGCATGCTGAATGATGGCGTCATAGTCATAAGTCGTAATATTGGCATCCCAATGGCATCACAATTTCTGGAGACGAATCATGTACCACGTCACATGATGGGGACCTTTTACATCGCAGTCTGTTGACGTCACCGCCCGCTGTCACAATTTGCATTTGATGAAGTCTCAAAAACGTTCGCCTTGCCTCGTTACTTTGTTATCCAGGGTGACTCGGGAGGACCAGTGATGCTACGGTCCGCAACTGACCGCTTCCAGCAAGTTGGCATAGTCTCGTACTTGATCGGCACATGCGGCGGAGACTTCAACCCACAAGTATACACGCGAATAAACGCCTACACCGACTGGCTGACACAGGCAGTTTCTTCAAGCGCAAGCTACAAGCTTCTTGGCAGTCCAAAGCCCGCCATGCCCAAAAGAATTTCTATCTCTTGGGGATAAGAAAAATTTTGAGTCAATAACACACAACATTCACAGGGTGGCGTGGATATGGCCTAATAAATAGCCCTTTCAATGACTCTGCTTTTTAATGGTATTCACGGTGCATGTGGTCCTCGCCGCGGGTGTGTTCTTGAAGTATGGACGCCAACGCTGTTCCGTTGCACACTGCATGCGGCCATGTGCACAGATTCACAGTTGAACGTGTGCGTCGGCTTTAAACCAACGCTTACTCTTCACACCGATTACGTTATGTGAATCACATAGACGAAGGTAATGAAATTTATATACTCGTTAAATTTTCGAAAGATTCGTAGTTGAGCCGCCAGCCCACAGCGCCTGTTACGACAGCTGGCACGTGGATTTGGCTCATAAGACAGAGCTGGCTTTACTGTTCGTGCTTTAGAGACAAGCAACCTTGTTCACTGATGTAGAGCTTTGCCAGACCGATGCGGCTTCCATTTGTTTTAACAACCATCTGATGTGATAGTGCGGGAGGAATTGATACCGTATTAGGAGCAAAGCACATTAGGGTCAAGCCTTGTCCCTGCGATGTCCGTTGTCCTGGCTTGCTGGGAACGCCGGCCACGAGTGCACTATTATCGCAGGTGCACTCATGGCACGCTCTTTCTGTAGCTGCGGCGCCCCAGGGGCTATAAAACGAGCTTGCTCCCGGCTCTCTTTTTCTGTCATTGTCATGAATTGCACGTTGTTATGAAATAAATAAATAAAAAACGGGGGTTTATGATCCCCCGGAGTTTCGCTCACTCACCATTATTCACTTCGCGGATATTCCGTGATTTTTTTTTTACAGAACGCAGGATACTCGTAACTCAGATCTAGCCTCCCGTTGAGTGTTGTGTTTTTCCGAGGCCGTCGAAAGGGTGCATATACTCTAAATGATCCACGTAGGTGTTCCGAGATGACACCATGCGTTTGTTGGATCATCACCAGGTTTCTTTTGATGGCTCGTGCACCAAGTGACCATCTTGTTTTTCATCAAAGCATAACCAATGGAGCATTTTTGTGGTTTTTTTCAACACAAATAAAAAAGTTACAGCTAAGCCACAAGGGTGATAACTTGAATGTGATAGGCACAAATGTTTATGTCGTACGAAGGAACACAAGAACCTAAAACTTACGGATATGATCTCACGCGCGTCAGCTATTTAAGCGTAGCATGCAGTCACGTGACGACTTTAAGACCAATGTACAACACAACAGTAGGGAAACCTCAACGACACGGTTCGGCAAATTACTTCACTGGTCGACTAACTCAGACTCACGCAGACTCATATCTGCCTCTGAATTACAGTAAGCCCCAGTGAGCAATACTTGGGTGAACTTGAGTCTCGGAGAGAGAGAGAAAGAAAGGTGAGATCACTTATTAAGAAAAAAAGACAGTTTGGAGGCCAAAGCATGATCGCGCTACATGACCGACGTCCCTAATCCGGGACACCACATGACAAGACCCCGACTAGTGCCCGACTCAGCAGGGTCCATTGAGACTCCAGTGAGAAGCAGGAGTCCTGTTGACAAATATTCAGCAACTCTCAGTCTGACTGAGTCAACTTGAAAGAAGTTTTCATGAGTCTGGGCCCAAGTGGGTCTCAAGTTAAAAAAAAACGCCAGGCCTGCGTGGTGTAGGCGCAGCACAGTCACAGCGAAAGCTGGAAGAGCGGCCTTTCAGTCTCTAAACTACAAGCACGCTTGCTTTGTACCCACTAGAGCATTATTAATAAACTTTTGGGTAGTAGGCCGGCAATCGCTACGCCATTTTTCGTCTTTTTCTGAGAGGCGTGGTGTCCGCTAAACACTCTCTAGGAATTTTGCGCCAGTTGTCCATGCAGTGGGTGAAGACTATGATGAATTATGGCTGAAGTGCGTATGCGCCACAGGCAACAAGTGAACAAGAGCAAACTTTTGTGATGATTTGGATTATAGTGCCTAGAAATATTACTGTAGACACTGTAGTTTGTAGCGTTGCACGGCCCACTGGTTACGCTATTCACATTGCGCGATGACTGGCTGTTCTTTCGCTGTTGTAAACCGCATTATAAGTCGTATTAACGCGATTGCTTTTCTTACATCAAGCCTGCCTAAGGCAAGTTTGTTAACAAGTCGCAAACACCGCCGTAACTCAGTGGCAGAATATTGGGCTGTCACTCAGTAGACCTGGGTTCAAGCCCCAATGTGTCATTGGGGCAAGGGTTTTCTTTCTAATTTCTCGCGATGTGGTTACGGACACTGGTGGCGCCGGATAACAACTGCGCGTGACCCGAAAAGTGATCTCATAACAGCTTTCACTGCAAAAAAATTATAAATCTATTGAGTGAGTACATGTGAGTTCCATGTTTGTTGCCGAACTATCACACTATCTACCCAACTTCACCACTACTGTCATGTCTGCTCCTAATTACACTGACGTCCACTCACAGATACTTCCGTACACACTTTTCATGCTTCAGGCCACTGTTTGTAGATCTGCGACTTGAATTACAGAGGAGTAGATAAGTCAAGCTTTGTCCCCCTTCATGCGTAAGGGGGATAATGAACTGTGTTGTTTTTGCATCCAGGGGCGCCAATACTTGACTTACACTTGATGCTGAAGGCAACGATTCTTTGTCATTCAATAAATAGAAATAATAAAGAAGAAATGAAGATCAAGTATTTCCAAATAATGCCCATTTACGCAACATTCGAACCATACACCCTCCACTCTGCAACGCATTTACTAGTGTTCCCCTCGTAGAAAGATGCGAGGGGCACTTTTTTTTTTTCCTCGCGCAAGGCCATCTCACACGCGGCTGGACGTGGGAAGAAGTGGAAACCACCCCTTTGGCTTATAAGCGCGATGAGGCCACTCAACAAATGCCTGCTTACGCAGGCACCGCTGCGAGTGACAATGCGCATTGAAATGTCGCTGATACGCCTCTCACGGGAAACGACAAATAGTAAGACCTATGCAAAAATAGCATTACCAAAAAGATTAAAACAGGAGGAAATCGTGCCTCCTTTGTGAACAACTGACTTTCGTTGAGCAACATTCAAGTGGCTGGTCAATTAGAACCTTTTTTTTTCGCATATATTGAGGGGCACAATGTTTTAAAAGGTAGCAAAAGAGAAGTTGCAGTTTGCCCAATATGCTTTGCATTCACGATGAGACTACGAAGTGCGTTCAAGCATTCGAGTGCGTCGCTTGATTTTTGTCACGTCTGTACTGCCACGTGTGGCAGACGACTACTTCGCCAAACGAGATGTCGAGAAATTACGAAGTGTAGCTCAGGCGTCGGCGTCACCACCCGCTAGCGTTCTACGCAAAACTCGCGGGCGTGCGGAACTGGTGGGCGCTCGTCGTTGCGGTCGCCTCGAAGTGCGGCATCTCATAAAAAAACGGCGGTATGCTTTGCTGATTTCGGCTTCTGCGTAATCGTTGTCGCCATCATCGTTCGCAACTGTCGACACACCGCAAGAGACTGCAGTGACACGTTGCATCACATGGATCATCATCATCATCATATTCATCATCATCATTATCATCATCATCATCATCATCATCATCATCATCATCATCATCATCAGCCTGACTACGTGCACTGCAGGACAAAGGCCTCTCCCATGTTCCGCCAGTTAACCCGGTCCTGTGCTTGCTGCTGCCATTTTATACCCGCAAACATCTTAATCTCATCTGCCCACCTAACCTTCTGTCTCCCCCTAACCCGCTTCCCTTCTCTGGGAATCCAGTTTGTTACCCTTAATGACCAGCGGCATGGCACATCGTCATTACCCAATTACGCGATGGTGCATGTGGTAGTGATTTTCTCAAGGCAAGAGCAACGCTGCTGCAGTCACAGTGGCTCTAGGGACAATGAGATCGTGTCTTCTTGAAAAGAAGTTCTAGTTAGTAGGAGAAAAAGGAACGGCCAAGCTTGGCCATGCTGGCCAAGGTTCATTTTCGCGGTCGTGTTAGCCAATTTTCGGTTAAGATTGATTGTATTGAACGCATAGAAGTGCTTCATTTTACAAAGTCGTTGGCCGGAAATATAAAATTTGTTCTCTTCCGGAAAGCGCATTTTGCAGAAGTGTACCAACTGTCTTCCAGTGAACTTCTACTGAATAAAAAAAACAGAACTTTATTTGTTAACCCACCCCTTATGTAATACCCCCTCGGGGGTCTTTAAGGAAATAAAGTGAAGTGAAGTGAACTTTATTTTCACAGATTAAGAGCTGCGTATGACTTAGGATGCGCTGACAAAATCTATGGCATCATGCATGGCGTTTGGTACGGGAATTATGACGTGACGTCGCAACTTCAATTTTGATCTCTTGCATTTTTATCGCTTAATAGGTCTCTTCTTGGTTTGTGAATACTGCTTTGGATATTGTGGCAGAATAATGTAGTAGTACGGAAAAAATTCATTTCCTTTTTTTGTGTCCACCGACACAAAACTAGGCCGCCTGCCATCAAGAAAACCTGTCCTTTACGCTAAAAATAGGGGAGAACCCTTCACGAATCATACAAAACAGCGTACCGCTTTCAGGAGTGTATTGTCGTGATGGACTAAGCGGGACATGCGCTATATGTATACGGCAGCTTGACTTCTTCTTTCGATATATATCGCTTTGTTTGCCTCCAAGCTTGCATGAACAAAGAAAGTAGCCAAGTAGACATAAAAATGAAATTCCAGCCAGGACTTGCTTAAAAAAGGTTTCCGCTTGTCAAACCACTCAACATGTGCCATACCAGTACTTTGCTATATTTAAATAGGCATGCATTAACGCCGGTATAGCCAAATAGCTTTTCAGGAATCTCAAGTTAAAATCCCTGCATTGTACTATAGTTTTGTACCTTTCTGTCTTCGCGTAGGTCTTTCAAACGAACAAAGCAGCTGTCACTGAAGCACCCGTTCCAATAGAGTTAGCCTCGCATTTCATGTTTTACATCTTTCATAGACAATACAAGTCAAACACTTCGTTTTACCTATTCGTATTTCATGTTTTGTTCTAAGTACTTATAAAGATTCAATAGGAAGGGAACAACTGTGAGAAAGGCTTTCTCGTTTTTTGTCCACCACCCACTTTTTTCTAGATCAGAGAGCAAAGAGCGATATCGACACTGGCTCCTTGCTAAATGTAAGAAATACTTTACTTCCTAAGGGCTTACGGGGATCGAATACCTTTGTGAGCGATGAATTCGTGATTGCAGTTTACTTGAACCTGAAAATAAGTTTAATCAAACTGCCCGTTTTTGCTGTTTTTACCATTATTAACAGAAGCTTGTACGAATGAATGTAGTCGTTGATTCTCGCAAGAATGAAATCAAGAAAAACTTAAAAAGACTTATTTTCAGTTTGGTGTCTTTTATACCAACAAATGTCACCGGCGCGTCATTAGGTAAGACTGCAGGTTTTCCCTAAAGTGTTCAACACATTCACTGCGTAGACCACTTGGCCGTTTTGTAGAAAGAGAAAACACTAGCGGGAAAAGAACAAGAACACGGAGTTTCAATTCTCAAAGCAGCGGCGCTTAGAAAAACAGTTCCCATGGTGACCACGGAAATGATTAAAGTACTGCTGTCTTAGTCGTGCTATCGGCCATCCCTGCAGCGTCTCAGGCTGCTTTACTAAATAATTTACAAGCGTGAAATGGTTTTCTGTTGTAGCAGGCTCCCCCACAGCAACAGCTGACGTCTCCTTTTGCATCGGGCTGAAATGGGTGTTGAAGCTTTAATAAAATAGGTGTTAAAGCTTTAATAAAATGGGTGTTAAAGCTTTATTAGTAATGGTGGGTAAAGCTTTAATAAATAAATATCCCTTTTATCCCAGGCCAAGAGTGATTGCTGTGTTCTCAAATCGGCTGCTCTGAACAGAGTTCCTAGTTCAGGTCTGTTTTGTAAGAGTAAAGAGAGATCCCGCGACCTGCGAATGGGAAGGGTGTAAGTGTACTTGCACCCAAAGAGCATGGTTTTAGGAAGTAAATGTTTAGACTGCAGTTTTGCTATGTTTAGCAGCATTGAGCGCAGGTGATAGTGCACAGCGCTTATGGGCATGAGAATCCCCAGCCGTTGGGGCCGGAACCGACCGGACAAAGTGCTGATGATGCCGAAGATGTACAGTAGGTTCGACTCCTGAATGGTGACAACGATAGAGTTTCCTAATATCACCAAGAAGGGATTCTAGCACTTCGGTTGTTCTTCGACCATGGAAATGATGGGTGGTAGATTGATTTGTCTAGCCTTCGTGCTTACGGGCTTCGAAAGGAGTTGTGGTTTTGATGGTGTTTCGAAGACAAGAACAAACCACTTCAAACTTCGTGAGCGGGTTTGAATTGGTGATCCTAAAAGGTCAAGGTGGTGAAGTGCAACTGCTGAACATTTGCTGATTTTTGTTTTGTGACAAAGCAGCTTCAAGCCACTCGAAGTGAAACGGAACCGCAAGTGGGAAAATTAGGCGAATTCATGCGCTACCTGTCAATACCGTGCTCGCTGAAGCTACGTACGTTGCAGCTCCCACAAATACAAGCACTATAGTTGCCTCTAGCGTATTTCATGGAAACTCTGTGGTCACAACAGCCCACGTGATTGCTAAAGTAATCCGATACTTAAAAAGAGCCTAGAAAAAATGTCGACCGATGATGCTGCCGGGCCGTCTTGCTATACAGGCAGTATTTATTTTCTATAACACAATTTGTACTCATCAGCAGCGGTGAAGGGATGTTTTTCTCTCGCCACTCTTGGATTGAGGCTTAACGGGTTCTGCTTAGAAGACAGTCTATCTGATGAGGAACTGTTCGTTAATTGCATTTAATAGCACAACATTTTCAGCGAAGAAATAACATTTGCAAAATGTGTACTTTTTCCCAAAGCACTGGTGATTATTGAAGATTTGAAGGATTTGCTTTGACTATGGTATTTCCGTGATAGGTGATTTTTGGTCACCAGTTATGACAATTTGCTTGCTGAGTGCTTCTTACTTTTGCTGTCACAATGTACAGTTTTTTTATTGAGTTGATGTCTGTAAGTAAAAGATTTTCACCACCCATGTATTCTCGGATTCTTTCTATCCTTTGGAATACCATTATAGCACTAATACGAGCAATTTGAAAAACAATAAAAAGTTAAAGTTTCAAAGAGGTACAACTTTCATAAAAACATTCTTTTGAATTTTAATAAACGCCTTTGCAGAGTACAAGCATCACTGACGCGAAAAAAAGTATTGCAATATTTTTACGACTGTGTTCCGGCATATTTCTTTTTTTCCATTTTCTGAAGCTTCCCAGAACTATCAATTTACATCAATGTCATTTGTACCACAGTATCGGTATTTTAGGCTTGTAATCCATGTACTGTGATATGACTATCCTGAAACACGTTTTCGGGTATATCGTCTCAGCCTTGCACATAAGACAACAGATTACATACAAGTGAATATTGCTACAAATTGTTTGTGGTGTATATATAACCAGCAGGTTCAAATCACCCCAATTCTTTAAGGATAATATCTTGCTGCCTGCTAAGAAATACGTTCAAGTACAAAGATCTAACAAGAATAAGGGATTAGTTGAAAGTTTTATTCTCAATGTTGGCCTGTCTTACCAAAGTCGGGGAGCATATCAGGTTAAGAGAATTGCATCTTCTTTCTGCATCATTGCAAACAAAGCCTTAAATATATCGTCGGGATGTTCGTCATGCGCTAGGTAAACGCCGTCTGGCACCATTCTTTGAAATATAACGTTCTATTTCTTAAGCTCGCAGTAAAAAGAAAACAAGGTCAAGTTATCACGGCTGACTTTGTTTTTATGGTCTTTAGGACGTCCCAAAGACACACCATTCTAACTGCTAAAAACACCTACTTCCCTTTTTCTTATGTACACGCCTCGAAAAGGAGCCTTCCGGTAATAAATGAAAGATTTTGAAGGTAATCTACGTCTCATTTTACGAAAGATCAGTAGGCGGCACTGAGGGCTTTTACACATTCATGAATTCTTGATATTTTAATGCCAACTTTCCTTATCCACAGATATTGCACATTTTTCGTTTTCCTCACAAAAAACAGCACTGTCTCGGCTGGTTTCGTTTTTTTTTTGCGCAGCTTCCGAGAGTTCGACGCAGCAATGGCTCCAATAATGACAAAGTTCTTGATAGGGCTCAGCCTGTTCACCGCCAACCTACGGGGTGTAAGCAATCGTTTGTTTCCAAATTTATTCTAGTGATGGCGTTATGATGACATGGGCACCTGGAATGAAAGGCACGATTCGACACAGATGCCTAGAGATAGAAAGAAAAACACCTATTCTTCAAAGCAGAATTTTCAACCAGCCAATATTTTCCTACCTGCGATTAAACATTTGTCATGTTTCTAAGTAAAGATCCGTTGTCTGGTAATAAGTACTATAGTCTAAGCTCCCGTACATCAATAAAGACAACAAAAAAAACAAATCAGCGCAAATGTTACTTCAAAGTTCGAAAGAAAACGCCGTAATTTTAGGTAAAAGGCGAAATTATCAGTGGGTATCCAGTTCTTCGACCAGTTTCAGCCACTACAAAAAAGTTACGGAGTCAGCAAAATTAGACGAAGGCCTCTGCGAGCGCTGACTCGTTGTTTATTCTACGCCTATGAATTAATGTAGCTCATGAAGGCACGAGAGCATTTCAACTCAAATTTCCTGAAATGAAAATAAATGTTATCTAGCTATGAGGTTACAGCACCTTCATTGTTCTTTGTGCACATTGTTGTCCAATTGAAATATACGTAGTAAGGAAAATGTAAGTGGGACTTCTTTTCGAGTAATGCAGACACATGACAAATAATTTTTTTGTATCGAACAAAATAAAGGCCACAGTTCTAATGACGCAGACAGCACGCCTCTCTACATGACGTGGTAATAGCATGCCTGACATCTCTGTTGTCAAATGATGCGAAACTTCCTTGCCTCAACCCAGAACTAATATGATCAAAACATGAACAAGCATTCATGGCATGGGCTCCAATTTTCTTAGACTACGAGTTATTTGTAGAAACTGTAACTAAAGAAAACTTTGTTGCCTTCAATGATTCATTTAACCTTCTTTATTCAACGTTACCTTGTAGTTGGCGCCTTACGGTCAGCGTTGCTTCTGCCTTAAGAAATAGAGTAAAATTAGGTTTTCATTCACTCCTATGAATATTTTACTGCATTGTAAGTCTTGATACTATTATTATTTTACAGCTGTCTGCGCAAAAGGAAACTCTCAATCCAGAAGGTACAATTTTGCACTCCTTTATTTCTGTATTCGAAGAAAAATTCAGCTTTACCTGAAATGTAAATGAGCCGCTTCCAAGACTATAATAGAGGAGTTTAACTTGACTTTAAGACAATGACTAACATAGCCCCTGTGAAAATGTCAAAATGGCGTGCCATTCTTTCCTAAGTTTTTGTTTTATCAAATGATTTTTACCATAGATGTGATTATAGTTTTTCCTGTTTTTCTTGCTTCTGAATTTACCTCCAATACTATTTTATGACAATGGGATAGCTGGCTCTCACGTAGCCTGATATTATCATATTTTTTACACATAACTAAAAAATAAGTTCTTGCTTGAGAATGCAAGAAAAATATGAAGATACTTAGTAATCTCTCCATAGCTTCATTAAAAGTCAGAAACTTTCAAAGTTCGAAACTCGAGACAAATCCCCATCAATTGTCTGTTAAAGAGAAGGAACACAAAGCAGGAACCAAATATTGTAATCAAAAATGACGCCACAGCATAAACGAAGGTGCGCGAAAAAGTAACTTGTGGAATCTCTCGCTAAGCTAACAACAAGTTAGTCGTCTTGTAAACTTGAAAACGCCTGCTTTCCTGGCACTATAACTGAAAACTGCATGAGTAATTCATTTATTTGCAGGTTGTGGCATGCCCTCCTACAAATCCATGATTGTCAATGGCACAGAAGTGAAAGAGCTTCAGTATCCTTGGGCGGTACGGTGACCTTTTCAAAAACCTTTCAATAAAAGTGTGCCATGGGTTACCGCGCATTCACTGCTGACTGACGAGTGCTAGCACACATGAAAAATTGCAGCATATCCAACGTAGGCCCGCTGAAATCGGCACAGAGCTAAGCACCAGTACTTCATCTTTCTCTCCTGATACATGCAAGAACCGGAGCCATCCGAGTCGTCAATGGTAGTGCATAAGCTGTTTGCCATTTTATTCCTTTACTGTTTGTTATCCGTATGAATGAAGTCAAATAAGAAGCGTGTCTTGTTTGCCAGCGTGCCTTTTCTTGCATTCCTCGCCTCCACCTTTCTATTCCTCGATAAAAAAGACACAGGAGTACGCTCCACAAGCAGTTATTCAATTCTAACACCCGTGTTAAATAAGGTGCAAGAAGAAGTCGTTAAAAAAGCTATACCAACCTTAAGGGTGCTCTTAGCTTCACTAAATCGCGAATAACTACAGCAAGCACACTGCTCATACCAGACCTGAAAGATGACGTGAATGCCTGTTTCGCACATTATTTCCAGGTATTATGTAAAATGTTGGTGGCCCTTTAACTAACTCTGAGGACAGTACAGGCGTAAGCGAATCTCACGAGACACGCACCAAATTTCTTTAACATTCGCAGCTGATTGCATGGCTCCTCACTTGAAGGAGTGTTGCAAGGACCCCATCACTATGCTGGTATCCACGACATGCACAGTGAGTTGATTATGATAATTCGATTCAACGTCCACTTTGCGTTTTTTCCCACTCACCAGGTGTTTCTGGCCACGTATTTCTACCCAGATTTTTATGCTTGCGGAGGCACCATCATCACAAAGCGCCACGTCCTCACTGCTGCCCACTGCCTTGTGTCGTAAGTGAACGTTGCATAAACTATGGCTTTGCGCAGCGATATTGACATCGTCAATAACACACCACAGTCGAAACACGCGTTTCATCAGGATGCGCTTCGTTAAGTCGCGTGTGTCACTTTCTATCTGCTTCTCTCTTACACTTGATGATGTAGTTGAAGACTTTGTCGTGTACATCTGTGGGATAACTTCGACGAAGTAAATATCAGATCACAAGGGCCAATTTCGGTACCGTAGTAGTCCGCCGTCGCCGGTGCCCTTAATCACGATCACTCAAAATATAAAAAAGCGAAATAAGTGAAAATGCATTCGCTGGGATGAGACTCGAGCCTGGGTCCTCTCTGTGCATGGTCAGTGCTTTACCACTGAGCCACGCATGTTTTGTTTTTTTATCATGGAATCAACAACAGTAATTGTGAACTACGCATAATATAATTATTCAGATCTCAGGCAAACACGCACAAGTGTCCAAAACGGGAAGCTACTCCGCAACAGCGTCGAAAGTCTGCCTAATACGCCGTAGAAAAATGACCCAATGCAGGCTTCATGTCACGTAGGTAATCGCGTTACCATGTATGAGGAAGCATTTTAGAACAGTAAAGTAACAACCAGGCGTCACACAATGCGAATTGCTTAGCGAGTGGGTTGTTTAGTGCTCCAATGCATTACGAAAGCCGCTGGAATAATACTTTATTTTCTTCAGCCTCGGAATTCCGCAGCATCAATGAAGTGCACAGTATGTCTTACGAGTATGTAGAAGGTACCATGCTTTTCTAATGAATGGTGAATATTGGCATTGCGAACAATTTCTTACCACATAAAAATTATGATGATTTATGGCGTAAGGGGTATCATGGAGGATGTAAGATGTGCATGTCGATAGGAGGGTCCGGATCGGAAATTGATCCTCTGTAGGAAACTGCCTTCAGAAGAAGAAGGCTACGTCGTTTGGTGGTGGTATTTCACATTTTGCACAATCCTGCACCCGTGAGGTGCTGGATCCCACGGAGATTCCAACTTCTAATACAGGAGGCAGCATCTTGATCGGTAATGCTTGTTTCCTCAGTGAGAGCAGAGACCACTTTTCGGGCAGATTTGTTTTGTTTTGTAGGGTTTAACGTCCCAAAACCAGCATATGATTATGAGAGACGCCGTAGTGGAGGACTCCGGAAATTTTGACCACCTGGGGTTCTTTAACGTGCACCCAAATCTGAGTACACGGGCCTACAACATTTCCGCGGAAATGCAGCCCCCACAGCCGGGATTTGATCCCGCGACCTGCGGGTCAGCAGCCGAGTACCTTAGCCACTAGACCACTGTGGCGGGGCAACTTTTCGGGCTGGGGCAAACTTCATACCTATGGTCCGGACCATGACAGTCCGTGCACGCCTCTGGCTTCCCTTGTACCGGGTGCACTTGCAAACTGTTCTCATGCAGCGAATGGTGTGAGGTGTTGGCCTATGCACAAAGTTGATCAATATAAAGAGGGTCCTGTCCATACTGTGGGATGCGACGATGCCAGCATCTCAGTTTCGGGTCTAGAAGTCCGGTAGCGTCTGCTCTGAAGTTTCTTCCCAGTATACAAAATTGGAAACAGAATACAAAATCGTTTCATTTTCGCGTGAAATTGTTAGGGGTGCTTAGGCGAAATGCTCCACTGTACAGCTTGAATGTGCCTGAAGGCCCTCACATGGCAGCAGTAAACCGACATGTGAGATGACACCACGCACAGTGGCGGACAGTGGTGCGACATAGGTGACCAAAGGCTAACTGATATCTTGCAGAACCACTTCCGTGAAACGAAAGGGCAGCGTCAGCTGGACCATCGACCATAGACGCGGTAACCCTACCCAAAAAGAGGAAATTAAAAATGGGTACAGCCTGTGTTTCTATGCTTTGCTGTGCATCCTCGAACGCACGGAGTATTCCAGCCCATTCGCTACGTTTGCACACAGCTGGATCGGTGTCTTCGCCTTCCATTTGGATATCCAGGGCTGCTGTGGTTGGGTGCTATGCGAGATAGAGCTAGCCTCTAGAGAAGTGAGACCCGGTAGGTGGGGAGGGGGTGCATTTGCCAAGAAGCACTTTCCATCGTTGCTGCTGTTCAGCCTATGTTGGTAAAAAAACCACTACGGTTGCAAGTTGTTCACGTTTAGCAAGCGTTTAATGCGTCAGGTGAGGTACTTCAGCATTGTGTTCATGCGAAAACTGGTGTGGCCCGGAGCAGAAGTGGGCACGTCTAACTTTTCGAACCCATCTCGCGTCTCTTGTAAGCAGACAATGCTCCCAAAGACTCGCCAAAAATACAAATGGTGGTAACTTCAGCACGTTCATAGGTCAACTGTAAGAATAACACAAGAAGCTTGACTATCAAAGCATAAAGCAACTACAGTGCTGGCATTCAATCCGGGTAAACGCTAGCGCTGTGGCCCTTTTTTTCTGGTATTTTTCGTTTGTTTCCCCATTTACGTAATCAATCTTAACAGAAAATACATTTTGCAACTAAATGTACGTGCATTTCTGTTATTCACTTTTTTCAGCGATTTCTTTTTTTTTACTTTGCTGCAGTCACCATGTGCGCGTGCAGAAAGTCGTTGTTTGGTATGGCAGCGTGGACCGTCGAAACGCAAAGAGTGTCGTGGCGTCGAAGATGTTGATTCACAAGGATTATGTCGAGACAACGGATGTGAACGACATAGCCCTCCTTGAGGTACAGTGAACCTTTCCACATTGTAGTCCCCCCCTGAAATTTTATTATGAACTAAACCGTGGGGCGCAAGTGCGTGTTTCTGCTGCACTTGGTTGTTTAGTACAAAAAGAACAAGCAAATCTATGTAGACGCCCGAAAAATTCACATGATTCGTGATTGCGTGAGGGTTGATTTCTAGTGGGTATTGTACATAGGTCACGGTGCACCCACCTACCCCTAAAAAAACAAAAAGTGAAAGAAGCATCCAGCCCCTGCGGACCGAGCACAGCGTGTTGTTGTGTAGTAGCCGTGTGTTGATAATTCTTATTTTCGCCATCGTGTTTTCCTTGTCTCAGAGCATGAATTGGTTCAAGTGTCAAATTACAACTTCGCACTGAAACTTAATAACTTTGACTGAATGTCACGACAGAAATTTCAGTGTCGTATTTTTTTGTTCATATTTTGTCCACAATAGCTCAATACTATCTTCTGAAACGCCTTGTGTTTATGCTTGGTTCTAATACGATGCATTGTGTTCTGCTTAACCCGTGAAGTGCTATACATGTTCTCAAGATGTTTAAATTTACAATGAGGTGACACGAAAACTACAGCACTAGCAACAGTAAATGCGTTTCATATTTGCTCGGTGTTTTTGTTTCCATTCATCGAGCATGCATCGATAAGAGTGTGGGACGTTAAGCGTGACAAATGACTCATTTATTGAAACGAGACATAACGTTTATAGTGAAGTCATATATATTGCACGAAGTTGGGTAAATGTGGTGGTCGGCCAGTAAGAACTCCTCCAGGCCAACTCACCGATGCAAAGACGGTATATGTGGGGGATTAGAGATGGCTGGATTTACGGATGCTGTAGATGTACTCTCACATACATGAATGGTGGAACCTGCGCATCGGATACAGTGAGCGTGCGTGGATATGTGAGCGAGTGAAACAGTCGTATTTAAACAGAAAAGAAAGGGAGGTGATTGGTTGAGCCGATACTGACGTCATCGCTCTCTATTACAGCCACGTGCACCCGCAATAGCTTCTCTTCAACAGTAAAATAGGTAGGCCTCGCTTCACTCATACTTTTTGAGGAGCAAGCTGCTCGCAAATACGTAAACTATGATTCCGAATGCTTTATTGAATCATCAGGGTGTTACCCAGTAAACGAACACAGCGGCCACATGTTTCTGCTTCACTGGTTGATAATTTCTATGGAGTGCGTAGGCAGTGATATTTTGTCAGGTAGGAAAATAGAAGTAAAAGAACGGCAGGGATGTTAACCAGCTCATAGGCAGCCAGTTTGCTACCCTGCTCATGGGAGGTGGATGGGGGAGATTAAAGATAGAGAGGACAGAGGGAAGAAAGATAAACACGGCACATTCGGCAGCACACGCGCACACACTCAGTCCTGTCTTGGCTTTCGTTGTGTGTGACATTGTTGTTACAGCTGCTAATTCGAGTCCATGTCGCGTAGGAAAGTCAACAGAGCTTTTGTCGCCTTCTGCTGTAATGTCTTATCTCGGGCACTTGAAAGACTAGTGTCCGCAGACATTTTGCTGCTTGCGATGCGCGCAAGAACGGACGCCAGTGACTGTCTCTAGATGTCATACAACGGGCAGTCGCACAGGATGTGGTGTAGCGTCTTTTCGCAACGACAGGCACCGCAGAAAACGTTGTCGGCCATTCCTATGACAAATGAGCAAGATTTTGGAAATGCCACTTCTAGTCATAAGTGATGAACAAGGGTGGCTTCTTTTCGGTCGAGCCCAGTGGGCATGCGGAGAGCAATCAAAGAGGACAAGCGGTGTTGACGATTCGTTTCGCTGCTTGATGGGCACCATAGTGAAAACAAGATTTCACGCGCAAGTCGTCGAAGATTACTGGCAGCATCGGTCCGCGAAAGTGGTACGGCTTCTTCTTGTGTGCCTTCAAGAGCTGCCAGCACGGCAATATCGGCCTATTCACTTCCTATGACGCCGCAGTGACTTGGCAGCCACTGAAACGTCATATTATGCCCTTTCTCATGTGAAGTGTGGAGAAGGCATTGAATTTTAAAAACCAAGCTGTTCGTCTGGCCTGCGGCGCAGTGCTGAGAGCACAAATTGTAAGGCAGCCCTTGAGTCGCTGAAAATTGACCATTGTTGCGGCGTTTCCTGATTGACCACACAAAGTGCAGCGCGCAAAGCAGCTAGTTCCGCTGCTGTAGACGCCATGGAGTGGTCAGTCCTAAAGCTGATGGTAACACCTTTTGCTAGGACAACTACTTCACCTGACGAACCCTGGTGGTTTGTGGAGCCATCGTTATATAAATGTACACTGTCTGAATATTTCTCGTGCAAAAAAGGAGATACAGTTGTTTCGCACAGGCGATGAAAGCTCAGATTTGTTCCGGAACCCTGATACACTGAGATGCACTGTAGGTCCAATAAGACACCAAGGGGGTATTGAGGGTTTAGATGCAGGAGTGAAGCCCCAGTGAAGTTTCTCGTTGTATTTCACAATCATTTTAGCGAACGATGCTTGGCGCCTCTTTGAAGGCAACAGCGCATGGTGATGACAGGGAGCACGTGCAAAGTGTCTGATGTGCGTTCTCAGGACTTCTTCAGCAATCTGAGGTTGTGTCGGATAGTCGCCAGCAATTACAATCATTGCCTGTGTTGACGTACATCTGGGAAGACTAAGGCACACTCTCAGTGCTTGGGCTCTGCCTGTAGAACACGAACATTGGTTTTGCATGTATTGCTAAGCACGGGCAAGCTATATCTCAGGAAACCGATGAACAGGGCTCTGTAGAGTTCCATCATTGCATGTACTAACATCCCCCACAATTTTCCTGCCAGGAACTTGAACAATAGGAAAATAGCGGTCAGGCGATTCTTCATATAGGCCACATGTGGACTCCAACAGAGGTCCCTATCAATAATGATGCCCAGAAACCGGTGGGTCCTGGCGTAAGAAATGGGTCGCCCATAGATTGAGATGACATAAGGGATCATTGCTTTGCGAGTAAAGGCCACCAGCGCGCATTTTTCTGGTGATATGCTGAGACCTTGTTTTAAAAAATAGTTAGCAATCATAGTTGCTCCTCTTTGAAGCCGGGATCCTATCTGAGGACGTGTGACTGCCGAAGTCCAGACACAGTTGTCGTCTGCGTATATTGAGATCTTAATGATACTTGGCAGGTATTCAGCAAAACATATTAGTGCAAGATTGAATAGTGTTGGGCTAAGCACTACGCCTTGAGGAACACGCCTGGAAGTATAGCGTCACGTAGTTGGGCCATCTTCTGTTAACAGAAAGAATGATCTTGCAGCCAGGTAACTCCAATCCACCGAAAGACTCGACCACCAAGGCCAACCACCGCAAGAGCACCCAAAATGGCTTCATGTAGTACATTATCATAAGCGCCTTTCACATCTAGAAACAAAGCTGCAGATAGTCGCTTACGGGATCTTTCGTGCTGAACGTACGAAACTAGATCAACGACATTGTCAATAGAAGAGCGGTCGCGTCGGAAACCAGCCATCGAATTCGGATAAATCTTGTGGTATTTAAGATGCCACTCCAGGCAGCCTAGTATCATCCTTTCCATTATCTTTCCTACGCAGCTGGCCAGTGCTATTGGGCAGTATGAGGCGAGTTCAAATGGGGATTTGCCCTGCTTCAAGATGGGTACCAAGCGGGTTACTTCCCAGTCGTCAGGAACATTGCTATTCTGCCACGAGATGTTGTAAGGGCTCAACAGGCAGGGTAGCTGTTTATGCTTTGGACCAGGCTAGTGTCGTATACAGAAAACTCGACGTGAACTAGCCAAGAAAACGGGATGAGCCAATCAAAGATAATATAGACCTATTGAATGCTTGTAAAGTGTACTAGTACGTAGAGATACTAGGACGCTTGAGCGACGTCGCAACACGTAGGCTCCACCTATCCCTAAGATCGCCCCAAC
This sequence comes from Rhipicephalus annulatus, assembly GCA_013436015.1. NCBI lineage: Eukaryota > Metazoa > Arthropoda > Arachnida > Ixodida > Ixodidae > Rhipicephalus > Rhipicephalus annulatus. The sequence continues at coordinate 197,627 of WOVY01011151.1, read as the reverse complement.
CCTCTCTGATCACGAGACACCTGGCACAGCGTTGCAAAGGTACCTCCGAGCACAGGGAGCCAGGGAGCTGCCCACATGTTCTCCGCGGGAGGCTCCCGAGGCACTTTACTTCCAAGTGCCCCAGTAGGACGACTATGCCTAACATTTTTTACGAACATAGCATAGTTTTTTGGCAAAGGGGAGGCCAAGAATAGTAAAGGTTAGAAGTGACCTCAAGGTGAGTATAAACGACAAGAGAAGGGAATAGGGTACAGGATGGCATGGCCTTGTATACCATATAGGATGTTAGTTATACTTCATGGTTTGGAAGAATGGTGCGACGATTAGAAGAATGAAAACGAGAGAGGAAGAGAATAAAGAAAGAGATAAAATATTTACGCGCAGATAAAAAAGCAAAATACCTAATCTGCGTTTGCTAGGGGTCGCGTGTGCTTTCCCACTAGGGTGTCTACTCGCGTCAAAATTTCTACAGGCACTCGGTGGTCGCAGGCTGTCGTTCCCATGTTGTTCCGCTTGGCGTCACAAGAAAAAACCATCCATTGCATAGGCAGCTTAAAACACCGTTTATATAACGGGGAAGAGAAAGGTAATTTTCGATCAATAGGAGTGTTTGAAAGTGAGGAGAATGACGTAATAGAGCCATGGGCGAGGAAGTCAGCTGTGACTCCATGCTGTCGTTGTATGCTGCTCATGTTGCTTCGCGTCAAGCAGGCAAAACGAAGCATGCTATAGCCACGTGTATAGCAAGTGGTAGTGTAATGAAACTCACGGTAATGGGAAGTGATGTGCGAATGAGGGGGCAAAAAAGGAGGAGGTCACAGAGTAAAACATAGCCTAACCATGTGTAGGGTCACGCAGGCAAAATCATCGATGACGAAGTCATGTGTGGTTATGTATAGTAGCGGAGAGGGGAAGGCAAGTCATAACATAGTCATATAGTGTATGGTGAAGTAAGGGCATGGGAACGAAAAGTCAGGAAGATGATAGTTGGAAATAAAAAAAGTGGATGGTCATGAAAAGCATGAGAATGTATGGCATAACACGAAAAAATCGTGTATATTATAGCCATGTACAGTATGGCGTAAAAAAGATGTGAGAAAACGAAGTGAAGAAGAAGGAAAGAAGTGAGAGAGAAGGTAAAGCGTAGAAAAATGTCGCATGGTGCAACGCAGAGAAATTGTTGCAAAGCATAGATCTGTTTTGTATGTTATAGTGAGGGTGTAAGAGAGGCAATGAGGAAGGCATTGATTGGAGTGGAGGGGACTGGAAATGATGAAGGTAGAAAGGGAAGCATAACATAGCCAGCAGAGTAAATGTGTAGCACGGGATGGGAAAGGTATGCGTTTGTGAGGAGCAGTGATGGAGAAAAGGGGAGCAAGGAACAGACGAGGATGATGATACACCAAGGCATAACCAAGTGTAGTAGAGCATAGCAAAAGACCGGGAAATGGAAATGGGGGTGGAAAAAAGGAAAAGGAAGGCGAGAGTGTGAAGCACAACAAAACGCACACAGTACACTTAAGCTCAAGGAATGGGAAGAAGGGTGCGCAAGGGTGAATTAAACAGAGAAAGGACACTGAAAAGATTGATTGATATGTGGGGTTTAACGTCCCAAAACCCCCATTTGATTATGAGAGACGCCGTAGTGGAGGGCTCCGGAAATTTCGACCACCTGGGGTTCTTTAATGTGCACCCAAATCTGAGCACACGGGCCTACAACATTTCCGCCTTCATCGGAAATGCAGCCGCCGCAGCTGGGATTCGAACCCGCGACCTCCGGGTCAGCAGCCGAGTACCTTAGTCACTTTCGCCTTTAGCCCTTTGCCCCTGCAGTGAGCTCTGTATCTTGCTTACTGTAAATAAAAATACTACTACTACTACTACTACTAGACCACCACGGCGGGGCGACACTGAAAAGAGGGTGCCTCAGATGTTTTAGTGGAAAGGAGATTCGCGTTGCTTCACTATTTTACCTTGTAGTGGCAAACAATAAGACATTGCAGCCAGGTTAGTGACTTGTAATTGCGGCTGATTGGCAAGTGCATTAAAATTCCAATGACTTATTCAAATAAAGGAAAATGCAAAAGAAGGAAAGAGAAAATAAAAGAAGAAATAAGAAGCAATGCATAAGCTTCAACGTACCATCGGATGGATGTTGTGCGAAACTTGTGGAGGAGAGTGAACTGTGTTCTTTCTAATTATTGATTGAGCGAAACGTTACGTAATGACGCTACAGATAAATACAGTACATACGAAGCGGACACAGATATGTTGCACAGTCACATATGTATAGGTAGCCAGTTGTGTATAGGCGTGTAGAGATGCCAAGAGCAACATGCGTGTTTCCAACAATATACATGTGCACGTGTGCTTCCGAGAATTATACTCCTGGCTAGTGCTACGTGGACCGACGTAGTGGATGGCATCTAACTATACAGCCGACGCTAAGCCAACGTGATGCCTGTATCATGTGAGTACATATGCAATGTTAATAAAAATATATAGCCAGTAGTGCTGCCGCAATAGACGTTTCACCACGATTCTTGTACCATAGGGTGTTTTTCCAAAGCAGTTTTCACACATGGCCTAGCTTTGCGGTAGAATACTTGGTTACCGCGCATAGGGCTTGAATTAGGTTTCTGGCGGCACCATGATAAGTATTCCTTGCATTCGTGGAATCAACGCTCCTGACGTCAGCTTTTCTTAACGCTCTCACATTTAAAGTAGCAATGTCTGTTCTCACCGTGCCTGGCTAAACATAAACTGTTCATCAGATGTGGCGTGCACCCGCATATACTGCGGCATGTAGTACGCAGGTACGTACCACACGCGTCTGAATCAGAGCGTTTGATGACATACGCAAAGGTGTTTCCACGTTATTCATGTAATGACCAGACAGACAAATTTGCCAAACACTCCAATGCTACCATGCTAACTTTGGTGTACCCCAAGTTAAGGAACCCGTCATGAGTGCACCCGAGAGTAGGGGATTAGATATAGATAGACACATATATAAATAGAAACCCTCTAAATATCTGCAGTTCTGTAGGAAATAATTCCCATTTATTAACACAGAACAAGCGGCAAGTTTTATCACTACTACAGCTTCGCAAGGGCTGAGTATGTGCATGTTACTGCTCTACTGAATGTTGGCAACATGGTCTCATGCAGGTGAAGCACCCATTCTCGTTTGGCAAAGACGTCGCACCCATCTGTATCCCAATGGGTCCCGTACCGATCGTCAACAAAGATGCCGTCGTAGCCGGATGGGGATCTCTTTATATCGGTAACGCTTACATTGCACTAAAGAATGCTTAAGATAAGCTCTAAGGAGCATCCAATGAAACCAGCAATTAATTTAGGCAAAAAAACATACGGCATATTATGCGTTGGTTTTAAGTGCAATCCAGTGTTTATGAGCTAACTCGAATGTAATTAGCGTTAGGGGATCTGTTCACTAAGTTCATAGGTATTCGTAAGTGTACTGCTCGCAGCCAGTACCGTATCACTCGTTTTGTTTCCTACTTTAAACTTAAAGAGGCCTAGCTGACATCATTTAATGCGGTGTCGAGAAACGGAGGCGTTTCCAGCTATGTACAGCGCCCGAATTCATTCATTCATTCATTTGTCCTTTGCAGACGGAGACACCGTAGACTTCCTTCGCCAAACATCAGTCACTATTTTGCCTGACAAAGTATGCACAACGTTATTTGGGAAGTATGGCTTCTCGGACACCCGACAATGCTGTGCCAACAAACGAAGCAAAGGCGCGTGCAAAGTAAGCCACATTACTTATCACTTATATGCATTTTATACCCCTTAAAGGTAATGCGCACAAACCACCCTAATGAGTCTGCGAAGGGTTTTAGGATGGAGCCTCCTACCTCATCTTGATCATTTAGTCAATTAGCATCAGAGTTTGTTGTATACAAATGCATTTTAATAACGATTCACTTTCAAAGGCTGGGCGACTTAAGTTGTTATTAGGAACTGTCCACAGCTCACTATCAATTCACTTACCGGTGGTCATGCGGCATCATGACGTCTACATATACAGCACATGGTTACTTTCTGAAGCTCACTTAACTTCCTATACCACTTTTGCTGTATAGGTAGTGGAGTATAAATCTCAGGTAGTGGAGTATAAGTCTGAGATTCTTCTGCTTTTACTGAAATCATTTAATACTGTACTCGAAAAATTAAAAGCGTTATTCTTGAATAATTCTAATGATTTCTTCCCTCACAGAAATTTTGAGTACGAGTTCCAGTGATCTCTCGGAGATTGCGATCGATCCTGGACCTCATTCTATTAGTGCCAATAATCTTTTAGATGCGAAGCGTCTTATGATCACGTGCAATCCGGTGTGCGGCGTGACCACCCTCGCTTCGAGTCCCCTCCTCTCTCGCCTCGCAAGCCAACGCAGGCAACGCCAGCTGGCCTACTCTCGCCCTGTCTCTCCTCAATGCATCCCTCTCCGCGGCGTTTACTTCCTCATTGCGCATGCGCGCCCCCTCTCCTTTTCTCGTATGTTTCAGCCCTCTTTCGCCTGCCAACTGCGACACAGACAGCGTCTGCTAGCCTACCTTCGCTCCCTCTCTCTCTTCTCTAGGTATCCGTCCTCGTGGCGTTTACACACCCATTGAGCACGCGCGCCTCCTACTCCTTCTCTAATACGCTCCCCACTCTCGCAATGCTGACGCAGGCAGTGCCTGCAAGCGAGTTTCTCCATTGAGAAAAGCAACCCACCACTGTGGTTTAGCGAACAAGGCACTGGGCTGCTGACCCGCAGGTCGCGGGTTGGAATGCTGGCTGTGGCGGCTGCATTTTCGGTGGAGGCGAAAATGGTGTAGGCCCGTGGGCTGAGATTTGGGTGCACTCTAAACAACTCCATCTGGTCGAAATTTCCGGAGCCCTCTACTGCGGCGTCTCTCCCAATCGTATGTTAATTTTTTTGGCGTTACTCCTAAGATTATTATTATTATTATTATTATTATTATTATTATTATTATTATTATTATTATTATTATTATTATTATTATTATTATTATTATTATTATTATTATTATTATTATTATTATTCAAAAGCAACTACTCATGCTCCACAACCGTTCACTCATTAAGGTGTATATATAGGCCCTAGATGTTCATCTCAAAATAGTGCCGGTCAGCGATTTCTTCTCCACGTTGTTGAAGAATAAAAATCGTAACGTGCGCGTCAACTCACACCGTAGTGCGCGTATTCGTGCCGAATCAGAATCTTCTGTCTTTCATTGCCCATCAGCAGCAATTGACACGTTTCTGTAGGAAACAACGGGCCATCACTGCGTGCTTTGCGTCTCCTCAAGATTATTTTTTGCGTAATGCCGCGATGAGTGCCAGCATCAACGCCGCCACCCGTGCAAGCGCTAGCACCCGCTGCTTCGCATTTACACATGATTCCCTTTAGTGAGAGATGGCGTAATTTTTGTTTCACACTGCATGTAACCAACCCAACCACGTCTATGACTTGTGCTAGCGGCTGTTTTGGGGAGACTTACATGCGCACTGCTCAGAAGTTTTGTAACTCAATGCACAGACTCATTAAGAATGTCACGAATTCATTCCTGCTACCGTTTATCCAGGAATGCCTTCCGTTCTTGGTCAATGCATGCGATTATTACCTTGATGCGGCGATGTGGCCAAAAAGAATTTCACCTTTGTGTCATCATCCGTGCATCTTCGACCAATATATCACGAACTTGCAATCACCGGTTCATGTAGGTGTTTTTGAGCACGCCTTGACATGCCGTTTTTTTTTTTTGGTCCTTCTACAACCGCAGCCAAGCTTTGCCTTTCACCACCAAAGCGGTTTCTTCTTTGTCTCCTCTCAAGGGCATTGTTTATACACACGCACACACACATTTAAAGACCAAACTGGCCGCCTGTATGAGGCAGATGCATATATATATATATATATATATATATATATATATATATATATATATATATATATATATATATATATATATATATATATATATATATATATAGTTTGCGGCTGGGTTTAAATGCTTCGCTGTTAATAATGATGTGATAAAGGCATTCAAAATGGGGGGTCACATGTGGTGTATGATCACGTCTAAAGATGGTAATGGATTGAATTGGGACGTTAAACTCCACATACCAATTAAGGTAATGGTTTGCATCACTACAAGGTCGCGCCTCTACCGACAGTGAATCTTAGTGTTTGATAATATTTCGAAAGCTTCCGCCTGCATACACTTCGCTAAATTTTTAACATCCAGGGTGACTCGGGTGGACCACTGATGATTCGGAACAAAGCTGACCGCTTCCAGCAAGTGGGCATCGTTTCGTACTTGATGGGCATTTGTGGTGGAGACTACAATCCGCAGGTGTACACACGAGTTACCAGTTACTCTGACTGGCTGACTAGGGGAGTTTCTTCAAGCAACGGCTACACGTCCATCGGTAGCCCAAAGGCGGCCATGCTGAAACCACCTTTCTTTATCGCATGACGAAAATTCGAGCCAGAAACACACCCAATGCACTGGGTGTTGTAGGTCTGGCCTAATAAACAGTAACTTCAATGACTCTGCTTCCCCTTATGGTTGTCACAGTACCTGTGGCCCTCACCAAGGTTGTGTTCTTGAGTGATGGATGCCAACGCTGTTTGCTTGCACACTGCATGCGCCTCGTCTTTAGACCGATGCTGAGTATTGCTACATACTACGTTACGTGAGCCTAGAAGAGTCAGAAAGATCAAATCAATTAGCCCATTTACTTGCTCGTAGTTGGGAAGAATTGTCGCGGAGCCTGTAGTCCAGAGCATATGCAGTGCCAGCTCATGTGACTCCTGCTGACGGGACAGAGTAAACTTCTTGGTTACGGCTTTACAGACACACTGCCCTGTGAACTGGTGTGGCATTGCTTCGGGCTCGTGAAATTTCAATTTTTTCGAGACTACCATAAGGCGTGATAATGGCGGGGAGTGATACTGCATTATAATGTGAGAGGCTGAATACTTGTTACTTTGAATGCGTCTCCTGTTGAGTGTTCGTCGTTTTGCCGAGGCGTCTGAAATGTAGTACACCTTAGTTATTCACGTAGGTGTTTCGGGATGTGAATGTGTGTTTGTTGGAGAATTACCGGAATTTTTAGAAACATGTGCACCAAGTGGCCTGTGCATCTTATTTATCTTTCAAGCTTGTCTAGTTCAGCATTTACTTCCTGTTTTTCTATCATAAAGTTCCAGATTTGCCGTAATGGTGAAATATTCAATGCGGTAGCAACAAATTGCAATGTTATACGAAGGACGACTTGCGGGTCCACTCTCATGTATTTATAGAATTTATGAGTGATATTTCTTGAATAACGGCTTTAGGACAAATGTGAAGCAAAATTGAGGAAAGTCACAGCGACGCAGGTAGGCCAGCTACCCCACTTGTCGACTCACGCTGACTTAGATAAATCCGTCAGAGTGAGTTTATGTGAGTGATACTTCGGTAACTTTCACTCCTTGTGAGCCGGGTTGTGAAAGCTTCAGCAAGTACTTGTCTGGCAAAGCCTTGTTGAGGAATATCTTATTGAGTTTGTGCCAAAGTGAGCCCTAGGTGCAAAATTAAATTCCAGGGTCAGCCTGTACAAGCGCCGTATTTTATGTCGAACTGTAGTCCTGTGTCTTCCATTTTAGCACTAGTATCCTTATATCCTCTCACATTCATGTTCATGTCCAGTGACACATATTTGAATGCGCAAGCATTCATACGCCAGGTCAGTATTTGTGGATCAAAGGTGTGAGTTAGGAACGAGGGGGTATGGGTCAAGACTGCACGAATTTCCAAACCACCCACACGAGAATTTTGGCCGCATACCTGCGTGCTTCGTTTCACAGGTCGTCCAAAGTTCTCTGCTGTCCATGCAACATGAATTCTGGTCTCATTCACGCACAGTTAGGCTTTGCCTTGATGACAGCGCCTCATCTATGTTCAGTCAGCCACGTTTTGCTGGCATTGATGAAATAGAGGAGGCTCTGTGGTAGATATAGACGCCATGTGGCAGTGCGGTCTGGAAACATAGGCTCGTGCACAACCCAGGGCCACTGCCAGGTCGCAGCGCGATATCACCAGCAGGGGGCTTTATTCGTGCATAGCATCGCATTTTAAGCGCAGCCTAAGAAGCACTGGGGTCTTTGAAATCCCTTATTCATATATTTTGCAATAAAAACACATCCGCGAATGCTTACGTATTGACGTTGCGCCTCAGATTTGCATATTTGCTTTCGGATTCACAATGTTCACAAGTATGAACGCAGTCACCAGCTTGAAATTGCAGGGCATTCAGCTACTGCCTAAATTTAGCTGTGTGGCTGAATCATAACAGACAGGCCGAGACAAATATATATGCGTTCATGCATTAAAAAAAAATAACTCTATCCTCCTTAGTACTCGGCATGTTTCAAGTGTCAAAAACTAGGCCACTGGACAGGGAGCTGGCATGAAAGCAAGACACCGGGCAACATGCCTGACTTTCTTGTGAACCTAGTTACTGAGACAGACGAAACGGAAGCAGCGGAACTAGTCATTGACATATTCACAGTCAGCAAGCAGCACAGCAACAAACAGTCATGAAGCCGATTAACAGAACATTACACTGGAATAGTGAACTACTGCTATGCAAACTGTCACAGGGTTTCCTGTCTGCATAATTTTGTAATACGCATACCGCATTCATGCCAACCAGAGGTCAAGTTATGAAAATCTGGAGAAGAACTTTGCTGATACCTGGGTCGGTTATCTGTATGTGGAGTAGTGAAGATGATAATTGAGCAGGACAGTTGAACAAGGTTGAAAAATAGCAGCCGATGTTCAGAACCAGTACTTTGTGATTGGGGTACGATTCTTGAACTGCAACTCATGTACGACAGTCAAGTAGCAGATGTCCTAGGCTTTAAGAAAGATATGCCTGCGACCTCAACAAAACAAACTACAGGCTTTGAAGATTAGTTCAAGCCAGGTACAAGTATGACGAGAGAACTACCAGTCAGCGTCACCCTTAAGCAAATGCTACACCATTCCTAAAAGCTCACCGACTCCCATATGCACTCTACACTAAAGTTTCGGCCAAACTGGAGCGTATTTGCCAACAATAAATGTTTACTCCCGTTAGTTACAGCAAGTGCACAAAGCCTACTATCCCACTTGTGAAACGAGAAATCACTACGAGAAGCTATCAACACCTAAATATCTCAGTCACCCTCACCTGTGACGTTAACCAATATTCTTTTCCAAGATTGACCATACGCCAGCCACCTATCGCCTAACAATTCTACGAGCGAATGCTACAATACTCGCCGGAATAGCAGACGCCAGCTGTACGTAGCTGCTATATAACCTGATAAAGCACAATCAAGGTTGGATGTTAGACACAAGGTTAACCCTTGCCATCAGTTAGGAAGGAATGAAATAAAAGAAGCAAGTTAACAAGAAACATTTCAAGTCTTACAGAAAGAGGAAGTGTCAGACAAAGGAAAAGACGAGTAACAGCGTTTCTTGGGTGGATGAGCGCAGTGGCGGCGTTTGCGTGAAGCCTGGCAGAAGGAAAGTGTTGCCTCTGCGTGCCAAATGGGTCTAAAGCGACAAGCACCAGGCGTCGGCTACACTCCTGCATAGCCTTTTCCACGTACTCGACCAACCCACGCATGGCTAGATGCAAATATACGTTGAAACCCGCCCTTTGGCTCTGGTCTGCAGTGACGCCACTCACCAAGCGCGTTCTTGCGCCGACACACCTGTGGAAGAATATGTAGGGTGAAATATTTCCATACACCTCTTACCAAAAACAAACAATAAATTGTGTATGCTAAAATTCTCTTAGCCAAGGAGGTTGATTGCAGAGGGAAAATAAGCATACTTCATCCGCAGTTCTCTTTTATCAAACAACATTGAAGTAACGGGTCAATTTGTGCTGCAATTTCTTCTTTTCAATATCAACGAGTACATTCTTCTTAAAGAATTACTGTCATATTCACTAAGGGAATAATGTTAAAGGAGCTTTCTTTCTCAGATATGATTGTAAAACCCACGAATCTGCCATACACAACTGCTATCACCATATATAGATTAGCCACTTTTTGATACGTACATCAATACACATTTCAGAATTTACAATTTAAGGCATTTTGTGCATTTTGAGAGGCTAAATACATTTTTATGCACCAGAGATGTTCTTCTGCAAAGTACAAGAAAGGCGTTGCTCCATGAGCTCACAGTCTCGGCCCGAGCTGCAGCTGCGGTGCCAGCCCGCCACGCAGCTCTTTTAGCTCGTGAGTTGTGAATGTGGCCGAGCGGTTCTTTACGCAAAGCAGTTCTTTGACTAGCCTGTATAACGCTGTCCCTCCGTCCGCACTGCTCCCCTTGTTGCAGGTGTTGGAGTGGTGCCAAGTAGCTCATGCCTTCACAGCAGTGTGCGGTGACATCTCTGTCCCTCACCTGCGGCGCCCTCGTAACGTGTCAACTCTTTCTCGCATGGCCTTCTCCACCTCTCGCAACGCTCGTGTCCACTCCTCACGTGGGCATCATCTCACCCACGCCATCTCTCTCCATCTTTCGGGGAGAAGGAGCCGTTAGCTGGTGGGTGCGCGCTCTGCGCGCTCTTTGAGAATCTCGTGGCGCCGACAATAGGCACAGCGCGCCGCTGGTTGCCGCGAAATTGCGCCAACGGGCGGGACGCCGTCGTGGCATGCTTCCCGCTCGTGTGCGCGTACCTATCCCGGCTGTCGCCGCCTTTGCGATGGGTGCGTTCTTGAATTATGACATCAACACCGACAATGCCCAGGTAAGGGAAGCGGAACGCAAGCGTCGGCAGTAGACGACCATGCGACACCGACGAGGTGCGAATCAAGAACACCGATCGCGTTCGAGAATGCGGACGGCGCGCGGCTAAAGCCGACGAGACGCGAGCCAAATAAGCCGAGCGTAAGCGGCTTCAATGCGTCCCGCCTCCTATATCAGCATTTCAAACAAACATTCACTCGAGTAAACGCTACATCGAGTTTTGCTTCAAAGCGTTCTTCCAGGCCCCGCTTTGACGCCCGTTTCAACCAGATCAACGCCATGCACAGCGCTGCTTCTTCGCATTTCATCCGGGTTCCCTTCGGGCAGATGGTCCATACCTTTTGTTCACTTCCATTTCTTTCCAAATCCACTTTGAAGAGGCGAGCGCACGGGTCATCGAAAACCGATGCATTACATAGTTGCTGTATATGCCATTTTTTAGGAAGTAGAATTGCACATTTGTTTTCCTACCTCGCCAACTGAATGCATTTTACATGCTGACGTCACAACTATTGTGCTTCCAAGTGATTCATCAATTCACCTTATAGCAACCCTTAATGTTGAAATTCTTAGCGTTAGTGCATGGTGAACTCAAAATAAGCTTTTGATAAATCCTTCAAAAACTAATTTCTTAATTTTCACTTCTAGGTCATAAATAATTCCTACGTTCCACCACTATTTATCGACTCGTACCCCATCCACCTATCATTTCCTAGTTCTTTCCTTGTAATTCAGCTGAATTCCCGATTGAGATTTAACTTAGGTAGTCAAAAACTACAGTGGAAAATATTCTATAGTATTTGGGTACTATTAAAAGCTAGGTGTTATTTTGATCTGACATCTCTGATCACACTGTATTATGCATTCATTCACAGTTATATTAACTATTTCATTGCTTCGGGGGCCCAACATATTATTGTCATTTTTCTTCTTTCCAACATGTATACAAAATCAAGCTATTCACATTATCGCCGTGGAGCTGCCGACGCTCTCATGTTACTGATTTGTTTCGGAAACTAAAAATACTAAATATTAACAACCTCAACAACTTCAATGTCTACACTTTCGCTTATGAAGTAGTTGAGGACTCCAGCCTTCGAAATTTTTTTTTCTCATTCAAGGCTTTTCGAATTTGTACATTACCCCTTTTTTTCTTCAAACAAATTTCTACTGCCCAATGTGCGAGCTAACTATGGTTTTCGAAGACTAGACTTTTTTATTCATACTCTTAAATTTTTTGCAGTATAATATTAAGTGTGCATTTTCTGTTTTGTCATTCAAACACCAGCTTGGAAAATAATGTTTCATGAATAGCATTATTCATTCAATATTCTTTAAACACATCTCTAACAATGTCGCTGCGATTAGCGTCTGGTTCTAATATACTACAGTTCCTGCTCCCGATATTTTTGTGTTTTAAATTGCATACCTCTTAGAATCTCCATTGTTTACATTTTTATACTATTTACTGGAAATATTACGCTTCATCTGTTTTGCTGTTAAGTAATATTTTCTTTCACTGTGGAGAAGCTATTGCACAGGCCCCACGACTGAAACCGGTCGCCGTACACCTGGAATTCTTGAAGTGGCCCTCTGTGCTTTGTTGCGTTTCAGCTATGAACTGATGCTTTTATTCGCCATAAATTCACGTTCCTAGGCTTTCTCAGCAAAGTATTTGCGTGGATTCAGCGCTATGTTTGAAAAAGAACTGAAATAATTAGTGCTGTAGGCTCGGTGGGGCACTTTTCGAACTTCGAAAGACCTATATTTTGTGCTTGTTAGATGTTGCTCATCTTACACAGCAGGCGCCGCTTGACCATTCAGCAGTCTTGGGGCATGTTATTCAGCGCTATGCTACCCTTTGCGCCATGAATTTCTAAAGACATATATTTTGTGCTTGTGAATTGTTGCTTACCTTGCACACAGCAGACGCCACTTTACCATGCAGCAGTAGTGGGACATGTTATTCAGCGCTACGCTATCCTTTAAACTTTGCGTTACCGGAGAGAACAAAAAATACTTTTGAACTCTCGTGTCACAGTACCTCAGCAGGGGTTTCTCCTTTCTTTGGCGGTCGTTGACAAAGCAGGCACGTCGATTGGCGATCTTCGACACTCTTCGTCGATCGGCAACAGGTTTAACCACGTCGTCTGCGAAAACAGAACGCAGCTTCAGCCCATAGACACGGTTGCTAACCAGGCAAGATGACATACCTAAGCGCAACTATAGACGTCAGACTCTGCCCAAGCGGCGCTGCGAAAAACGCCACCACCAGCGCCCCCATTGCTGCTCTGGCCATAACTGGGTAGTGCAAAGAGAGCCGTTCGCAAGTGAACGTGCATAGGCCCCCTTCTTTCGTTGGTGCTGAGGCGTAATTTTTAATAATCAAGGACCTTTAAAGCTTTCTAGCGTTACTCCAACGTCACTCCAGAAAAGTAGGAAGCTCATCAAAGTTAGCTATGGGTACATCGCCTAAAATGTTTCAGTTTATTTGGGCGTGCTGCAACTGGCAACTTAGGTGTAAGCGATTGTGGCATGACATCGATATTGAGACACACTCACTCCGACGTGCGTTCTGTAACGCCTAGCTCCACCACGGTGATCTAGTGCCTAAGGTAAACCTCAGGTCCCGGTATTGAATCCCGGCTGCGGATGCTGCATTTGCTACTAGACCATCGTGGTGGGGCAAAAAGATAAACTGTCGACTTGCACATTTTCTTGAAACAAACAATCTGTTCGACTCATTTCAGTGCGGGTTTCGAGGGGGTAGATCCACCACCGACCACCTGGTACGTATTCAGGCACACATCCAGGACGTTTTCGTCTACAAACAATACTTTCTGTCTTCCACGATATATAAAAGGCCTACGATGCGACATGGTGATTCTGAATATCAACTTTTAACTGCCAGATGTCATGAATTTGCGACATACCAAAAAACTTTGGGCAAGTAAGTCGCGAAATTCGTTCCACCTTTAAAGCCGGCCGTCAAGTACTCACGGAGCATGTAGCATTCAGCATGAAGAATTTAGCGCTGTCTCGTCTAAGATACTTCAAGTCTGAGTACTTTAAGCCACGCCGTGAAAATCTATGACCTCAAGCGTTTGGTGAGGGAATATCAAAATGGCGTGGCCATCCGCAAATATTTTTCGTTTTCTTGCTCATTAAGCATCCTCTCGTAGAAAGGGTGGGGTGGCTGAAAATGTGGCAGAATAGGGCAATCACACGCTAATAGTCATTTTTCACATTTATGTGCAATCATATGAAAACTAGGCTCCCTGCCGCTGAAAAAAAAAACATTCTTTGCGCAGTAATTGCGTGAGACCTTAAATATGAGTCAAACCAACAAAGCACAACTTTTTCAAGAGTGCATTGTCTCGATTGACTTCGTGGGACATGTGCTACGTCCCCTTCAATTCATATCTCATTATAATTTTTCTTTGCCTCAAAGTTTGCACGAACAAAGGAGGTCCCCAGTGGTGCGCTTAAGAATGAAATTCTTCATAGGATCTGCCTAACAAGTTTCCCGCTTGTCAAACTGCACGAAATCTGCCATACGACAGCGTTGCTATGTTTAAGTCAGCATGCCTCAACGCCAGGATACCGAAATAGCTTTTCACGAGTCTCAGGTTAACCTCTCTACCTTGTTCCTTCTTCTTTCTTTTTTTTTAACTTGCATCTTTTAAACGGGTGAAGGAACTGTCATACTAAAAATTTCGTCTCAGTGGAGTTGGCTCTCTATTTCATACGTTACACCAATCATAGACAAAGCAGGTCAAACAGCCTGTCCATTGTACATAGTCGCGTGTCACCTTTTGTTCTATGTTCATATAAGAATTCAGTAGCCAAGGAACAACTCTGAGGAAGGCTCTTTCGCTTGTTCTCCGCTATCCTTTCATCTGCATCAAAGAACAAAGACTGAGCTCCGTACAACCTTTTTACAGAACGTAAGTAATTCTTGTTATGTCCTGTGTGCTTACGGGCATTAAATTTTTTCAGAGCAATAAATGCTTGAATGCATTTCACAGGAAATGCGTTCTCTTGTGCTGCCCATTTGCTGTTACACTGACCAACGGACGTTTGTGCAAATGAATGAAGCCATTGCTTCGGCAAGGACGAAAGAAATAAAGCCTTTAGTTTCAGTTCCATGTCTGTTAATCAAAAATTATACAAGAAACATTGTCTAGGACGAGCGTAAGCTTTCTCTAAAACACTCGACACATTCACAGAGCAGAGAACTCCGCGCTTTTGAAGAAAAACCCGTAGCGTGAAAGGAATTAGAATGACACAGGAACGCAATACTAGTGTTATTGTATCATTTTCATACGTTTCTGCGCCATGACTGCTCCTTGAAAGTACTGAATCAAGTCGCCGAGCATTTCAATTAGAGTTCGACCTTCGGGGCGTCGGTTTCAATTTCACAAACTAAATTGGCCAGAACTCGTCACTCCATTGGCGGCCTTTCCAAAATTTTAAAGTGGCTGGGAACTATTTGTAGGAGGCACTTTAATTCGCACAATGCACTCGATCGGCCATTTCTACTGCTTAAAAAGTTTATTTCTTTATTATGTGTTATTAATATCGTAAATATTGTTTACACGCATCTGAAGGTGCCTCCTCGCAAAGTGAAGGGAACACCATGGCAGGTGCCTCCTTTCTGTGATTTTCAAATATATTGGACATATTTCTTTAAACGCCCTATCTCTCTCTCTCCTTATATATATATATATATATATATATATATATATATATATATATATATATAGATATGTATATATATATAAAGAAGTTTTTTCGACGGGCCAAGCGTACTTGGGAAGAGATGAGACACAACTTAGCGGTTGTCTTTACTTTAATCGAATGGTTTCAGCCGGTGGACCGGTCGAAACTATAATATATATATATATATATATATATATATATATATATATAAATTATCTTAGCAAGAACAGCATTGATTATACTGCATTGATGAGCCGACATCTGGAGTTGCACGCCAAGTGATAAACTATGTTTGGCAATATCATTAAGAATGGCTATCTATCTATCTATCTATCTGTCAAACATCTGGGCAAAAAAAGAGCATTTGCCCCTGAAATGGGAGCGTAGAAGTCGATTCATAGAGTGTCCGGGCATTCAGGATAACAAACTGCACGGAAAACCTCTAGCAGCTAAGCCAGGTTTAACTGCAGAAAGTATCAAGAAGTCGTGCTTGTGGCTCTCTTCAGGTGCCAGGAATGCGATAACTTTCGATGTCGAGATTTCGGTATTCAGAGATATGTCGCATTTTTTTCTCGTGCTAACGTAAATTCCAATGTCTCGGGCAGTTTTATTTTTATGCGCAGCTTCGGAGAGATAGAAGCATCCCTGCAATGATGGTGAAATTCCTAGCAGGGCTCAGCCTGCTCCTCATCGCACTCGAGGGGGTAAGTCACGCATTTGTTTGCGATTTTTTTTGTTTGTGATTTCCCTGTGATGCGCACTTGACAACGTCATGTGCTCAAGGATATCAGAGCGCGAGTTGTCACCGAGTTCTGACCACGAACCACGCGCTACCTTGTTAACCTTGCTATAATATCTGACAACAAACTATAATGTACACATTTCCATTCAAGTTGAGAGATGACAATTGCACGTTCGTCTCATCTTCAACATCAGCCATTGTGACCTTGACGAACAAAGTCCATGTTGAGTGAATCTATCCGCAATTGTGGCCGCACAACGCACTGGACACGGTCGCAGCGAGCACTTATACGCAAACTTCTTAATGTTATCTCTAGGCCTAACCTTATGTCTGCCCCCTCACGTGATTTTTTTATTTAAATAAGGCGTCTCGTTTGTAATGACATGCATTCATCTTGCCTAAATAAGCAGAAAGAAGTGTAACTATTTGCCTAGACAAGAAAAAAGTAAATGATAGGCGATCACAACACATATAGGGTCAATATTATTTGCAATCTGCTGCTATCCAACTTTGTGCAACTTGAGTAAACCTAGTGGTCTAAATGAGATCACGTACATCTTCGAGAACCTATCGACTAAGTATTTTGAAGCTTATATTAGGCTTATCGTCAAAGAAACAAATAGTACTGATTGTTCAAATTTGGCATCCTTAAAGTGTAATTCGCTCGAGTGAAGATTAACATTGTTTATATGTGTAGTAGATAGACTGCCTTATTATTGTTAGCCCCCTGTTTTACCGCTGAAAGATCTCTAATAACAGGCATTAGAATGAAAACTGTTTTTGGCTGACACCTGCACTAGGCATCATCTTTAATTG
Organism: Rhipicephalus annulatus; assembly: GCA_013436015.1. Taxonomy (NCBI): domain Eukaryota; kingdom Metazoa; phylum Arthropoda; class Arachnida; order Ixodida; family Ixodidae; genus Rhipicephalus; species Rhipicephalus annulatus. Next base: position 180,514 of record WOVY01011151.1, on the reverse strand, counting down.
AAAAATAACAAACGCCAGAGATGTAACGACGCAGTGAACAGCTTTATGCGAATACGATTCTAATATCAAGCCCGGGACTTGGGTAGTGCCAGGCATATCTTTTTCTCAAACGACGGTTCAAACAGTAACGCCTAAGAACTTCACGTATTATGCGATAATTGACAAGTCTCTCTGGCAAGTGCTTTCGGCCTCTTAGAGATTGTGACTGTTTTGAAGAAGCTGTGAAAAGGAAAAAAAAACTACTTTATTCAGGCATTCAGTTAACCTTTATAGTGAATGCTACTTTGTGAATGGTGCATTACGGACAGTTGTGCTTCCGGTTCTTGAAATACAACGTATATGAATATCTATTCACAGCAATGTATATACACAAACATTAACAACCCTGCCATCTTTATCTCTTTCCAGCTGTCTGCGCAGATGAACGGTATTAATCCCGAAGGTACGTTTTTATGGTCAATCGTTTGTGTATTTGAAGAGAAAGGGAGAGAAATAAGCGTTTATTTAGAAACAATAATCTGAGCGAGACCCGCTGTCACCCTAGGTGCAAGGGTTCCATAGTTCAAGAACCCTCTGGCTTTGACTGCCCTTTTGGTCCTGGAGACGAGTCGTCGCTGGTCTTCCAGGTCTCCGAGGACGAGCTTAGCCTCTCACATTTCCATTAGAGAAATCACTTAAATACGTTGAAAGTGATGTCCAATTTCCAAAATAGATATAAGGTTGTTTCATTCTGTCTTACCCCAATCAAGTATGCGTCGTAAAAAGACTGATGTGCCAGGCCATACGTTTTCTTTATTATATATCAGTCTTAGTATTTTCTCTTGGTATAATCATATTGTTGCTTGCTTTTTTTATTTTGATCACCTTTTTAACAATAATTTAATGTTGATTGTATATCCAGCTCCGATGCAGCCTGCATTCTCAAGCTTTTTTCTTAAATATAAGTGAAAAAAAATAAAAACAAATCAATAATTCGTGCACTAAGCCGAGTAAGGCTTCAAAATCAAAGGTGGAAGACATCTAAAGACTGATCCGTTTACTACTAGGTTTCTTATAGCCCCGAGCTGGGTGATCCAGGTTCCTTCTAGATTGGCTATAGATCCTCGCTAGGTTTACGCTCGGTAATGCTAAGTTGTTTTTACGTCAATTCTCAGCCTATAGTGGTTATTGCTAAGCCCAGGGAGGCACAAGCACGGCAGCAATGCCACAATAGCACAGTGAGAACCTCGAGCGGAAATTAAGCATTCAGACTTCTCATAGATCAACGTGGTCTGATTATATCAGTTGTAGCGAGGCAGAACTTGGTTGAAGCTATATGGTGTTGGTGGAGTGAGCCGGCAGCTCGACAACTTTTACGGCATGAATTCCTTTTGTCCGCCCGTTTTATTTTAACTGATTTTTTTGTTTACCGTAGATAAGAACTGAGCAGTGGTATTTAGGCAGTTTATGTGGCAAACGCTTGTATTTGGTGATTATACCCACATTGTTCTTTGATGACGATAGGTTTCTTCATTTTTAGTGAACCAGTGGACAGTATCGGGATTAGGACCACATTTTATGCAGAACATTCTCATTTATGATGAATATAGTTTCCGCGTAGGCCACAGAGCACAAATTGCACGGTGTACAAATAACGGCTAACGTTAACCACCCTGCTGTAAATATTTCCTGCATCGTAAATCAATTAAAATATTGTTTTCTTTGCTACTATGGTGATAATTTTAATATTAAGTCTGGCACTTTAAAGCTTTAAACTCTCGACAACTTTTCATTGCTTATCTATAACAACAACAAATAAAATAAGAAAGAAATGCATGCAGCACTTAATATGTTCCAGCGCTTTTAAAATCTCGTGGAGCATTCCATGTCTTGGGGAAGCTCAGGCAAATCTTACACCGCTCATCTTGTAAACTTGGAAATGCTTGATGTCCAAACATAATTACTCAACAACGCACCGGTAATTCATTTTTACAGGCTGCGGCATGTCCTTTTTCCGGACCATGATAGTGAATGGTACAGAAGTCAAAGAAACTCAGTATCCATGGATGGTATGGTAATCATTACAAAATATTTTAATGTACACGCGTAGCGGATTAGTGCGTGGCCACGAATGACTTGGCAAATGCTGGCATACATGAAAAATTATGTCCGCGCACTGCATGATGATGAGTGGGGCGAAGCGTCCGTCTATCCGTGCGTCCGTTCGTCTGTGCGACCATCCATGCGCCCATCCATCCGTCAGTACGTCTGTTCGTGCGTCTGTCAGTGCATCCATCCATGCGGCCGTCCGTCTGCGCGTCCATCCATGCGTCCGTCCCTGCTCTCATTCGTGTGTCCGTCCGTGCATCCGTCCATCCGTGCGTCCATCCGTCCGTCCATCCATTCGTGCGTCCTTCCATGCATCCATTTGTCCGTCTATCTGGTGAACACTCCAAGTACCACCATCTCGCCTTTTTTTCAGCATATAGAAGTACCGCTATCCAGCGGACATTGCAAGGACTTGAAGGTGGCACTCGCGCACTTTCTTACGGCCTGCGCTTCGTGTCTACTTCTCACCTTTAACCGTGTATAGTTCATGGCTATATACTAGTTCACTAGTTTCATGACACTGCAGCCCAATCCTCGCTAAACCTTGCTAAAACCAAGGAGGTTACAATAATAGCGAAAGTTTGGCTAGTATAATTGGATTTCGCAAAGGCATTTGATAAAGTGTCGCACTCAAAGCTCCTGTTTAAAATTGACAAAACGTTTCAAAATAACAACTTAACAAAATGGTTTTCATCCTATCTCAACTGCCGTCAGCAGTTTGTTCAAATAAAAAATAATCAGTCTAGAGCAGTTGCAGTTATTTCCGGAGTTCCCCATGGGAGCGTGCTGGGTCCCCTTTTATTTTTGTTATATATTAATGACCTACCAAACCGGGTTACGGTCCCGATAAGGTTGTTTGCCGACGACGGTGTTGTTTATAGCAGAATCGAGACTGAACATGACCAAGTTAATCTAAACAACAATCTTCAAAGAATAAATGATTGGTGCGAAGAATGGCAAATAAGTCTGAACACAGAAAAAACAGTCTTTATGACTATAACTAGAAAGAAAGCACCTCTAGATTACAACTACCAGATTGGCAATGCTTTCCTTAAGCGTGTACAAAACTATAAATATCTTGGGTTATGGTTCATGCCCGACCTCCGGTGGAACACTCATATTGATAATGTATGCTCCAGGGCTACCAAGACACTGTATAGCCTTAGACGTAACCTTTATACCGCCCCATCTGATATAAAGCGTCTTGCTTACAAACCCTTGTCAGACCTATTATCGAATATTCTAAAATTGTCTGGGACCCTTACACTAAGACAAACTGCAATAAAATAGCAAAAATACAGCGACTTGGTGCGAGATTTATTTTTAATAAATATCGCCGACATCATTCACCTACTGAACTTTGTAAAAAAGCTGGACTGGATAGTCTTGAACTTAGGACGAGGATTGAGCGTCTGAAATTCCTCTTCCAGTTAATTCATAATCATTTTAAACTAAACTATTCAGATTACTTCCAGGTCAACACACAAGAACACTCCAGACATCGCCATAATAGGTACATACCACCCCTAGTTCCACGTAACGATTGCTTTTAGTTTAGTTACTTTCCACGTGCTATTGAAGATTGGAATATGCTGCCAGAGTCTATAATTGGTTGTTACTCGCTTGCATCATTTGAACAGAATCTAAAACGTTTATTTTCTGAATAACAGTGGTGTGCGTGTGTACTTTTTGGTTGCATGAGACTGTAGTAGTTGACTTTCAAATCTTCAGCGTGGTGCAAAAGTGCCACCTCAAATGCGTCATGTGGTGTTCTGCGCGTATTTATTGCATTGCATGTGTGTTCCATTTCTTGTTATGTATAACTTCGAGTTGCTGCTCACAATAATACCGAGAAATTATCTCGAGACCTGTACGGTAATTTTTTTTCACAAATAATTGTTTGTACCTCCACCCTGTAACGGCCCACTTCTGGGCTAACAGTATAAGTAAATGAAATGAAAGTTGGGGGTTCATACTTGGGAAGTAAAAACAGCGCAAAAATATAGACAAGGACAGAGGAAGAGACGAAAAAAAGGGGCAAAAGTTGCTCCTCTTTTCCCCCTCCTTTTCGAAAATTCTACGAGAAGCGCGCCAATATTTCTTTCAATTGTTGTGCAAGAATCGTTAACTGAATGCCTCTTATGTTCACATATATACATCGGTCAGACTGGTTGACGTATCAACCCGTCCCTCAGAGAGCATCGAAATGCATTGAAGAAAGCGGTCTTATCACACCTCACATTTTCAGTCATGCAATGTCATCTTTGAAGATCTTTGAAGGCCTGGTAGTAGTGCACGGTCACCCTAATCAGACCGCGCGAGAAATCTCGGAGACACGTGATAAAGAACACTGCACCCTGTTTTAGTAGATTAACCCTCGCAATCACTACAACACAAGAACCTTAACTTTAATAGCCAACTGCAAACACGTCCCTCGGTTGTGAGTCTATTTGTGACATGCGCGATGCACCCCCCCCCCTTGTGATATAAGTTTGTTAACACGTGCGATAACCTTTCAGTCGTGAGTGAGTGTGTCTGCTGTGCATATTTCTTTACTGGCCCTACATATATCTTCTTGCCATATATAGTCTTTATTCTAACCTGCAGTACCGGAGGAAGTCGGTAGATGCATATGCTGTGAGGGGCACGCAGTGGTCTAGTCAATGTCTAGTCAATGGATTTTAGCTTACAAAGTTGCTCTAATTTTTAAAACACACTTTAAGTATACTACAACTATACAATTTACTCGAAAACAGCGTCAAAGAACATTGATTCCTGATGAATCAGTGAATTTATTGGGAGTGTTTGCAGGTTTTGGGCAACCAAGTTGTACTGCTTTTTATTTATGCCGAAGGCGTACTGACGCTAAACAATAAAAAGATAGGTATTTCTGATGAAATAACTTACAGAGACGAGTATTGGTCACTTAAGTCCAATTTGATGCGTATTAAAAAAAAACTAGTATCAGAAAGACGCACTTTAAGCACTGTCTGACCAGAAAGGATTGCCACGTTAAACTCGTCAGGCGTAGCCTCCTTGGTTTTAGCAAGGTCATCTTACATACATGTTCATATAAAATAAATATGTTTTGTCATCATCGTTATTGTAGATCTAAGAAGAAAATGTTCTCTTGAAACGTTATTGCCGTCTGTGACAACATATTTTTTAAACAGGTTTAGGGAGGGTTGGGCCGCAGTGCCATGAATACAGTGAACTAGTGTGTAGACATGAACTAGAGGTGGTGAAAGGTGCGAAGTAGACACGAAGCGCAGGCCGTAAGAAAGCGCGCGAGTGCCACCTCTCGTTAAGTCCTTGGCATGTCCGCTGGATGGCGGTACTTTTACATGCTGAATATATGATGAAAAGATGCGAGATGGCAGCCCTCGGAGTGTTCACTAGATGGACGGACGGGTGGACAAACAGACACACAGATGCAAGGGCGAACACGCGAATAGATGGACAGATGGACGCATGAACGGACGGACGCAGGGACAGACGCAAGTACATACGATGGGAAGTACGCACGGATGGACGCACAGACGTGTCGACATATGCACGGACGGACGGATGGATGCATAGACAGCCGCACAGACGGACGTACGTATGGACGCACGGGTGGATGATTTCATTTTCTATAAAGGTGGAAATGTTGTAGGCCCGTGTGCTCAGATTTGGGTGCAGGTTAAAGAGCCCCAGGTGGTCGAACTTTCCGGAGCCCATAACTACGGCGTCTCTCATAATCATACGGTGCTTTTGGGACGTTTAACCCCACATATCAATCATCAAAGGATGTATTCTTCGCCCCACTCATCATCAGCTCCCTGGATATGCTGTGATTTTATTCCATAAGCGCTTGCGCGCCAGTTGGCGGCGTTAGTGTGTTTGAAAAAGGTGTATATAAGAAAGCAGTGAGCCTTGACGTTATGGCACCCTTGACGACGATGACGCGGCGCACCTGATGGCAAACTCCTAGCGTAAAAAGAACAAACGAGGACTAACTGTATATTAACAGGGCGCTTAAGCATACTTAACAAGTCTAAACTTGCATGTAAACAAACGTGTTCAGCTGTTTGATAGCGATGCGGAAATTGCGTACCAACAATGCATGTATGCCAGGAGATGGGCCGCGTTCAACCTAATTTTGGTCCTAACGTAATTACAGTTAATAATTAGCCTCCGAGATGTGCTGCTTAGAGTATATTTCTGGGGCAGAATTCGTTACGGCGAAACTAATTCCGCCTTTCTCATTTGTGTAGGCAGTTGTGAAAGCTTCGTGACGGCAAAATGGCGTTACGAAACAAGGACCGTAAACAGGAGGCGTGCATTCACTGTATTCACCACTGAAGCGCAAAAAAGTAGACAACAGACTAAGAGAGACAACGAGGACAAGCGCTTGTCCTCGTGGTTCCTCTTAGTTTGTTGTATACCTTTTGGCGCTTCAACTGTACAAGCATGAAATACCAACTAGCCACTTCCACGCCTCGGTTCATTCACTGCTCGCTGGGGTCAAGCCAAGTGGCGAGGGCCGATGACACGAATGCAAAACACGCACTTCATATCAAGGCGGCAAGGAGAAAGTTTATTGCCATTTTGCGAATTCTGACTACAGAAAGCAGAAAAAATACATGGATATTCTCAAGGAAATACACAGCTCACCCCTTTAAAAAGTGTTCCAGAACTACCTAATATAAGATAGTTTTCATGGCCTCCCCAGATGAGTAGTTTGTGAGGCTTTCATTCAACGGTTATTTTGTGTTTTTTTTTCTATTAACCAGGTCTATCTGAGTACGCATCACCCTAATGGTAAACACGCTTGTGGTGGTACCATCATCACGAAGCTCCATGTCCTCACCGCCGCCCATTGCCTTTGGTTGTAAGTGAACTTTACAAACACCTTGGCTTTGATGAAGTGGCGTTCACAAAACCAATGCAGGGCCATGATAAGAGCTAGCAGAATGTTTGAAATCTCTAGGTGACGTACGGTACATGGCTGGTGTGCTCCCGTAAATGTGGAATAGGAGGCCAGTCACTTCTAACATTGCCGTTGATCATCGGCCTGATAACGCCGACTGCAGGAAAAAAGGCCTCTCCGATAAACCCTCAATCAACCCGGTCTTGTGCGTTCTGCTGCCATGTTATACCAGCGAACGTTTTATTCTAATCGACCCACCTATCTCTTTGTCTCAGATTTGGGTGCACGTTAAAGAACCTCCTGGTGGTCGAAATTTCTGGAGCCCTCCACTACTTGGGTGCACGTTAAAGAACTTCAGGTGTTCGAAATTTCCGGAGCCCTCCACTACGGAGTCTCTCATAATCATATACTGGTTTTGGGATGTTAAACTCCACAAATCAGTCAATCAATTATCTTTTTGTCTCGCCTTCACGTGTTTGCCTTCTCTGGGAATACAGTCAGTTACCGATCAGCCACGTGCCCGTCCCGTGTATATTCTTTTTCTTCGTGATTTAAACTATCATATTCTTAACCCCGGTTTGTTCCCTGACCCACTCTGCTTTCTTCTTGTCTCTTAAGGTTACACCTATCACTTTTCTTTCCATCGCAAGCTGCGTCGTCCTCAACTTAAACTCAATCCCCGTTGTAAGCCTGCAGGTTTCTGCTCTGTTGGTAAGTACCGGCAAGATGGAGCTGTTACATATCTCCTTTTTGGGGATTAATAGCAGATTACCCATTCATGGTTCGCGAACTCTTGTCGTTTGTTATCACACTATTCTTATTGTTCTAGTTATTTCACTCTCATTGTTCGGCTGCACGGTTACTTCCTGCCCTAAGTAGACATATTCCTTTCCCACTTCCAGCGTCTCTCCGCCTATCGCTAGGTGCTGCTTTCTACCGAGATGGTTGCACAACACTTTATTTTATGCATATAAAATTTCAGACCTACTTTTCTGCTTTCCGTGTCCGGTTCAGTAATCATGAGCATTAATTCGTTTCCTCAGAGACTCATCAAGGCAATGCTATGAGCGAGTCACGGGCTGTCAAGATACTCTCCATTAACTCTTATGCCCAACTCTTCAATCTATGGCCCTGAAAAACTTCCTGTAAACACGCTGGGAATCGCATTGTAGAGATCGTGCCTCCCTGTGTTACACCGTTCTTTATTGAGATTCTATCACTTTATTCGACCATTCGAGCGACTATAGGCGGCGCAATGGTACGTCGAAATGGCGGATGAGATGACGAGATGGTTATTTCGCGAGCGTGCACGTCAGCGTCGCAGAACGTGAAGACGCGTTCATTGGTTCATGACTACCGAGAGACCGAACCGCGTCGCCGGATTATCACCATGTGGCAGCTTCTGAGCACGGCTGCATGGCGTCGCCTGCGTCACTGGAATGACTGAATAGAGAACTATGGTGGCTGTGGAGCCACTGAAGATTTCTTCCTGTATTCATTTATGTAATATTTTATCTACTTAAACATTTTACTATTTATGTATTTATTGTACCCGAACGCACTACAGAGGGGAGTGGTGAAAGATAAAAGGTACAAAATTTGATTAGTAATATAAGACAACAAGAACATAATACCGGAATGCACAAAACAACATATGAGTAGTAGCAGTACTTGCAGTGTAGTTAGGAAACGCTTAGCTAGCATTAACAGAGTGAACACAGTACGGTAACATTATTGCAGCTAATACAATTTTAGCTAATTAGTTGAAAATTAATGAGCAGCAATAACAACAAAACATGTTATTTTGCTTGTTAAACACCAGCAGCTTCAGCTTTGCGAGAAATTCTGTTATCAGTGATGGTGACGATGTCGTTGCAAAAGTGGTTCTATTGTCGAGATGTAATTAACATAACTGCCACAATACTCGAATCTGGTTTTAAATCGCACTACGAAAGGGAAGTTCGTGAATCTTTCCTTATTCATAAATTTAACGCTATAGCGTCTGGAATAAACGAGAACCCAGGGAGGCTTACGTTTTTACCGGCAAAACAGATAAATCAACCGCCGTAGCCCACATACACATTTGTTTACTACCGTCATTACGTTGCGGTGACATTGGTGACACATTAGTTAGTTGACCAGAACGCATGCACACTCTGTTACCACATTTGTGACATCAATGGTGATTTTATGCTCAGGTATATTTCATTGACAACGAACGTAACTTAACATGACATTGCCTTCTTTTATTGTTTTCATTCATTCACAAGTGTTGCGATATCACAAGTGTCTGTCATATTATTTTTATCTTATGTTTTCAAGTCACCTTGCCCTACCATACCCTGTATAGTGCACTGCTGCTCCGCTATCAACAAAATGCTGCGGCGCATGTCTGAATATCTTTTTGTTAACATGTATGTCAATATTGCTAAGAGTGATTATTCACAATTGGGGGCCCCCATGCTATGTCCTTAAGAAGTGCGTGTTAGTGTAATAAGCACGTATGCCCTGACGAAGGCCGGTCCCCGGCCGTAACGTTGGCAATAAAGCATATATATATATATATATATATATATATATATATATATATATATATATATATATATATATATATATATATATATATATATATATATATATATATATATATATATAAGGGAAAGAAGTGTATACCTAAGGGCTCGTTTTTCCGTGTTTTAACACAATATTAATGAGATATAACAGACAGTAATGCCGAGGAATGTACAGGGGAAGTTATTAGAACCAATGGAATGTAAATAAGAAGAAAGAAAAGCGGATGAAAAAATTACCAATTCGAAGGTCGTAGGTTCGTTTCCTGCTCACAGTTGGTAATTTTTTCATCCACTTTTCTTTCTTCCTATTTACATTCCATTGGTTCTAATAACTTCCCCTGTACATTCCTTGGCATTACTGTCTGTTATATCTCATTATATATATATATATATATATATATATATATATATATATATAAGTGTATATATAGACGTATACATACACTGTGCATGACATCGACTCTGATGCCGGTGGTGAAATCCAGCCGCGAGTGTCCACATAATTGCTATCGCAATAATAAGGGGCACCAAAACATCGGAATTCGCCTCCAACACGACCGCACCAGAACGAAGAAGCTACGCTACGCTTGATTGATTGATTGATTGATTGATTGATATGTAGTGTTTAACGTCCCAAAACCACCATATGATCATGAGAGACGCCGTAGTGGAGGGCTCCAGAAATTTTGTCTACCTGGGGTTCTTTAACGTGCACCCAAATCTGAGCAAATGGGCCTACAATATTTCTGCCTTCATTGCAAATGCTGTCGCCGCAGCCGGGATTTGTTCCCGCGATCTGCAGGTCAGCAGCCAAGTGCCTTAGCCACTAGACCACCGTGACGGGGCAAGCTATACAGGCTGACACTGCTGTCGACTTTATGCAATGTTGATAGCGCGTGGTCAGACGTCGTTTGGAGTTAAGGTATCAGGTGCGATGTTTCGGTTTCGTGTTCTGCGTTTTAGTTTAACGTTCAACTCTAGATGTCGTATATAAGCTTTATTTGTGTACGTCTTGCCCCCCAGAAATTCAAGCAAATATTTACAACAGCACTGAAAAAAAACGAAAAAGAACGGTATTTCAATAAAATTTTTCTGTTTTATTTTCGCACTTCGTATCTCTACGCAGGAAGAAGCTTCGTGGGTAAAGTCTGCGCACAGTTCATTGAGAAATCTTGGAATTTAGCAGAACTATACAACTAGGCCGAACACTGGTTCCAGTAATGGTTCCAGCCTTAGTTCATTATTGCAAGCTGCGCACATTTCTTCTCTACTGTTTCTTGTTTCCTGCACTGTTCTCACGTTTACTATTGCCAAACGAACAATCTCGAACATAAGCTATTGTATGTGTGCTTTTTTCTTTAACTTTTTTCAACAACTTTTCTTTGAACTTTGGTGCAGTAAGAACGCCCACGTGTACAAGGTCATTGTCTCTTATGGAAGTGTGGACCATCGTAAAGGCCGTAAGGTCGAGGCTTCAAAGATGCTCATTCACAAGGGCTATAGCGAAAATAGGATGTTGAATGACATCGCTCTTCTTGAGGTACTGTGCATCTTTCCGTATTGTAGTTCAATGGTGTTTTCTGACAGATGTGTGCATAGAATTAGGACGTGAGCGTGTGTTTCTTGTGCACTTGACTGTATAGCTAAAAACATACTGCGGAGACACCTGTTTAGTTTCTATAATTCGTGAGTGCGGAAAATTGAACGCGATGCATGCAACTAAATAAAAAACGGCACCATACGCAGAAGTATGGTACCTGCGAAAATCCTGTAAGGCATTAAGTGCACAATGTTGATGCGGACTACAAATAATTGCCAAGCTTGCAGTAGGGGTTATAAACGTTTAATGATTCACTAGTTAATCAATTCGCAACGTATGACGTAAGATTAAATGCACGAAACACCGTACTTGTCCGCCACCGATGTCTGTAACCGCAATCAAGCAAAATAAAAAATACACCACCTCTTGCTAAAGGGAACCATCTCTAAATGGGAAGCAGACGGCACGAACGCCTACACCAGCAGTGGCTTTGACGCTGGCACTCATCGCGGAGTAGACGAGAAGAGAAACCTGTTGAGGCACAAAGCACGCAGGGATGGACTGGTGTTTTCTACTCAACATGCTAATCGCTGCTAATGGGCAATGAGAGAGAGAGAGAGAGCTCGGATGAGACACAGAGACCCACAATCCGCTTCTAGTTAACACACACACACTCCAAATTTTTATTGTTCCACAACGCACAGGAGAGATCTTCTAGCGGCACTACTTCGGAGGTCAAGATCTAGTGCTTATATATACGGGGTGGCCAGTGAATGGCTATGAATCGCGAGCAGTCAATTTTTCAATCAAGGAACTCACTAGCATGCAGAGGCGAGCAGCGTTGGGAGGCGACAGAGGTGAAGCAAAAGAGAGGAGAAACAGAGGAGAAGGAGATGCAACAGGCAGTGGGGTTGTGAGTGTCATGAAGAGCGCCCCCCATGAGAGAGAGAGAGAGAGCCTAGGCTAGGAGACGCTGCCTGCGTAGGTGTTGCGATGAGAGAGAGTGGAGAGCGTCGGAAAGAAGAGTGGTGGTGGTGGTGGTAGTGGTTAGAAGATGAGAAAAGGCACCTAATTTCTGCAACCCGGTCGGCAGCACGGCGCAGTGCCTAAAAGAAGAGTGGGAGACACACAGTAGGCATACGCGCAGCGGAGCTCAGACGCTACCAGTTCAAACTCGCTCTCAAGATGCTTCGCGTGTGAAATAACCAGGATGGAACGTAATTCGAACTTGTGTCTTCTTCGTGGCAGTCGAGTATTCTACCACAGACCCATGCCAGTACTAACAGCTACTCCTTGAAACGACACTATAAAGGCTTCATGTCCTGAACTAATTATGTTAGCCTATGTATTCAGGCTGTCCCACTTAAATTGAGCCGAGAATTTGAAAATGAAAGACACTTCAGTGGCGAATTGAGTGAAACGCGTACTACTCACACTAGCCTGTAGGTACCCAGGCTATTTTTCGTTTCTCCCCGTGCAAACAAATAATAATTTTTAATTACGCATTTCAAATTATTGGCTGGAAACTTAAAATATGAAGACTGAGATGTAGAGCACTTTCAGAAACCACCGACAAAACTATTTCCTGTACGATACGTCTAGCGCTGTTGTTTTCTTCCACGTTGTAAAGAAAACCTACAGCAGGAGTGCACTCGTGGTCTGTCACACGGCTTCTTTTGACGTTTCGCCGGCTTTCTTTAGAACGTGGAAAAAATAACAGCGCGAGACGTATCGTGCAGGAAACAATTTAGTCGGTTGTTTTTGAAAGTGCTCTACATCTCAGTGTTCATATTTGGGGTTTCCAGCCCATAAACAAAACATTAGGTAATTAGGGAAATAAATATTTATTATGGGGAGAGAGAAAGAGAAAGAGAGAGAGAAAATTGAACGTTTTATTTCGAAACAGTGCCCCGAGCAATTCCCGGTGTCACCCTGAGGTGGGAGGGCTCCTTAGTCCAGGAACCCTCTGGCTTCTACTGCCCTCTTGGCCCTGGCGACGAGTTGTTGGTGGTCTTCCAGGTCCTCAAGGGGGAGCTTCGCCTCCTACGTTTCGGTTAGATCTTCGCTCGTCTGTCCTGCTTCATTATCAGTCGTGTGTTGTTGCAGATTACGTCTGGCAACACACAGGCATACAAGAAACAAGTGTGCCAGGGTGTCAGGTACGCTGCAAAGCGGACACGTAGAGCTATATTTCGCTGGGTAGACATGGTGCATTAGGGCCCCGTGTGTATATGTGCTGCTTTGCAGGAGTCTCAGTATCACGCTTTCCTCTTTTGTCAGTTTTGGGTGTGGTGGAGGGTAAAGTATGGGGAGAAATAAAAACAATTGCCTGAGCACCTACAGGCTAGTGTGAGTTGTATGCGTTTGGTTCAATTCGCCTCCTAAGTGCCGTCCACTTTCAAATTTTTGGCTAAAGTTATGTGGGACACCCTGTATAGTGTAGCATAGGATAAAAACTGAGGCGCCATGGCAACCTCATGACGCGGTGCGCAGTAAATTGTAATGTACTCGTTGCTTCGCATGACAGACCTTTCGTTGCTGAATGTGGGAGTGATATGTATGTTTCTGATATAAAATTGGCAAAAAAAGGTTATATTAAAAGGCGTGGTTCAGTGGTTAGAGCACCCGTCGCCTGCCATCGCAAAACAAGAGGCCGTGGGTTGGAATTCCATTCAGACAGCTTTTCCTTCGAGTTTTTTTGTATTTTATGTTGTTCATTTCGCTACCGTATTTCTGTGGAGGAAATAGGCAAGCAAATTTCTAATGAACTCTGACATAAAGCACTTTCATGTTATATTGTGCAATAAACGGACACTATAAGGCGAGTTAAATTATCACCACTGTGCAAGAATACCTTAGGTGAGCGAACGCCGGGCCTATCCAGTGCCCGATAATGTTCCGCTTCACAAGAAGCCCGAGAGATGGCACTAGAAACTTTACCCCGGCTCCCCCTCCTCCCTCTCAGGGTAGGAAAGCCCCGTACGTAAGAAAGCAGCGGCGCTCATGTATCGTCGCCACAACCCCCTCGCCGCACTGTCAACCTCCTCCCTTATCACCCGCTCCTTCTCGGCGTCAGTTTATGCGTGTCTCGTGGTTGATATAACGCGATAACCCGGTTTTCTCCGATTTACAAAACCGTCGTCCACGTGCCGGATGTGCTTTGCGGAATTTGCCAGCAGCCCGCCACGGTCCCGAGTTCGGCGAGCCCTCCATCGGCACGCCGAAAACGAGAACATAATCGGTCTCGCCCAGCCAAGCGCTCGCTTCGCGGCGTTAGCTCACCTAAAGTATTCTTGAACCGTGACCATCACTACTATTCCGAAGCGCAAGTTATTGCTCTACTGAATGTTACCAACACTGTCCTATGCAGGTGAAATACCCTTTCAAGTTTCGCAAACAAGTCACGCCTATCTGCCTCCAGATGACTCCTGTGCCAATCGTCGACAAAGAAGCCGTCGCAGCCGGATGGGGATCTTATTACGTTGGCAAGATATAATATCTTCTTTCTTAGGATAAGGTGTTGGACAAATCCTACGAAACCAAAATGATCTGTTTAATGATACTAAGGCTAGCTTTCTTGCAATGCACTTAGCCCAATACTTGCGGAATATAAAGAAGGTCTATAAAGTCCCGGAAATCGCGTGGGGCAACGAATTTCGTTTTTGATTTCGGAGTGATACTCGCGACCTGAATGGGATCTAAGTAGAATCATATGCTCGATTGGCGGGGGCACGTTAGTGAACCTGTTGCTGAGTTCATGAGCATTTTTAAATAATCCGAGTTTACTGCTTGTGTTTAGTACATTAACATTCTTTGTTGCTCGTATTACCTACAATAGATCTCTTTGATTTCACTCAATTTCATGTAGACACAACTGAAGCGTTTTCAGCTACCAACACCGCCTTTATTCCGTCATTCATTTTTGCTTCGCAGGTGGACCTGGCTATAACTTTCTTCGTCACACAACGGTCACTATTTACTCGGATGAAGTATGCACTTTGCTATCTATGGGAAGCCCCTACTCAGCCACCCTTCAATGTTGTGCCCACAAGCGAAGCACGGGCGTCTGCTCAGTAAGCCACAATACTTATGAATTATCTACTTCCAACCATCCACCTCGACAGGCATGCGCAAAAACCACCTTCAACATTAGGTATTAAGCCAAAATTTGTCAAATGTGCCTGAATACAACCGCATGGCACATGTTTTTTGGCTATAGCTCACAATAAGAGTTGCTTACAGCACATCCGTTTTTTTTTAAGTGATATTCTCGCTGTAAGTTAAACACCTGGGCACCCTGTATTATTATGAGCCATTTCCTACATTAGGCTCATGTTGTAATCATAATCATTGCTTACCTATATAACACATCATGGGTACATTCATGCTGTCATTCACCTACCAATCAGTAGGTACTGCGGCAACGTACCCAACAACACTATCGCCTCTGCCTTTTCATTCGTCCTTAAATAATTCACATACCTCTGTTGCGATCGCCCGTCCAACCTCTCTCAACACGTCTTTGCACACCTTTTAATTGTGTTATTCGCAAGCTAATCTAACCACCGGTTACTCATCCAACTACCATCAGGTGTGTTGATGACAAGTAATCTAATGGCATTCTTAAGGTCTCTTCTTTTACCACATCCCATATATATATATATATATATATATATATATATATATATATATATATATATATGTGTGTGTGAGTGACAATATATATATATATATATATTGTCACTAGCGTCAAAAGGTCTTCTACTGGGAAGAACTTAGCCGGTGGAGAGGCGCACAGAAAAACACAAGGCTTGCGTGGTAGGGGAAGCACTGTCACGGTGAAAGCTGGAAAAGCGACCTTTCAGAGCCTTTTAAAAACACTCATTGGGGTAACTACTCCAAGCACACTTGCTTAGTACAACGTGACACAACGTGCACAATCTTTAAGGGGTGCCTACGATGCCGGGGCGAAAAGGCCCCATCAGAGACTACCTCGTAGCTAACGTCGTTCACGCGTCGCAACACTGTGCAGGATCCAAAGTAGCCAATGAATAGTTTTTCTAATAATCTTTGGCGTCGAACCGGAGTCCACACCCACACTTTATTGCTTGGATTGTAGTCAACTTGTCCATGGCGGGCGTTGTATCGCATGCGTCTGTATTCTGCTCATGCGTATTGTGTAGGCGTGCTAATTGACGCGCTTCTTCAGCGTACTGCGTAAGTTGCAGAGCGTCAGGCATGATCGAAGCATCGAAATTGTGTGGCAGCATCGCATCCAGCTTGGTTCGAACCTCGCGTCCTTGAATAAGACGGAAAGGCGTGAATCACGTAGTCTCCTGAACAGCACTATTGTACGTGGATGTGACGTATGGTAGTACCTGATACCACGTTTTGTCCTGGACATCTGCGTACATCCATGAGATAACATATCGGCGATGGTTTTGTTGAGTCGCTCTGTGAAGCCTTCGCTCTGCGGATGATATGTCATGGTACTGCGATGGCTCGCGTAGCTGAGCTTGAATACGTCATGAATGAGCTGGGCCGTGAACGCTGTTTCTTTGTCTGTGATTACCCATGAAGGGCACCATGTCGAAAAATAATCTGGTCCATATAAAATTGGGCGAATTGGAAGCCATAGCGCGTTGCAGCGCCTTTGTTTCAGCGTACTTCGTCAAATGGTCTGTGGCTACTACGATCCACTCGTTGCCGATGATGACAGCGGAAAAGGCCCCAGTAAACCTACTCCTACTTGATCGAATGGCGCCATAGGTGCTTCGATCGGTTGAGGAAGCCCCGTGGGCTTCAGTGGTGGGCATTTGTGGCGTTGACATTCGCAGCAGCTTTTCGCGTATCGCTTAGCGAATGCAGAATGCCTAGGTGAGTAGTAGGCTTGTGGAACTGTGGCGAAAGTTTGATGGGAACCTAAGTGACCAGAGGTAGGCTCATTGTGGCAGGCGAGAAGATTGTCGTTACGCATGTCAGTTGACACGACTAGAAGGTAGGTTCTGTCTTTACCGTTGGAGTTTTTTTTGTATACAGAACTCAATCTCGCAGGTAGAACGACGGCAGATTCTGAGAAAGGTGTCCAGGTATGGAAGAGTTGCGCCTTTTAATGTTTTCGATAACTGCGTGGATTTCGTCGTCCTCGCGCTGTCATGCACTGAGATCCGCTGTAGTAAGAGCCAGTCACGAGGCTGTTTATTGAGGAAGCTCTCGAGTAGGTTCGTGTGAACCAAAAACTGATGACATGACTGTCATCTAGAAATGAGTCAACGAGAATCTTTGTTTTCACCAAATACTCAACACTCTATATACTTCAGGAATCCCGAATGATAAATGGCAGGCAAGGAACACAGCACGCAAAACTCGAAAGATGTTAACAGAAAGAACAAATGGCTGAAGACGCTAACAGTGCGTGGAAATGATTTATCGGTGAAAATTATCTTTAGCACGACATAGTGGTGTGCGGTGCTTGCAGCGGAGGCTCTGCTACCAAGACATGGACACACTCACGCGAACGGTGACAGCGGTGATGCGGTTGAGACGCCCACGTCGTTGAATGGCAGGTAAAGAAGCGTTGAGGTTGTCGAGGTCAGTAACCTTGTGGCGTTCGGCCACCGCAGCTCACACACGAAGCTGGAGACGTTTCTTGGCCAACGCCAGAAGACTAGAAAAAACCTAACCCCGTCAGGTGACGAGAAGAATGTGGGAGCCCGCAGTGACCTTGATGCAAAAGCTCTGCTGGCAGCCATCGCCGCGCCCTGGCTACCTTGTTCACATGATCCCGACTCAGCTACGACTGCCTGACTTCACTGTTCTTCTCCCGTGGCTGTCCTAAATTTTCGTGGAGGCATCTTACTGGCTCAAAAATGTTCACGGCCACCCGAGCCGCATCCTAGCTCCATCTTTGTCATCCTCTTTGGTTCAGGCTGATGGTAACACGCACTTTTTAAACGCACACAATCACATCACGAAAGCCCTTTTTAGGTTTTTTCGCCTTGAAAAACTGCATATAACGCGCGTTTCACCACACACAACACACACCCTACCCACGTTAACTACGATCTTACGATGGAACCATTTATTGTGCCTTGAATCTTCACACAAAATCTATTGAAAGTCCACTTCACATTTCACAGCCTAGCTACAGAGTCCTGCCCAAACCTAAGCAAACCACACTTCCCGCCAAACTGTAGTTTTAAATCCAGAATATATACAGACTATGAAGGTCCATGCCCATAAGCCTAATTTCAGATGCAGTGACCAGCTTGACAACTCGACTCTCAGAATTGCGTCCCATACCCGATGAATAGCATATTTGTTTCTTTCACGTGAATGTAAAATGAAAAACCTTGTATTGCCTCCGATCAGATACCTGCCTGTAGTTCTGCCTCGGGATAGCCTGACAATTCGACGAGTTGATTGACTCAGCGTGGCAATACATGGACAAGAACAGTAGTCGTATGCCACAAGTGTTAGCGGTCTGCAATGCTCTACTGCCCTGTGTAGTCACGTCAGCGCCTTGTCTAGGCCCAGACGTGTTTAAGACATCAAAGATTGTAACCTGAACGATTTTCTGATCAGCTGACACCACAGAAGACACCTGAGCTTCCTCGTTGCTCAAAGAGCTTTGCAGTGTAATTGGCTTGCTATATTCTTGTTCACTTCCTGCAAGGCTAGCCGTTTTACTGTGAATGCAGTCAATCTTTACGTTTGGCCCTTCCTGCCTTTCAACTTCGTCATTTGCCACTGGGTCCACTTGTGACACTGCCATGTACACTTGGACAGCTGTTTCTGCCCTCTTTGTCAGCCCACTTGTATGAATCTCAACAGAACTAAATATGAACTTGGGTCTGTTTATAGTTATCCACATGGCCATAAGCCATGCCGACGGCATCTGTTACTACAGCTGGCTGCACGCAGACAGACACTGCTGCAGCCCCTCTGAGATTTCCACTTGGCTAGCACACAACGAACATGCTACTTCCTCTAATTTCTTTTTGCTTTCTGAACTAAATGATTCCGTAGTCGTTTCCTGCTCTTCGCACGGAACGCTACGCTCTCTACTCTGGTATGACGTTTTTAGAGGCTTTCGTTAGGGTCGTTATTTCAATAAAACGAACGTGCCTGCCTTACCTCGCCTTCAAGCGCTAATATTAGGTATGCGTGACAAGTAGAAAGGATTTTATGATCACCTACGTTCACAAAGATATTGTTGTAGCGTAGAATTTATCAAGATATTGAAGTGAGGGAGGCAGAAGAGGACGACTTTGACTAGTGATCACATCGGCCGTTATATTAACAGATTCTCATCTCTTTGTTCGGCACTTTCTGTTGGTGCTGAATATCAAGTAAAAGAGGCGTTCAGATTTGTTTGGGTGTCTGGACATAAATGCTTCTTTCTAAATGAACTAGCCGATTCCTCCGCTAAGTCGTCAACGAGCAGTCTGATTGTTCTGCACTTTCCATCGTCCACTCATGTGACTGCTGCTGGATTCAGCAGACGTGGGCTTATGGAAGTCTTTAGAAGTACAGCACTGACAAACTCTACTGAATATCACCATTTATTTTATCCCAGGCGAAGAGCCCTTTGTCCAACTCGTAAACAAGAAGTAGCTATCAAAGGGCTGCGTTCCCGGGTACCAAATCTAAATTTTACCGGCACAGGCCTGCTCAGCCAGCTTCACCACTGTGCGCGTTCTGTGGTGAACTGGAAACAATGGATCATTTGTTTTACCCACATGCAGTTTAACACAATACGAAAAATCTTTTTGAAAATACTGTTACGCGGTATTGGTATGGATGTATGTGTGCCTGTCATTTTGTCTTTTGGAGCTTCCATTTCTGGATTATACAGTGCGACAGTACGCGCGGCCTTCCTGGACTATATGATGAAACTAATATGTCGACTAATTATTCCGTATAAGCATTATACCGTGTCTACAAGCTTATACGTATAAAAATTGCAGTATTGCTCTTATTTAGGAATAAATTGCTTTCTTCTTTTAAATATTTAGGTTTATTTGATCAAGCACCGCTGTTTTCCTAGATCATTGGTAATCAATCTATTATATAAGCTCCATTATTTAAAAGCTGCACATTATTTTGTTGAACCACTCATCTCACTTCTTGGCCGATCCACTGCAGTGGGTATGTGCCAGGGGCAAAAGGTGAATAAGGACAAAAACTAAAACTGTCACTTTACTGTTGTATTTTTCTACTCGAAATGTTTAGGAACTACACTCGCATCATTTTGACGCAAGCGCTGGCTGCGGCTAAAGATAGAACTACGCAGCGGACGTGTCCATGTCTACCCCACGATTTTTCCTGAAGGTAATCCTCCTGCTTCCACTTCGACCGCGACTCCGGTAGGGCCGGTCATGTTAACTCAGCCGCACAATCCTGGCAACTTTTGTGGCACAGACGAGTCATATTGTAATTGTCTTGATCGCGAAATATGAACACTTTGCCACAGTTTTTCATTAGGACACAGCAATTAGGCTGGTTAATGATGGCTTCTACATCTGCGATACAGCAGGAGTGCCGTTTCAGACTCATGATTCCTACATAACTAGTTGGGATGCTCGTAAGCAGAAGCTCCTTGGTCTTTTTGGTAGACCAGGTGGGCGCCAGCGCATCCCTTCTAAAGGCCTGGTCTCCCGGCCCCAAACTTTAACCGAGTCGTCTGTATCGTACATACTGGATGTTCTCGCTGTTGGCCGTCATACAGATACGAACATGACCGTCACAGACAAAGCATGCTATGTGCTCAAAGGGATTGCAGACAATGCTTTCAATTAGCTGGTGCCGAAGGACTTCTCAACCATGCACGACATCTTGAAAGAGCTCCAGAAATTCGAAGAACAGAAGAGTTCCCACATTACCCAGCAGTTCAGACTCCTTCCAGATACTGCCGCTGCGTCAACCTGCGAAGATCTTCAGCTGACGTGCAGTCAATTTCGCACTACCGAAAGCGAAGTCTTTATCGTGCGTCATGAAATCGAGGTGGCATCTGTACCATCTATTCCGATGTGGCCATCCATTGATCCTTGACCAACGATCTCCTCTATTCAGCAGGTTGTGCAGGAAGAGCTAGCAAATGTTGGACTGCAGCCCGTCTACTGCCTCAAGCAACCTCACCTGAGTGCCATGACACCACCTGCACGTGCCCCGGAAATGTCTCCTCGCTACCAGGACCTTGCACACTGAAGAACGCGAGACTACAAGCCCATATGCAATCATTGGCAGTGTGTGAGACATATCCCTCAATATTGTCGCTCACGGACCTCCCCATCTCGCTTCTTTTACGGCCATCGACGCTACGACAACCAGTCTATGCAGTTCGCTGCTCGAGAACATGAACCAAGCTTCTGTAACGTCAATCCAACGCTCCAGTCGCTCGCCTTCCCCGCACTACCACCACTTTTGGTCACCTCAGCCCTTTCGATATTCGTCGTACCAACCTATTGGATGACCATCCTCCGAAAGCTGAACAATGTAGCTTCCAGAGGTGACGCTGCGTTGGCGCCTCGAATTGAAAACCCTCTGCTTAGCCTGACCACGGACAACAACCTCCTTGCTCTAGAAAAGGATGGTATGTCTGTTACTGCTCTAATTGACACCATTACCCATAATGCTATTCGTAGCTCTCATCTGAACTAATTAAGGTTCTCATGCCTTCTGAGTCCTCATTAGTTCGTGTTGCTAATAGAGGAACGCCGCCTGTGCTCGGAATGTGCACCACTTGTGTGGGGGTCGCTAACCTCCTAACTTCTGTCCTGTTTTATGTCCTGGCTGATTGCCTTCATGACGTTATTCTCAGACTCAATTTTATGAGTGACCACTACGTTCTCATTGACTGCTCTGCCACTGTCGTGCAACTTGAACTACGCAACGTCCTCTTACGTGTCGGAGCCGGTGAGTTTATCTGGCTACAACCCCCCCCCCCCTAGCACGAAGCTGTGTCGCCCTTAAACCGCACCCTAGTGTTCCGGATGGTGATTACGTCGTGTCTCTTTCTCGCCGTGTTGAGTGTTTTAATGGCACACAGCGTGTTTTTTTTCTAAATGTTGTCATAGCTATCACGGCAAACAAGACATCTCTCACTCGTTTGAGCATCGAACTCAGTTCTTAAATCGTACCACAAGGCATTGCCGTTGCCACTTCATCGCCATCACAGGCTTGTGAAATCTCATCGGTGTCACCTGAGCTGCCCTTTCCCTTCTCTTCAAACATACATATAGCGGATGCACCTGCATCTTCAACACTGCAAAGAAATGTAACAAACCTGATTGCTTCAGATCTTCCTCCCTCTAAGGTATAACTCCATGATCTTCTCTCTACCCAATTTTTACTTGAATGACAAACCTGTAGGTGAAACCTCACCAGTCAAGCATCGCATCGATACCCCGAACGAGGCTCCAAACCACGGGTATGCTTACCCCCCGTCGCTATCAGAGTGCCAAGTAATTCAAGAGGAGGTTGACAAAATGCTCACAAAAGGCAATATTGAGCCTTCTTCTAGTCTGTGGGCTACCCCTGTTGACAAGAAGGGTAACACTTGGGATTTTTTTGCAGATGTTTCTTTGTGGAGTTCACAGTTATTATGATTTGGTTCGTGCATTGCGCCAGCCACGCTCGAGGGCATGAGCAACACACTTTTGCGCAAAATTAGGGCCCATCCGTCTTTGTTACCTTGACGACGTCATTGTGTTTGCACCGAATTCGCGACTCACCTCGACCGACTTGCTACCATCCGTGTTTCCTGCGGCTGGCCTACATCTTAAGTCCTCGAAATGCAAATTGGGACACCGCAAAGTTGCCGTTCTCGGGCAGCTCGTTGACTCATCTGGCATTGCCCCACCATGGTGGTCTAGTGGCTAAGGTTCTCGGCTGCTGACCCACAGGTCGCAGGATTGGATTCTGGCTGTGGCGGTGGTTTTTCCGATGGAGGCGGAAATGTTGTTGGCCC
This sequence comes from Rhipicephalus annulatus, assembly GCA_013436015.1. Taxonomy (NCBI): domain Eukaryota; kingdom Metazoa; phylum Arthropoda; class Arachnida; order Ixodida; family Ixodidae; genus Rhipicephalus; species Rhipicephalus annulatus. The sequence goes on along the minus strand of WOVY01011151.1, from coordinate 157,430 downwards.
GTGTGCGCAGATTTGGGTGCACGTTAAAGAATCCCAGGGGGTCAAAATTTCCGGAGCCCTCCACTACGGCGTTTCTCATAATCATATCACGGTTTTGGGATGGTAAATCCTACAAATCAATCAATCAATCAACTAATCTGGTATATGTCTTAATCCTCCCAAATTTCAGGCTGTTCTTAATTTTTTGTATGAACTTGCGCCAAAAACGTTCGCAATTTTGTGTGCCTATTTTGATATATCAGACGGTTTGTAAAGAAACTTCGCGGACATTGCATGCACAGTAAAATATGTCGTACAGAAGGACGTGCCATTTTTCTTGGGTCCAGGAAAAGCCGCTGCTTTTTCACGCCTGATTACGTTGCTCACCGCACGGCCATTCTCGACTACTTCAACGCGTTCGCGCCAAGCAAGGACCACACTGACACTAGCGACTACGGAATAGGGGCTGTGCTAGCTCAGCGACATTCCGGCCATAATAGAGTCCTTGCTTATGCCAGTGTGCTGCTTTCGCGTGCCGAACGCAATTATTTCATTACTGAACGGGTCTGCTTGGCAATTTTATGGGCAGTTCGCCATTTCGCACCACGGTGCTACTCGCCAACTCTTCAAAGACCGAGGTCGCTACTTTCTATCTAAAGTCATTGGTGATATACTTCGTTCTTTGGCAACAAACCACGAGCTTCAGACGGCTTACCATTCCCACACAAACAGTCTGGCAGAGTGAATCACAAGATCACTGTCATGATCTTCATCTATGTTTCAACTATCATCGTGACTGGGAAACTACGCTAACTTTCGTCACTGTCACGTACTACACCTTACGCCATGACACTGCTGAATATTCTCGCTTTCGTCTTCTCTCTGAACTAGAACCAACCTTACGCTTTGATATGCTAGGGTACAGTCCTGCCAACCTGTCGAACGTATGCTCGCCACCAGCACGGCCATACCATGGTATCATCACGGCCGAAAAGTCATCTAAGATTGCCTTTCGACGACTTGCCGACTTCAAGGTACACCAGAAGTACAAATATCACTACAAGCACCAGAACCTTTTTTGTAATCCGGGCCACCTTGTCCTCCTGCAGTCTCCATCTCGGCATATCGGCCTGTCCCTAATGCTGCCTAAATACTCCGGCCCCTACACTGTGCTACGCAAGCTGACTGAAGCTACCTCTGAAATAGCACTTCACGACCCCGCTGCGTCTTCCACATCTTCAGACGTCGTTAATGTTTCTCCCCTGAAGCAGTATTTTTTGTCGCACGCCTTCGAATAAGTGCCAGGTCGGCGAAACACCACCACGGATCAATGTGTGGTGTCACACTTCTCAAGATTTAGAAGTGAAGCAGGAAGAAGCAAACGACGTTGGCAGCTGATGAACAGCCACCATTTTGCCTGTTGTCTTTTCCCCCTAATAATTCACTGAAATGTATTCGCAACAGTGTACATTTTATAATCATTGTTATCTCTACTTTTCATTGCTGTAATTTTAGTTACTTATAAGTGTGTTTTACGCAATCGTGTTGCCAAAACATTTTAGGCCCATAATAGTCACACATTTTTATTGTCAAACAATGTTCATCATTAACAATGTGTGACTATAAGGGGCCTAAAATGTTTTGGCAACATGATTGCGTAAACACTCATATATGCAAATAAATTTACAGCATTGAAATGTATGGTATTGTCAAACAATGTTCATCATTCGCATTGGCACCAACCTCTCCTTACATACATTTAATTTTAAAAAATGTTCATCATTGTTTTACAACTCACATACACGACATGTTTTGGCCAACACTAGGCCCTGGTGACAAACACTGTCACCTTAACATTAATACGGTTTCGTACTGATCAGCCTTTACGCAGTCCTCTTTAGCCCCTTGGTTAACTGAAATATAATGTGAACTTCATTTGAATAAGCTGATTGGCCTGTAATTATTGAACTTATTGATGTCTCTTTCAATAATTATTGACGTCGAGTTGGCGTATTTTCAAAATTGTGGTATCCTCATTGTCTTTCAGCAGACCTCGTGTTACCTAAAATTCAGCGAATTTGCCTATGCATCCTCTACAAACCTTTCAATAGGTCCCCTGTTGTTATTAGTTGGATTCCCGCTTTTTTGTGGATACTACTCCTTCTGACGTCATTTCATTTCAGTTTACGATCAGCTTGATGATTCTAACAAATTGACAATTTTCAGAAATTCAAAAACTGTAGTATTCCCATAAACTCAAGTAATTGCAATTCAGTATACACAAGAAGGTCCAGGAGTCGGACCCTGAATTGGAATGCAAAGATAGCTGTCATACTCTTCAGCTAATTAACTAGGCTATCTATACGGGGAGGTACCTTCTTTTTGATTTGTTAGTACAACCATCTGCTTCACTGCATACGTCCTAGTGCATACACGGCTCTATTGCTGCCTGCTTTGCTTAGATCATGTTCAATTCTCTTCATAGCGTACCTATACTGATGTAGGCTACCATAGGCCTGTTCATAAAATTTGAAAGTCATGCCAGCTACTTATTTGTGTGTCTGTTGTGCTTGATGCTTTCATGATGAGATGTTTTTATGTAATTTTTCGCATTACAGCAAAAAACTGCTCTGTCAAATGACATTTATATACGGAAAATTACCTTGAACCCACCTTGTAGTTCCTGAGCTGTTGATCTAAAACACGTTCGCACTCCCACAGAGAAAATCAAATACCACTGCTCGTCATGCATTCGCATCACTCGCAATGCCCACGGCCTATGGGTGGCGCACAATACAATCCAAGATGGCTGCGGAAGGATGATCAACCCGTGAACTCGCATAAGAAAAGATAGGACGCATGGACGTGCTCCCCGTGCCGCTTTCACCGGATGAACTCTTGATTGTAAAAAGAATGTATATCGATCCAAAGTACTTTGCCAACCGATAGGAACTGCTCAATGTTCGCTACCTCATTTCCTGCCACAGTGCAAGGGGTGTGTTGCAAATAAAGAAAGAAGGGGTGGCGGGCGTGAGCACAATTTGCGAGCGCTGGCTCGTTCAGTTGTTCCATTGATACTCGGTGTTGCCAGATGATCGGGTTCGTGTCCCTTTCTTCGTTCCTCACACTTCGTTCTGGTGCCGAAACCCAACTGGTCGTCTGGTCCTCGACTTTCGCCAATGGATAAACTTATCGCCAAGCAACGCTTCGTTTAAAAGCCACCACGCAACACATCTTATCGCTTGATGCCCTGCAGGAAGACTCGTCAAGCCCTCTTGAGAAGCTCGAAGATGTACTCGACCTCATCGTCGCGAAGAACGGCGAATTCGTAGACTTAAACAATGATATCCAAGCTGCTCTTTATTATTATGAGTTGTTAGCAGACCTGACCACCGCAAGCCAGTTCTAAGGCAAAGTCATCTGCGCTCAAGGAAGACTTCGCCGCTCAACCAAGCCGTTGCCACCAACCCAACCCGTATCCGTCAAAGACACAGCCATCCCACTCGGTAAGCCTCTCGCATACATATCACAGCCCGCCACGGCGTCATCTTCAATCAGCCTTACGACCTCTCTCACCTCAACGTCGAAGCAAGCAGCATTTTCGTCTTCGTCCACCCTATCAACTCCCCTCGCTTCGACGTCACAACGGGCCGAGACTTCACAGTGAACCGCCCTCACGATCCCTCTCGCCTCAATATCGCCGCAGGCCGCAACTTCGCTTGCGACCGGCCTCACGACTCCTTTCGCCTCAACGTCACTGCAGGCCACGACTTCACTTTCGACCGGCTTCACGACCCCCCTCGTACCGACATCGCAGCAGGCCGCGACTTCGCTTGCGACCAGCCTTACAACTTCAATCACCTCAGCGTCGCCACAGGTGACGACTTCGCTTTCGACCGGCTTCACGACCCTTCTCGTATCGACAACGCAGCAGGCCGCGACTTCGCTTGCGACCAGCCTAACGACTCCTCTCGCCTCGAAAGTGCCGCAGGCCGCGACTTCGTTTTCGACCTGCCTCAGAACTCCTCCCGCATTGACGTGAAAGAAGCGACGACTTCGCCTTCCAGTGGCCTGCCAGCATCAACGTCAAGCACAGCTCGAATGAGTTTTGAACGCACACTGAAGGAATTGCCGCTTTCCACGCGATCCACGGCGCTTCGGCAGAACTACTCGTCCACAAGGTGCGCCATGGAGATCTCGATGTCCAAGGGAAACCCCGGATACACCATGCTCATCAACCACAAGTACCCGCTTTCATGCGGTCTGAGCTGCAGCTCACCAAGACAGTATTTTTTACTAGACGAAGAGGGCAAACGCATGTACTATCGGTCACGTGGCACCATGCGCCTTCAGGACTTACCCCAAAAGCAACAGTACGTGGATTCCTACAACTCCCCTTACACGTTCCTCAAGCCCGATCCTGGCGATGAGGTCTCTAGCTCGTCTCCCCTCAAGTCCAAGCAAGCCAAGGACTGGGAGTGCGAGGAGCAGTGCTGTTACGAGCCGCGCGCTCAACCGAATAAGGGCACCCTATGGTCGCCTACGATGCTACCACACATCATGAGATGTCGCCTGACACCAGAGACCTGCGCTGCATGTACAAGCACCACATCACACAGCTCCAGCACTACGCTATGCGCATCTTGCAGGGATCCAGTGCAAAGAAGGACTCTCGCGAAGCGGGACACACTGTGATTGCGAGGTTGTCGGGAGACTTCTGCAATGATACTACCAAATACGCCGCCATGGCTGAGAATCTCGCAACCATAAACGTAAGCTCGTTTACGCCGTCGTCCGAGATGCTGTACTGGACACCGACAATGTGCCGCCAGCAACAGCACACATGAACGAACCTCTGCTGTCCTCGAAGGTGGCCGAGATTCTCATCCTTGGTGAAGTCGCCACACCACGGAACCATGATCTGTCAGCGTCATCGTTGTCCTCGTCGAGCGAGAAAGAAAAATCGTCAATTCAGGAGTCTTCATTCAGATCGGAAGCAGCTGCAAGTTAGGCACATGATCAGGACCACCTGACACCCGAAGCGGTCAAACAAAACATATTTGCGCAGCACCTGCAGAGGCTTCACATTAAACGCCAACAACAGCACAAGGATAACGCAGGTTACTATGATGTCTTCAGAGTCTACAAAGCAGACTAAATTTAGACTCATCATATTACAAGAAGCGACGCAAGAAGCTCAAAATCCACCAGCGTGAGTTTGGGCATCGTGTCGACGCTATCGGGAGCACCAAGCAGGAAAGCAAGCGCACCGGGTCTCGAGACGGAACAATAAGGATATCAAACAACGCCACCGCGAAGTCATCTAAATACCATAGCTTGAAGGAACGGCTTCCCACGCAAGAAAAGCCACCACCTCCCCAAGTTTCATCGCCGTCGCCAAAACCCTTCATCGTCTCTGTGTAGCACCTCCTGGCAGACTTATTCAAGGCTTTCCTAAAACGTGCGCTAATTTGCTGGCCGCGGGAACGTGTTACAAATAAAGAAAGAAAAAGAGGCAGCGGGCACAAGCACGAGCCGCAGGCGCTGGCTCGTTCTGTTGTTCCCTTGATCTTCAATGTAGCCAGGTGATCAGGTCCGGGTCCCTTTCTTTGTTGCTCACAGGGTGGTCGTGACAGCTGATCGACCGTGTATCAACGATGCTTTGCGTAGTCCTGAGCGTAGTAAAGAAAACTGCGCGAACTAGAATTCACCTATGAACTGAATGGCACTCCGAGATCATTAGTACCGAGCCTGTCTGGCGGATTTGCCACAGTAGTAGGCCACTAGCGAGTAGCGCGCCATCGCGGCTGCAGCGGACCGAATGTTTAACGTAGCGATGGTTTCCAAATGTAAAACGCCGTCGTCATTACTTGCGCTGTAAACATCATGCAGCTGCTTCTTCAACAGAACAGAAGCATTTACCTACGCACTAAGTAGCGCTTTTGTTACACTCATGAGCAGACCAACATTGCGTGATTCCTTGCACCCGGATGTCGCTGGTTCCATCAGTGTGATCTAATCAAGGATATCGACACGCTTACGCGTTTCGCTACGTCGAACAACAACGTCCTTTGGACGGCACTGGCGAAGTGCAGGAAAAGTTAGCGTGGGCTGTAGTCGCAACTGCATTTTTATTGCTCTATTTCGCATCGCTGGCCGAGCTGGAGCATGTTCGCGGCATGCGACACTTTTCAATATCCACTGTAATTAGGACACATTCCAATCACAAGAAAAATTGTGCTTTTCTTATGAGCTCGATGAAGGATAATATAGAATAAAAACAAACAAATGACTTACGAGTGCGAAAAACATTAACGTATGACGGGACGTAAAGTGCATCTCTCTGCTTGTGAGCTAGCAGCTGACCATTCACCGCCACTGTCACTCTCGGCGCGTTGACAACCATCTCCGTCCAGTGAAAAATCCTCGACGTGATGACGGTTTTTTGGAACATCACTGCTGAAAGTAATCTGAGGAATTCTTGCCGCAAAACGACTTCGATAGCACCAATAACGAGTCCTTCACTACGCACAGTACCAACACGGCGTCGCTAACCCCGTTTATCTGAGGGTGCGGGCCGCGGAAATCACTTCACTTCGACACCCGCAAAGAAAAAAATCACTTGCAGTGTGCTGCCATCTATCAACAAACGTAAAAAAAAACAAGTGGCGCAGCATAGGCCAAGGTTTAGAAACGCAAATCACGAGCCTGCGTTACGTTGCGCGTAAAATGAATGTTGTGAAATTTGTGCGCTACAAAAGCACTGACGAGTGCTATACGCACGTAAAAAAGGTGAGTTTTAACTTTAATGGTCCGCCGATAACATTTACCTATTCAAAGTGGCTGCAGAAAATCTCGTGGAGCTGATATGTGTACCCTGCGGGCTATAATCGAAAGCGCGGGTTGCCACAAATTTTCACGAAAGCCTTGCGTATCGCAAGGACGGATCAGATTTATCGTGTCACAGACGGTCCAGTATACTTACTGATTCCCGAAACATGCAAAGTGGTTTGTGTTCGTTCCTTTCTAACACGTTAACATTGCGGCTAGCACCGCCGAACAAGTCCGCCGATTGATCATCCTTGAGAGGACGCTCCTGAATTCCATTAGGCGGTGTGACAGTATATGAACATTGCGAATACGACTCCAAGGCAAATTCGTTTTCTTTCACTCTATCATAATTATCTCCGGCACCCTTCCGCAATGCCGAAATCTTTCTGCACCTAACGTTGCTCTGGACTACCTGCAGTATTGAAGGCGCCGCATACTTCGGCATTTCACGTTCTTTTGTAAACACCATGGCGTTGTTAAGTGATGCAATAATGACATCTCAGTGACATCCCTCATTTCGATAGCATGTGTTGTATGATGACGTAAGAGGACGAAGCTATATTATGATGAGGGTGTTTTGCATCTCTGGGTTTTTAAGACGCCATGGACCACTACTTGTATTTGATAAGCCCTCGAAATGATTCGCCTTGATATACTTTGTTATCTTGTTTATCTAGGGAGACTCGGGTGGACCATTGATGATCAAGACCACATTTAACCGCTTCCAGCAAGTTGGCATCAGTTCGTACGTACGTGGTAAATGCGGTGGCGAACTCCCGGACGTGTACACACGAGTTAGCGGTCACGCCACGTGGCTGAATCGGGCAACCTCCTCGAGTTCCGACTACATGCCTCTCGACATAACAAAGGCCTAGAAGTTCAAGGGAAATCCTTCCTTTATTGCTTGACTGAACTTCGACGTGGTAACACATCCCATACGCCTGGTGGTGTGGGTATGGTCAAATAAACAATCATTTCTTTGACTGCATTCTCAAGTGGTTTTTGATGTTTAGACAGTTTCCGCAAGGTATATCCTTTTGAAAGGAGGATGCCAACATTGCATGCGCTCATGCGCCGAGATTAATGCCAGACGACGTACACATCCGCTTTAGCCTACGCTGATTATTGTTAGAATTGAAGCCACGTGACTGAAGAATAGAGAGAGAGTGAATTAAGCCTATTTACATTCTAGTTTTATTGAAGAATCGCTGTTGGGACCACCAGTTCAGGGCGCTTGTAGCATCAGGCGTTGGCGACAACTGTGGGACGCACAGTGCGTTCCCACGCTTCGCCCTCATGCAGTCATGCAACCGCGTGCGCCATCTTTATTGAAGTTGCTGTAGACGGGAAAGATGTTCCTCTAGAGGAGCTTCATTCAGCTGGGTAGACCATGGCTATTATATGACGCTCCAGGGTCCCGAACTAACGGGAGGTTTCGACTCCTTCCTACGCCTAACCATATGTGGCTTTGCCGTGTCCGCGCAAAAGGGGATCCGGTGGTTGAGCCAAAGCCAGGTGATTGGACCTTTTAGGCCACCACCTGAGGCAACACACTCTTTCCTTTTGCCCCGGCTTTACGTAGACGGCACCCCTGGTTTGACCTACCCCTGGCAAATCGGCAGTCGCCTTTTCCCATCCCCCTCTCTGATCTTTTTCTTTCCTGTCCTCTTTCTCATCTGTCCTGTCTTCTAATATGTTCTGTTACTTCCCCATGTTCATAGGCGGCTTGGGTTAACCTTGTGCAACTAGCCATCCTTGGCCTACGTGCGTTAGGTTATCGTAGCGGTGTACGGCTGGTGTCTGCATGTTTCTTTTTTCACGAATCTTGTAGCATCCACTTGTAGGGCTCCGTGGTGTGTGGCCACCATTGTTACTGAATTATATTCCACTATCATGCATAGTACTTTTTCCACTTCTCAGTTATAGTGCCGCTTCAAAGCGCGTACGCACCAAAGAATTTTTCTTTTTCAGCCGACCCAAAGAATGATTCTCCCGCTATCACGTCGTACGCAGTGAGAAGTCCAACAAAACAGCCAGAACAGTGTCCCCGTTCATAGTGTTGCGGTTAATGACAGCCTCGCTGATGACTATAAAGTTACAAAAACAAAACTAGCTAGTGGAGACCTTCTTTCAGAAGCCTGTGACAAAAATCTATTTGACAAGCTAAAGAACCTTGCAAAATTCGGCCATATTCCCATCAGCGTAACAACCTATCGATCCATGAACTCTGCAGGTGGATTGCTTCTCGGCCTTTTGGCTAAGATCAAAGTGTACTCTGCAGGTGGAGTTGTTTCTGGCACAGACCTTCTTGACCTGAAGGAGGCTGAACTCCTCCAGGGCTTGAAAGAACAGCTAGAATGTGACCAATGTGAAGCGAATCATCATCCGAAGAAACAATATGGAAACCCCCACGAAACACTTGGTACTGACCTTTTCCACCAGTGAACTACCACAAACAATAGAAACTGGCTATACTAAGACATCGATCAGACCCTACATACCAAACCCCCGCCGATGTTACCAGTGTCAAAGGTTCGGCCATGGCTCTCAGGGCTGTCGTGGTCGACCTGCTTGTGAAAAATGTGGCATCCAAGGCCATGTCTCTGGCAAATATAATAAAACCCCATATTGTGTAAGCTGTGACAGAGACCACGCGGCATGTTCACGTTCTTTTTCACAGTAGAAAAATAAAAAAAAACCTTATCACAATGAAGATTCGCGAAAACATCTTCTTCAAAGAAGCACGCCGAAGGTCATCAGCTTTTGATGGCACAACTTGCGCTGATGCGGCACGTCAGAGGACACCGTCACATCACCCCCGCAACTACCTAGACCCACGCAAAGTGAGCCATCAGGCGGGGTGGCCGCCCCCTGCTCCACCTACCAAGCCAGAGACTCAGGCGACTCCAGGGACGCCGGGTATACCAACCACATCTCACCAGGTGATGTCGCAAATGCTCAATAGCAGCATGCGTACGCGGGCGTCTAGTGCCTCACATGAGGCAATGGACCTAAACACGGTACCTCAGGTGCCGGAAGTGCAGCGTGGCTCCCTGGAGTGCGCTACCCAAGAAACCAAGAGACCAAAAACAGAGCATGATGACGGCCCTGCTACTTAAGCTACAACTTACCACTTGAACGGTCACTTCATTTTCGTACACACAGCATTACATTCCACCAATATGGAAACAAAGATTATACTACGGAACGTCAGAGGCCTTCTTAAAAACCTCGACGACGTCCAAGAACTTCTACACAAACTCTCAGCAAAAGTTACAGAAAACCTGCTTACAATCTAAACACACCAACTTTTTACGCAGGTACATTATTTTCCGAAAGGACCACAGTGATTCCCTGGCATCATCTGGAAGTGTATATGTTACAGATAAGCAAGGTATAGCAAGTAAACACTTAAAACTCCAAACGACTCTTGAGGCAGTTGCTGTTCGAGCGATGCTTCTAATCAAACTCGTCACCCTTTGCTTTATATACATACTTCCATATTTTCAACTCCACAAACGCGAATTACAGTCCTTAATAGATGAACTTCTCGAACCCTATCTTGTTATAGGGAACTTTAATGTACATAGTAGTCTATGGGGTGACTGTCGTTGCGACGCGCGAAGTCCCCTAATTAAACTGTTCCTTTGCTCTTCCGGTGCCTGTCTCCTGAATCGGAAAGAGCTTGCATACTACAACCTCGCTAACTGTACCCCCTCCTCCATAGACATAAGCATTGCATCTCCATCCCTCCTAGCTTTACTCACAGGGATAACCATAAATAATTTTTATGTAAGTGACCATTTCTCAGTAGTCTTAAGTACACCAATATCATATGAATGTCCTCCACAGGTTCCCAGATGGTTCACCGAAAAAGCCGATTGGAAACAGTTTCAAAACGATACCCTCTTAACATGTACTGAATTGTGTGCGTCAAGCATAGAGCCTGCTGTGGACTACTTCACAGGTTTTCTAATGGACTTTACCACCAAATGTATTCCTAAAAAAATGAACTACCTGGCAAACGATGTGTCCCTTGGTGAAGTAATGAGAAGTAATGAGTGTGTAAAAGCGCGTAAAAAACAAAGCAAAGCGTAGAGATTGCTGCAAGAATAACCTATGGCCGAGAATCTCACAAATTTCAAGAACATAAAATCCCAGGGTAGGAGAACGCGCAGACAGGCAAGAGGTAAAGTTGGAAAAAATTTATCTGGCATCATATTTTACACGTTGGGGTAAGGTGTGGAACCCGGAAAGAAGGGCGGAAGGAAAGCAAGCATATGCGCTCCATCTGGTGGACGAGCAAGGTGACAGCTTGGAATACCAGGCAAATCACATAAGCGCACACTTTGAGCAAGTTTCCATCTCGTCACACTGCTCTCATAAGTTACAACGGTATAGTACAAGAGTGGAGAAACAGAAACTAGATACGACATGTACACACTACGAGGCATGCAACCAACCTTTCACCCTAGCAGAACTACATGCATCTCTAAACTGCTAAAGCACTTCCGCTCCGGGGTCTGACCATGTGGTCTTTGAAATTTTGAAGGACCTACCTCTCAAAAAGCAAAAAAAAACCTCACCCTACCTCTACAATGTCATCTGGTTTGCCGGCGACTTTCCTTCGAGCTGGAAAGAGGCCATTGTTATTCCATATTGAAAGAAGGCAAGGATTCATCCTCCGTTACAAGTTACAAGCCCATAGCACTGACAAGCTGCCTATGCAAACTTTTCGAAAAGATTATAAATCACCGACTCGTACACTTCCTTGAAACTAACAGCCAACTTGATCTGTACCAGTGTGGGTTTCGCGATTGCAGATCCACCATTGACCACCTGGTACGTATGGAGGCACAGATACGAGATGCTTTTCTTCATAAGCGATTTTTCCTATCTGTCTTTCTCGATATGAAGAAAGCTTACGACACCACATGGCACTTTGGGATAATGCGGGACCTCTCACACTCAGGTGTCCGAGGAACACGCTGAGCATAACTCAGAGTTATCTGTCGGATTGCACTTTCTATGCTCGAGTGGGGAATGTCTTGTTACTTTTATATAAAAATGAATACCTTGCATACCTGTATTCCATAAAACATGTCATATTGTACATACGTCGACGACGATAGGTTACAAATCATGCAACCTCACAATGTGCGAGTGGCAGGTCCAACTCTGCTTGAATAAGGTAATGAAGCGGGCAGACCAGAATAGATTCATCGTTAAGACACAAAAGAACACCAGCATTTTATTCTCAAAAAAGAGAGGTCTCCATCCAGAACCGGACATTGACCTGCACGGTGAGAGGCTACCAGTGAAATCTGAGCAAAAATTTTTGGCCATCATTTTAGACAAGAAAGTAAAATTCATTCCTCACATTTAACATCTCAAAAACAAGTGCCTGAATGCAATGAATGTATTCAAGGTTTTATCGCGGACATTATAGGGTAGTAATAAAAAATGCCTGATGAATCTTTCTAAAAGCCTAATATGCACACGCTTTGATTATGGGGCGATCATTTATCAGTATGTAGCACCAAGTACCTTGCAAATGCTTGACCCTGTCCACCATTTGCATCTGACTTTCTACGTGTGCTTTTTTGCACCAGCCCCGTAAAAAGCCTCCACGTTGAGTCAAATGAGTGGTTGCTTCATCTGCAAAGAACTTACGTTTCCTTTGTATATTTCTTTAAGGTAAAATCAGACAAGAAGCGCCCCTTATACTCCGCTACTAATGATTTATCGAGCTCTATTCTATTTCAAACCAGGCCTTCGATGAGGCAGCCCTACTCTGTTAGCCTGAACGGTCTAGCTGAGGAAGCTGGTGTGTCACTTGGACATAGTTTAATGGTTTCTGCAGTATGCCCGCCACCGTGGCAGTGGCAAACTATAGACTACGATGTGTCTTTCCTAGAAGTTACAGAACACGCGCCTATCACCCATATACAACCATACTTCCTGGAACTTCAACACAAATACACACGGCCTGAGTTTTTTACAGATGCCTTGAGACCTAACTCTTCTATATCGTACGCTGCGGTCGGCCCATCCTTTTCAGATGCTGGCCCTCTATATCTAGACACAAGCATCTTCACAGCAGAAGCTTACGTGATACTTCTGGCCGCTAAACACAACAAACAATTACAATTACAAAGAGCAGTAATTTATACGGACCCCTTAGTGCAGTACAAGCTCTACAAACTCTTAAAAAAACCCATCCTCGTCTCACTTTATTCTATTTTATGCACACTTTACACACTCAAACAACCTGTGTTAGTGTGCTCGGTTCCAGGGAGCTGCAAGATCCAAGGCAATATGATGGTGGGCCACCTGACTGCATCCGTCCACGAAAGCACCGCCACTACACCCATATATATCCCGGCCCTTTAGCTTAAACAATATCTCAAAAGAAAGCTCAGGGATTACTGGCAGAGCAAGTGGGATCGACACAAACAAAACAAACTACACTTTATTAAGCCACACTTCGGTTATTGGCCGCTAGTATCGAAATAACGTCGTACAGAGGTAACACTAACAAGGGATAGGACACACACAGATCTGTTGTCTGGTGGCGATATACCACTGTATGACACATGTGGTGAAGCACTAAAAGTTCTTCACATTTTATTCCAGTGTGAACAGTTAGACACTCTAGGAAGACAACACAATACTTTCAATTACCATACCGACAAAATACACCATTACACCCTGCAAGGTTTCTCGGCAGGAAACCACTTTTCACTCATTAATCGTTGCTAGCTTTTTTAAAGAAATGTCCGCTTCTAGAATGTAATATACCAAGGCAATGCGTAGCGCGACCTCTCAAACGAGGTTGCAGCTGCGGTGGCTGCAGTGAAAACCACTTGCATCGCGGCCCTTGGACACAAGGGCGCTGATGAGACACTTGTGCTATTTCCAATTATCTTCACACACGCTTTTATTCTCAGAACCTTTCGCCACCCATATTTCTATAACTTTCACACCATTGCCATTGTTTTATTACTTCTATGTTTTACCAACTTTAGCACGAATAATTTTAAGGTCCGTATACAGCAACCAACCATATTCATTGTTCACATCTCGTCTTATGACCTGGCTCTCTTTGGTCATGAAATGGCTCTTGCGTCACAAAACACCACGCACATAATCATCATCATCGTCATCATCAATAGAACTGTTGGGCATCCTCTAATAAAGGGCGGCCCTACACCAGTTCCTCAGATTTACATATTCAAGACCACAGATTACCTTATTGCAAGAAGTATGGGTAAATACAGTTTCTCTGTCGTGCTATAAATTGTACGTAATCAACAGGTCGAAGGGTGGGGGGGAGTTTCAACCGTGGTCTCTAGAAACACGATTTTGTCGAAAATGACCTAAATATTGATAGGTACAAACCTGATTACCTTTTTGATGATCTTGTCCCGAGATGTGAGCTAAAGAAATAGTGTAATCTCAAAGGGGTGGTGCCACCAAATTTTGAGGCTACCCCGAGCCCGTTGTGGGTGTCTTCTGTATGCATGGACTTTCCCCACTGAGGGTTGGACACGGCAAACGCGTAGAAAATATTTTAATTCACTTCTAAAAGTGTAGCCGAATGCTCACTGTCGTGATATAATCCCATCGCTTGCGCAGCAACACTGACGTTCAAGAATAAGAGATGCAACGGCAGTTGTGACGTCACACCAAATTTGTAGTGACATGAGTTACCTCCGCCATCTTCGCAATGAGGCAGCTGTTACGAGTGTGCAGGCCTCTCTTGCAGAGACACTGTGTGCGTCTGTCAAGGACACTGGGTGCTTTCTAAGAGACACGCCACGCATCTTTCACGGATAACGAAGGCGTCCGTCAGAGACGCTGCGCGCTTTCAGCAGCGGGGCTGCCCCCTCCTCCTTCAGCGTACTGTGTATACGTTGTAAATATAAACGCTTTTTTTTCTTCTGGCTGCTTTTTGCCTTGCCATTGCCTAGATGCTACTGCAGGTGGTCATGGCGACTGTCAGCGCGTTTGTTTTGCTGGCGCTCGCGTGTCACGTGTGTGTGAGAGCAGACGAAACTCAGAACGATGTGCGTCACAGGCTTGTCTGGTCACGTGACCAAGCCAATTATCCATTGACGTCACTGTCCGAGTCGGTGCCGCCAAACCAAAACCGAAAGTGGTTTCCATAAGTAGAGCAACAATAAATAATCGCTTTTTTTCAACTTGCCCACCATGATTGGCAACTCCGTATGAAAAGATTCTGCTGTATGTCACACTCATCGAGTTGGTAGGAAAGTTTTCCTGGGCTAACGGGAGGGTAGAATTCGTAAGCAATCATCATATTGTTAGCACAGAGCTGCAGGTACGGAGGGAACTCTCAAGGTCCTTCAAATGCGTAAACCGGGACTATTTGCTTCATATCAGGGAGACAAGAGAGGATGAATCTCTGGAGGACATTCAAGATTGGCTGGCTAGTCAGTGGGCAGCGAATGAGTCAATAGAAAAAAATCTAGACGTCAATAATATGAATGGAATTATCAAACTTCATAGACGCCAAATAGTCTTCATGTTCCCGATGTAAAACGCAAAGACCAATCGTAGACCTTGAGACCAGCATACTCACTTATTCACACCCAGTGGGAGCTAGTAGAAAAAAAAACTAAATGGCCAATATCAGATTTCGTGGTCGTGTGTATTCCGCGCAAGATGTTGATTGCTTTTCATGTTCATGCCACTTCATGGCCATACATTTGAACTACTCACTTTTTTATCTTAGCACTGTTTTCATAAACTTTTTGTATCACTTTTTTGTGATGTTATACCTATATGTTTATTTCATATTTGTTGTGCATGATTGACTGCCATTCCTGCTGCTTTGTCAATTTATGAACGGCGTCAGAACCTCGTCAAGCAGTCCCGTACGTCACCTTATCTAAAGAAAATAAAATTATTGATTGATTGATTGATTGATTGATTGATTGATTGAATAAAACGAATGAACAATTTTAATTTTTTTAATAGACGTTATCCGAAATACCCCCAAAAACGCACATTAGAGAACCGGATCAACGACCTTCCAGTGTAGGTCAATTTCCCTAATCGGATGCTTCCTATGACTTAGCACGCGCTGTTAAAATCTATGACATCATGGCGTTTGCCGCGAGAATTTAAGGCGGCACCACCGCAAGCATTTCCTCTTTGGGCCTTTTCTTGCCTACGAAGCAACTTCTCATTGTAAGACTTGTGTTTTCGATAACCTGGCTCAGTAATTTACTCATATGCGAAAAATTGCATTGCCTTCCTGTAAACAAAAACTAGGCAACCTTCCATTCAAAAGAAGATTTTATTTAGGAGGGGAATAGGTGACAATCTCCTAAGAATCATACGACACAGCACACCACTTTGACGAGTGAATTGCCTTTATCGAAGAAATGAGACTTGTGGTAATGCAGCTATAGATATATATATCTGCCATAACACGCGTCTCACTTCGTCGATCAAGACAATTCACTCGTCAAAGCGGTGGGCTGTGTCGTATGATATATATATATATATATATATATATATATATATATATATATATATATATATATTGTTCGCGTTGCTATTTCTATGGACAAAAGATGCTGATATGGATGTCCATACGTGCAGATGTAGGACGTCTTGCCTAACTGTAGGACGCCAGCGGCATCGAAGAAACAAGAACTCCAGGGCCGACCTGCTTAATAATTTTTCGCGCTTCTTAAACCATACGTTACGTGCAATCCAAGACGATTGCTATATTTAAATCGGCATCCGTTGGCGCTGATATACCGCAATAGTTTCGCAGGTGTGTCTGGTTAACCTCTCTGACTTGCCCCTTTTGTTTTCTTCCTTCCTTCGGGGGTTTCGTTCAAAAAATAAGAAGCAGCTGTCACACTGAAGATCCCATCAATAGGATTTCCATCCTATTCCGTGAGTGACTTCCTTCACACAATGCAGGTCAAACAGCGAGTTCATTGTTGATATACCTATAGCATATCATGTTCTATTTACTTATAAGCGTAAAATAGCTAGCAAGAAACTTTGAGGGAGCCTTCACGCTCGTTATCCACCGTTCGCTCTCCTGCATCAAAGATCATATTTCAAGCTGGCACTGGCTCCTAACGAACCATAGGTAATTTTTTCTGTGTCATGAGGGCTTGGGGGGCCTTTAATTTGTGTAATAGCAATCAATTGTTGACTACAAGTACTTTGAAATGCCTTCAATGGTCAGATGCCTTCTGACCGACTGAGGCATCAAATGCCTTCTGTCGATCAGAGCGAGCTGCACTCGCTCTGACCGACAGCCATTCATGAAAAAGTATAAATTGATGCTTGCGAGGATAAATAGAAGCGTGATAATTCATTTTCCCTCAATTATTCTATTAGACATGTGGGACACATCGCCAATAATGAGCACAGGTTTGTCTTCAGTGCTAAGCGCATTCATTACAAAGAGCACAGACGTTTTTGAAGAAAAACGTAGCTCAAAAGGAACAGGAACGGGGGAAAAGCTCAGTACTGCTGCTGTCGTGTCGTTCTTGCTCATTTTGCATTACGGTATTTTCTGAAGGAGTGGTCACACAATTTTCCCAGTGAAACGTACGACTCAGCGCACCCGAGAGTGCTTGGGGATACCATTCAAGATTTCTATCTATCTATCTATCTATCTATCTATCTATCTATCTATCTATCTATCTATCTATCTATCTATCTATCTATCTATCTATCTATCTATCTATCTATCTATCTATCTATCTATCTATTTATCTATCTGTCTCTGTGTCTGTCTGTCTGTCTGTCTGTCTGTCTGTCTGTCTGTCTGTCTGTCTGTCTGTCTGTCTGTCTGTCTGTCTGTCTGTCTGTCTGTCTGTCTGTTCATATGTGAATGTTGTGCAACCATGTACGCATTTTGCAGCCGTCAAGAGTGTCAACGCATTTCAAAGACGTGTGCTGGGGCTTCTTATATTTGACGGCATCGTATATTGCTTATTGCGTGCCGAACAAAACTTTCTTATTGAGCCAGTGCAAGTTGCGGGATCAGTTATTGCCAGAGTTGTCAATTTAGATTGATGTAAACCACTCTAAAGATTGGTCTCTCTAGACCTCAGAAGACGTTAAAAAATACTGTGGTGAAAATTTCAAAATATTCTACTTCAGTGCCTTTTATGAATGTTCAAAAAAATGCATTTTTCAATAACCTTCTTGGTACTTTTCATAATTCTATCATGACCTTTCAAAGCGAATTTTGCCCCGCCGCGGTGGTCTAGTGGCTAAAGTACTCGGCTGCTGACCCACATGTCGCGGGTTCAAATCCCGGCTGCGGCGGCTGCATTTCCGATGGAGGCGGAATTGTTGTAGGCCCGTGTGCTCAGATTTGGGTGCACGTTAAAGAACTCCAGGTGGTCGAAATTTCCGGAGCCCTCCACTACGGCGTCTCTCATAATCATATGGTGGTTTTGGGACGTTAAACCCCACATATCAATCAATCATTTCAAAGCGAATTTCCCTCAATTGGCCAGTACAAATTATAACAGTGGTGCAAAGCATACATGATACCTAAGAATGGCAAGAACTTTACATCTCGAAATAGCCCTTTACAGCAGCACCGAGTTCGAGTGGTAATGCGAAAATAAAGCAGTCAGCCGCGTGAAAACTTATTACGCAGAAGAATGAAAACATACTGTGATTGAGCGATGGATTGAATGGTTGAAAGTTTTAGGTATGGAGCTTCTCCTGTGGCCTAATTGGTGGTACAAAAATAGGCGACACTGACTCTTCGAGGAGTGAGAACGAAGCTTTAGCGTTTTTGTCGGGGTATCTCTGCGGTGCGAGTAGATCACCACAACGCGTTCCCGTGGGATGTATATTGTCTCATTCCTGAGGCTACCTTTGACAGTGTGAGACGATATCAAGAGTTCGAAAGTGACTTTCGTTATCGCATGAAAGAAAGAAGTGTAAATGCAAGGGATAGTTTTCTTCGTTAGAGACAAAATTAATCAAAACACACAATTATGCCGGGGTAAATATTGAACATATTTAAAAAAAATATATGTAATGTAAATGTTTACAACTACCTCAAATTACATCCCCTATATGTTCCTTGGTGTCATTTACTGTTGTCAGATCACATGACCGTTAGGTCATCCCACCGAACGGCCTACTATATACGCGCAATACATCTAAAGACAAATGGGACCTTTTAGCCCCGCCATGGTGGCCTAGTGGCTGAGAGACTCGGCTGCTGACCCGCAGGTTGCGGGATCATATCCCGGCTGCGGCGGCTGCATTTCCGATGGAGGCGGAAATGTTGTAGGCCCGTGTGCTCAGATTCGACTGCACGTTAAAGAACCCCAGGTGGTCTGAATTTCCGGAGCCCTCCACAATGGCGTCTCTCATAACAATGTGGAGATTTTGGCACGTTAAACCTCACATAACAATCAATAAGACGACCTTTTAGGCTATTGTGGAAAGCCATAGGAGGGTCCCGCCACGGTGTTCTAGTGGCTAAGGTACTCGGCTGCTGACACGCAGGTCGCGGGATCGAATCCCGGCTGCGGCGGCTGCATTTCGATGGAGGCGGGAATGTTGTAGGCCCGTGTGCTCAGATTCGCGTGCACGTTTAAGAACCCCAGGTGGTCTGAATTTCCGGAGCCCTCCACAACGGCGTCTTTCATATTCATATGGTGGTTTCGGGACGTTAAACCCTCTACACATCAATCAATCAAATCACCAAAGCCCTAGGAGGCAGTTCTTACTGTAACGCAATAAAAGTGAAGCATCAGGAAATACCCTACACCGCAGTTCACGAAATCAACGTGGAGGGATCTAGAGCAACTTCTTAAGTGCAGTGAAGGCGTGATGTTTAGATGCCAATATTTCTGTACTGTGAGATACGTCAAACTTTCTGTCTCAACATAAAAAGCACAGTATCAAGAAGCTCTCTCTCTATGCGTAGCTGCCGAGACTGCGACACAAAAATGACTCCGACAGTAGTGAAATCCCTAATAGGGCTGAGCCTTCTCCTGGTCACGCTTCATGGGGTAAGTCAGAATTTTCTCTTTGATTTTTTTTGCACTACATGATTCACAATAACATCTTCAATCGCTATTCTGAGCACATTTTTGCAGAGATGCTTGGCCACCAACTACACAGTGTCTCTTAACTTTTTATAAAGTGGGCAACAACTTTATCATGTACAGACATCAATGCAGGATCGAATAAAATAACTTATGCTCATCATCATAAGAAATAACTCCGGCCACTGCACAGCGAAGGTATCTCCCATGTTTTTTTACACTAACCTGGTTTTCTGATTTTTGTAGTCAAGTCATTTCTGCAAGCTTCCTTAACACATATCCCATCCAAGTTTGCAGCCGTCTCACGCGTTTTTCTTCTCTTCAAATTCACTCAATTACTCTTACTGACCAGCACTTATAATGCCTAAATACAGTAATTATGTGCAAAAGTACCATAGTAAATACAAACTTCCATAATATTATTATTGAGAGGTGAAATAAAAATTGAAATTTCGTTCTACAAAACTCTGAACCACTAAACTAAAAGGCATTTCATCTGCAAAGATGAAATGACGCACGTCATCAAGAACCTATTTATTCTGCACAGTTAAAAATATTGTGAGCCTATTGCTGATTCCAGGAAGCTACGTGTTTTTGGAACCAACATTCTAAGTAAGAAAACTTGATTTCATTCATTCCTTCATTAATTCATTCAATTTTTTTACTGAACGCTACTTTGTCGATGGTGCATTGCACTTACTGCTTCTTTCCTTATACAAAACGGACCATATTATTTGATGGAAGACAAGTTTTTCAGAGCATGTTTCTTTGTTTGATACTACTTTAATGAAAGCTAGCTTATAAATTGAGAGGGAGAAATAAACTTAGAGAAAAGGCAGGGAGATGAACTGAGCATTGGTCATGTAGGGTAGCCTACAAGTGAGAATTCGGAAGGTTATATCAGAAGGTATAAAAAACACAGGAGTAAGAACAATAACAATGAAGAGTTAGCTTCAAAGTGCACATCACGGACTTGGCACTTGTGATGGCACTCGTGAAGCACAACAGTGTTTTCGTGGCCTTGTTCATGTACAAAACCATCGGACTAAGGCACCCAGAATGATATTTCTGATAGTGGTCTTGCATCTAGAGGCTGGAGTTTATTTTCCAGAGCATGCTGCTGAGTCTGGCAGAATAGGAAGCCACATAGAAAGAATCTAATGAAGGTATAGGGAATGAAAAAAGTACATAAGTGAGCGTATTCTAATTATTCCGGTATATAGTATTTGTGATATTTACTTATCGCACATATACACCACAATATAACAATTGCTTAAAGCAGTATAGTTATATCCGCTATATGTTCCTTGGATTAGTATATGCTGCGCTACAAACGTTACAGACTTCAACAAAGTTTTTCTTTTTTTTTCAGCTGTCTGCGCAAAAGGTGACGCTAAATCCTAAAGGCAAGTTGCCCCTTCATTTTTTTTTACTCAACTTTAAATGCCGCATTACTTACAACCTGCAAATGAGCAATTTTCATGACCGAAGTGGTTTCACTAGCTTTTACATAACTGAATTGGGACTGCATTACAAAAACAGAGCTATAACAGGCAACCGTTTGCTGAACGTTTGTCAATATACTTATTTGCCTTTTTGTTATAGTTGCATGTTTCTTGTTTTGGCTGTTTTAGCATGTTTCCCCAGTTGTAATAAAATACCCACCGTTGCCTAAATTACCGTGTTTTTACCTGTCATTTGAAAATATTAAAATATAGTTACGATCTCGTTTATTCAATGGACATGAGAGTTTGCATTTTTACACAGCCACAGCTCGAATAAGCAATCACAAACGAAAAAAAAAACTACAAGGCCCGCTTTTGGCCGCTTATCCAGCACAAATGAGAAGTCTAAAGATCTTCGTTAAAGCCAGGAACATGACAGAAATCTTCACTGTTCATATCTAAAATAGAGATATAAAGACGAAGCTACACAAGTTGGCCATTAAAACACCACAATGCTCAGGAAGTTGCGCACGAAAGTGCGCAGCTCGGGGCTTCTAGGATTACAGACATGATTAGGTGCCTGTTAATTATCTAGGACACAGCAATATGTCTGTCTTCCGGGCATCGTAATCTAATAATCTGCTGCTCACCAATTTATTTGCAGGTTGTGGTGTGTCCTTTCACAAGACCATGATAGTGAATGGCACTGAAGTCAAAGAAACTCAGTATCCGTGGATGGTACGGTATTATTCCCAAATCGTTTTAAGCAATGTGTGACCTGACTTAACGTGCACTTGCGGATTACAGTGGAAGTGCAAACACAGGCATGCCAATTATAGCATGTACAATGAGGGCCTATCACAGCATAGGTGTCTGCAATGTCTGCTGTTTTGACTGTCAGTTATACAGACTGGAAATATGTCAAGATGCAAGACAGCAGCTTTTTCATCTCGCGGTCTTGTTCGTTAGGACGTTCAGTGTGTTTTTGACACTGTATTGAATTACCCATAGAATATTTGATTCACTGACTTATTCACTGAATAATATTGCGACGTCTTTGCGCTCTCTATTCCACACCATACACGAGGAGCATTTTTTTATTAGAAATTTGATGACGCACTTCTTATATCTATCTTGTTCCTAGTTATTTTCCTTTTTATACAAAGAGGAGGGTGCGTTTTTGTTGACTAGCATGTCTTTTCTTTCTTTCCTCGTTTTTGTCTTTCACTTAGATAAAGAAGAGTGCCCAGAAAATATTTCACAAAGAACTCTTATTCTACGCTCTGTAAAATAGTCACAAGAATAAAACATCATACACAGCGATCTTACAGTTCCTACGTTACGAATACCTCTGGTATACCTAAGGTCCACATGCAAGTCGTGTAACCACATGTGAATTAATACTTCGCACTTTATTTCAAAATGATATAAATGTGTATGCAACAGAGATACTTTACGATCACACAAAACGCACACCCAGTATAGAGTTGGGGCGTCCATATGAAAACTAATTTGCCTATTTGAAACGTGCTCCACTACATGCGTACAAACTAACCTATATTGCTGTGTGATATTCCATGTGGTTTTGTATTATGTGCACTATTGTTACATTTTGCTAAATGTTTTCTTTCCAAGCGACAAAGAGCAGCGCATGTCATTGTAAGAAAGCCAACCTCTCCTATTCCTTGTGTCAATAGAAAACATTCAAACGATTTGGCGTTAACAATCGATGACATGGATCCTTAGATGAAAACGTTATGTGCGACCCCATTGATTTCACCCGTCTTCACGGCTTCGACAAAAAGTTGATTATGAGACTTGAACTCAACGACTGTTTTGCGTTTTCTCTGCCCGCCAGGTGTTTCTGGAGCTGCAATACGCTGACGCTGCAAGAGCTTGCGGTGGTACAATTATTACTAAGCGCCACGTTCTCACAGCCGCCCACTGCCTAGTATTGTAAGTAAAAATGGCATCCAATATGGCTTTGGCAGAGTGGAATTGACCTCGACGACCAAACACATTATTCCGAGCACGATACAGTCGCAGGAATGACGTCAGCAGGACTTAGGGACATGTACGCGTAGCGCCATCTCTCGACGGTGGCGCCGGTAGCTGGCAGTAACTAAATGTTAAATAGCGAAAAAGAAAACATCTGGTAAGAAACTAATTATTGAAAACAAATGCTAGTTTTATGCAGCAGTGATATATTTGAACTATTTGTTAAAAGTACAGGGTTGCATTAAAAAAAAAGCCATGTGGATGTAATGTCATAATGGGTCCTCAGGTGTTTCCAATGGGTGGTGTTCAATTATACTGGGAGGCTACACCTTTTTCGCGCGGCAATGCAGTTTTGCCGTAATGTTCTAGCTCGTCTCTTCTGTGTAGAACCCGGAGTCGTTTTCAATATATTTTTTCAAGAGATATGACTCGTTCGCCTATTTCCATTCGGTTGAGGCAAGTGGTTGCGCGTACAGATGGCCCGTAATCTGGGGAATGTTTACAGTGAGTGAAACCACTATGGTGCAGCGCAGCCCCGAAGTTTTTTTTTCCCCGCTTTCTTCTTTCGCGGGGGAAGTGCAGGGGAGATCGCCTAGCTGGGATAGCCTTTGCACGTGTTTTGCACATGTTTTAAAATGGCGGGCCTACCAGGCTTCTTTCAACCAATAAATGAGGAGCATATTGTTATCTTGTTCTTTTTGTCACGTCTCTTATCCCTTCATCTAGATGTGTCGCTTCGCTCAACGTTGTCGAAGCACCCACTTACCATGCAATGCATTTCATTGGACGCGTCCACCTTGATTGATTGATTTGTGGGGTTTAACGTCCCAAAACCACCATTTGATTATGAGAGACGCCGTAGTGGAGGGCTCCGGAAATTTTGACCACCTGGGGTTCTTTAACGTGCGACGCGTCCACCTTCATGACACGAATGATTGCACTGTACGCAAATACTTCACATATGCTTGAAGTGTTGTTATAGCGTCTCAAATGAAATAAAACTATGGTCACAGGTATGCGTACTCTATCGCCAAGTTTAACACACATGACTGCGCATTTGAACACCGTGAAACCAATTCCTCACCAAAATCTACGAAGGGGTGTAGCTCGAGCTCCAAGCCATAACTGAACGAATGGTGCAAGAAACTGGCACTAGTAACGAACAGCAAAAGCAGCATTGACTTTAGATGTTGTTAAGTGACAACGCTTTTCTTGTGTTATTCGATAAACTGGGTTTCTTGGGCCAACAATGTGTTTTTTTCATGCAAAAAAAACGCTACTTGGCACGTAAATGTGGGTGCACTTTCATCAATGCCTTCCTTCAACAATTGCCATTTTTTAAAACTTCGGCGCAGGGACAATATATACGTGCAGAAGGTTGTTGTTACATACGGCAGTGTGGACCGTCGTAATGGCAAGAAGGTCGAGGCTTCGAAGATGATCATTCACAAGGGTTACCACATGACGAAGCACGTGAACGACATAGCCCTCCTTGAGGTACAGTAAATCTATCCGCATACTAGCACACCCGCTATAATGCAGTGAAGAAGAATGGCGATTTGAGCTAGTTGGTTTGAATTCATGATAATAAGGGTTGCAGCGCGAGCACGAATGTGCTAGAAGAAACAGACGAAAGTCGAGGCACGGAAGGCAAAGAGGACAACACGAGCGCTGTGTTGTCCTCTTGCTCGTGCTGTCCTCTTTGCCTTATATGCCTCGACTTTCGTCTGTTTCTTCTAGCGCATTCGTGCTCGCGCTGCAACCCTTATTAGCTATAATGCAGGTTGATTCATGGGAAGTGGTGTTTACATTGCACCTTTTCTTTGAGCGCAAAAAGAAGCAGTGAAGACACCTAGGCAGTATTTATGTCTTGTGAGTGTGAGAGTACTAACTTCCGCTGAGTGTGCAACATGAAGTGCGTTGCATCCCCGAATGCGCGGGAGGCAGATCCTGCAAATGTGGGGCGAATTGGGCAAGCTATACTGTTTAGCAACTCTGGTGTTGGTATTATTGTCATTGTGTGCTGCTTGTTTCAAAACCGATAAATGTATGCCACGTATTTCAATTTCGCGCAAAATTTTGAAAACCAGAATTTAAAGGAACTTTAGGACTTTAAATATTTTTCAATCTTTTGCATTTAATAAATACATGCTCATAACTTTTTCTTAACCTTCGTACGTTGAGCCGGTTTTTTTCAACCGCGATGTATTACACTTTTTAATTATTACTCATTGTGCGTGCCCTCAAGATTTAGGACTTCAAATTAAATTGACATGGAACGGATTAATGAATTGGTAGATGGATGGATAGACGCATTGATGGATGAATGAATGGGTAGATGAAAGCTGAGGCTCCATCTTTTAGATGGGGCACTGGCTATGTCACTTAGATGTAACTCCTGAAGACGTAACTCTACGTATCGAAAAACTAAATCTTACTCCTCTGTAACATTTAGCCGCCAATCCGATCAGCTGCTCTTTGTTGTTTCTGACTGCTCGCATTCTACATTTATTTCACATTCCCCAAACCAAAGTGTCTTGAATGCCTTATTGTAGTGAGGCTGCCTTAATTTTTCATGTGCGTTTCATTTACGGTTCAACAAGCGTCTCTTCTCCGGAGAAGGGCTATTTTAGTTATTTCAGCCGATATGATTATCTTAAACTACAAAAATTGTCTTCTACCGGAGCTGTGTATGGCTAAGAGGTAGCGAATTGCGTCGGTTTGTGTGCGCGCAATCTTCTATAACACAACTCACATTTTCGAAGAAGGTACAAGTGCAGAAAGAGACGCGCAAACACTCTTTTATCCGCCCATATGGAACAGTGGGACCTGTGCATCAGAGAAAGAAAGAGAATGTGCGATTTTGGAGCGAGCTCAAGAACAATCCCAAAACAGAAAAGCTAAGCGCACGACTCGCTGTGCCAGTCATGACGTCATTGTTTACCTCACAGACGAGAATGCACAGCAACATCTATACAACTGCTATACGTACGCCACGATTAGTCGGAATAGCAGGCTACTCACTGAGACTTAATGAAAAATTCCGAAAGACTTTAAAATGAACATTTGGGAAGTAGAGGAAGAAATAGACGCAAGATATGGTAGTTATCAGGGCGGCTGGCTACCTTTTGCTGGGAGGAAATTTAAAGTGAATTAAAGGTGACTAGAGAAAGGCATTAAAACAATGCGGAAGAAAATAATGAAAAAAGGACAATAATGCGATGAACGGCCCTTAAAGTCTATCTCCGAGACCAGTTTTCCGCGAGACATGCAACAATGACCCCTCGAGATCTGTGCATAGGACAATTTCCGCCGATGTCGTAAGATCCTTCCCTGACAATGGGCGATTGGCAAGTCTGTTTAACACTTTTCAAAGTTCTTTGTGTTTTTTTTTTCTCTTGAACCTAAATGAAGACGTTCAGATAGATGAATTATTGTTTATTCGCCGTTAACTCAGTAAATAACACCGAGGCCACAGGCTTTAACCTTTCTGGTGATGCATCTGTACAAAGCACTCAGGCTGCGTTTGTCCTGCTCAAGGCCTCGTTAAACATCCCTGGTTCATCGGACGTGCTATTGTGCTAACGCGATAGTGTTATAGAGCTCGTTTCAGTCCGGCATTGGCCTCAGTGGTTGTGAGCGAAAAGTCATCACCTAATGCTTACCGAAAAGTTGAGAACAATGCAAACAAAGTACATATTAAAAAATTCCGGATCATTGTGGGGAGCAAACCAGGTTTTTTTGGGTCTTAGTGAGGATCGATGACGTGTCGTTTGCATGGAGAGCGAATCTTCTACCACAAGGCTGCGCGTCTGCTTGTCAATACAGTGAAAAAGCTTCCTCTGCATAAAAATTCAGTGAAAGAATCTTTCAAGCTTTACAAACACATGCGTCCTGTATAGATGCTTCACATTGCTACGTGAAGTATTGCAGTATTAGTGCGTAGTACGAGCGCAAATTGCCAGTGGTCACCGAAACAAGTGATTACCTTCGTGGTTTAAAGCTGGTCACCAGCTACAGAAAGCACACGCACTATTACGCTTATTTCTTTTAGGCCACGTAGTGGGTACATGGCAAGTTACAACAGGTTTTATACACTAAGTGTTTGAAGTACGCACTATGAACATGGCATCGCTTTTGTACTCAACTCCTAGAGGCGAAGCTTTAGGGCCCTCTAATTTTCTTATTGTTCGGAATTTTCCATGTTTTCACAAGGGAAACAAAATTGGCTTTCGTTCACTTTACTATAGTGCTTCGGTGAGAAAAAGAAAGGCATCGAGGTTAGGCAGTTGTAAGGCAGAAATGGTTTGTACACAAGAAACGGGACACAAAATTCGATGCAGAAAAAATTAAAAATAGAAAACAGCTCATAGAAATACCCAATTAACAGATAACATGCAGTAAGTTCAAACGTAACTATACCACCCCGAAGCAAGAAAAGATTTTTGCTGCACTGAGTATGGCACCTTTGTCGGTTGCAGGTGAAATACGCGTTCCAATTTAGCAAAGAGGTCACGCCCATCTGCCTGCCTATGACTCGTGTGCCACTCGTCAACAAAAATGCCATCGTGTCTGGATGGGGATCTCTTTACTACGGTAAGATATTCTTACTAGGAAGAAGAGCTCACAGGATAAGTTGTGTCGTAACACACATAACCTGAGTGTGCTGAAACTATTTCAGAGAGCAACTAACTTAATATGTCATGCCTGAGATGAGGGAAAGCATTTCATCAAAGTGCAGAAGTTGTAGTGCTCGCTTCATGCGGAGAGATCAGTTCTACCAAGGGAACGAATGCACAATACCACCTAAAAACGGTACTTTTACCACAAATGAGGCGATCGCACCGGTGAATGATCGCAGCGACTGTGCTTAACCAAAACCAAAGGTCTCGTTTGAGCCAAGCAACCGCCATCAGATGACGCCACGTTCCACACGTTTTTGTCGCCTTGATTCCCCTGATAGTACGCTATGTAGAGTCTAGGGCCAATATTTAGGAGAACAGCGAATTTGTGTTTATTTCATGGTTACTTTTGAAGCATTGTACTGCTATTCGTTGTTAATATAGAAAGCACCCAAGTGAACAACCCAATTAAAGCTTAAAGTAGAGTCAACTGTGCGATCAGTGTTGGTGTTAAAAGACGAGTCTAGAGGTACTGAAACAAATCACCGAAGTAGTTTAGAGAATCGATACAATCACACCCAAAGTAAGGTTTATGTGGTTCGTTTCGAGCTATTGATTAGTTTGAAACGCTTGCACGCACCAATAACATTGCCTTTACGAAACATCATTGTTAGTTCTAGAAGTGGCAGGTGCTTTCAGGCATCTTGCGTTTCTTTTCTTGTGTGCGCAAAAAAAAAAAACTTTATTCAAGAAAGCAACCACGACAGAGCCCTCACTTAGCGTTTGTTGCAGCGTTTGTTGCAGACACTATACGACAGGCTCTCTGATGCGACCTGTAGGAACCAGTCTGCAGCTAAAAAGTTTTTAGTGGCTTTAAAAACTTAAGTTCGGGGGGGGGGGGGGGGGGTAAGGCACCCTCTCTGGCTATGAGCCCGACTAAGAATTTATTTACATACTACGTAGACTAAATCATTACATAACCCAAAAGCTATTCGAAAGACCCACTCGAAGATGATGAAAATAGAGACATATTATTAGAAAAAGGGGGAGCTTTGCTGTCGTCAACACATCCCGGATATGCTACTCAGTGTGAGGATGGTGAAAGGCGCTGAAATACTACAGACAGAGCAAAAAAGTCATAGACATACCTAGATGCTATAGATAGACCATCAGTTTTACTTGGTTTGAACGGCACTCTAAAATATATTTTAAAATGACAGAACACATCAGTTAAAGTTGCTTTTGTCAGTTCCTGCTGCTGACGCTCAATAAAGAGCGTGTATGCGTTTTCCAAGTACGCGGCGGGGAGGCGAACGGGCTGGCCAGAGTTGGCCGGCATGTGTGAATGCATCAGACGAGTGTTTGCTACACTTATAAAGCTTTGTAATTGCTATGAATTTAATAATACCAAATGGTCCATTCAATATTTGTTTTTTTTTCACGAATTGAACAGACATCTTTGACTTTAGCTGATATGATCGAGATATTAAGGAAAGCGCACCTCTCTACAGCTAATAATTTTTTTGATAGAGCTATCCTTCCTTTTCCTTTTTCCTACAGGTGGACAAGGTGTAGACTTTCTTCGTCAAACAACAGTCTCAATTTATCCTAGCATGATATGCTCATTGCTATATTCAAGGCTTGACTACTCGGACGTCTATCAATGCTGCGCCAACAGAGTAGGCAAGGGTGCGTGCAAAGTAAGTTACTTCACTTATCAATTCTCTACCCAAGCTTTCAACATGAGCATTCACCTGAAGTGCCATCACGAGCATCAAGAGTTTAGCCACATTCTGCTAAGACCGTCAGAACGTGTCTCACCTCAACTGTTTTCCACACTATGCGAGTTAACTGTGAAGTTTACTAGCACCAACACATTTTTTTCAGTATTCCTTGTATGAAATTTTATTCCGGGCTCCCCGAGTTAAAAATTTTAAAATTACGTTTACCATCAGATATTGTGCTTTCGCACCTTTATAAGTTATACTGCATAATTACTTACAGATATGAAAACATGAAGTCGTTTGAGTAATTGGTTGTTCCCAAACATATCAGGATATGAAACACGCATTAGTCAAGAGTTGTGGGTAATTTTAGTCTCCTACACTTTTATCACGCTCTGACATCGCAGTACACAAGCGAGTTTTCAAATATGAATCGTTTTGTATTGGAGATAGCTCATTCTATTCACATATACGGCAGGCTAGACCTAGATTCAATCCCATGGTCTTCGAATGAGCAGTCAGTTACCCTAATCACTTGGCCACAATGGCGGGTTTCATGCACCCGTACACTTAAACACATATGAGCACACCTATTATCAATAGCTGTGATTCAAATACACTCATTCATGCATAAGCTTCTTCAAACACGCCTTCAGACTCTCTTTCGTCTCTCGATTGCTTTTTTCACAGGCTCTTCATGCAAATACAGCCTTGACTCTTTTTCGCAAAGCACCCAGAATTTCTCTCAACTGTGGTGTCTGCTTCCTCCTTTCAATGGCTTGTTTTATTTAAACAATGAAATGATATGGAGCTTGCATGAACAGAGGCTATGTGCCACAGACTGGTTGACCGAAATTTTATAAGGCGTACATATGTTATTCGGCGTCGCCCTGTTATCGTCTACTAGTCAACTCTTTGAGACGCCACTTAGAGAACTTGTATGTTTTCGTCCAACTTGAACAACATTGTTTCCAGGAACTCCATATGGCATTGCAATTTAAATCAAGTAAGAATAAGTTCATTTATAATAAACCTACAGCGACATGGCTAGTTTTGTGTTGATTTGTCCTAACTCAGTTTCATTAAAAGATTATTTATTCAGAAGTCTCTTGTGGTGCTTTTTACATAGTATGACCTCCAGTGCTAGACATGTGCTAATTTGTTTGCTGTTACGCTTCATTCGAACACACAAAAATATACTTTCCTGGTTGCTTACAGAAAGCATCGTGTCAAACGAATTATATGCACTGAAAAATCATAAAAATACTACACTGCATGATAAATACCGCTCTGCAAAATATAAAAAGCAAAATAAATATATTGAGCAGCACATCAATTACTTTAACAGTAATGCTCGCTCAAAGTCACTAATCCACAAGACTAGAGAAGATTTATACGTCAACAGTGCTGCCTGAGAGCAAGCACCACCACCTGACAAATGCAGATTTAGTTGTTTTCGTCTTTCATCAAGTTGTTCTGCTTTCTCTCATTTTTGTTGGCGCTTTCCACAATTGTGCCTCATTTCATCTTTCTCAATTATTCATCTTCTTCTGTTGCCCTCTCTCCTCCTTTTATTCTCCTCCACTTTACTTTTCTTTCCCATCCACTTCCAAGTACTCCACATCCCTGCTTACGCATCACAAAACATCGATACAGCAGCTGCTTGGTCCATTGCTACTTTCAGTGTCTCATAAACTGCACAGTACATGGCTATGCCTTCTTTTACTCTGTCTCCTCCTCATTTCATTACTGTTCTCCCTGACTACATCTCACCCCAATTTTTATACTTTACATTGAATGACTGTGCAATGCCTAGACCATACCACTTTCCGTGGCGCATACACAAGGACTTTTCTATCTACGACACCATCCTAGCTTCGAGCCTGATTCGCTCCCATGTTATCAGTGTGTAAACACTGATATACAAAGCATTTGAAGTAGCAGTTTCTAAATACCACATTGCACCACAGAAACACAATTCCATAAAAAGTGGTTCGAAGGGCTTATATTTCACAGATGAATGGCTGGACATAATTCTAATTCGTTATTCTTTCCACACAGGGTGACTCTGGCGGACCTCTGATGCTTCGTACCGGCACTGGGCGCTTCCAGCAAGTTGGCATTGTCTCGTACGGCACTGGCACTTGTGGTGGAATCTTCAATCCGCAGGTGTACACTAGAGTGGATGGCTACGTGGACTGGCTGACTCGGGGAGTATCTTCGAGTACCGGCTACAAGCCCCTTGGTGAGCAAAAGACGTACATGCTCTGAGGCAGACCTTACTTCATCGCATGACGACACTTCAATGTGGTGACTCATGCCGTACTCCGGATGGTGTGAGTCTGCTCTAATAAACAATTATTTCAATCACTATTGTCTTCCAAGTGGCCTTCACAGTGCATGTGTTTCATATCGTAGATGTGTCCAATAAAAATGGATGCAAATGGTGTTTTACTACACACTGCATGTGTTCATCTGAAACGACATTGGTCAGACGTGTGCGTGCACTTAAGACCGAGGCTTGGACTTGTTATATACTATACTACGGGAGTGAGGCACAAAGAAATCAAATGAGTTGTACTAAGGGGAGTGTCTCGTATGCCTCATAGAGTACAAAAATTGACCAGCGTCTCACATTGCCGTCTCCTGACGGGCACAGCATGCATAATGACAAAGAAATATCACGGGATGACATCTCCATATTACGTCATCATAATATTGCACATTGAGAGAATATATGGCGTTTGTTACATAATTACCAAGCTACATAGCAGGGAAATAAAGACGTCACTATGGCTTCATGATACCACCATGACGACACTTTGTGTCCAGGAACATAAACATGTTATGACAAGATATTGCATCGTGTTCAATGGTGAGCCTAAAGGTATGCAGTGCATAATTAGGTGAGGTACGTACAATTATTGAGCGAATGAAAAACCGCATTGGTTGCACTAAACTTTCAAAGTGTGGTGGAGTACTAAGAATTAAGTGACTGAAAGATGGCTTTGCTTTCCAGTCGTCAATTTGAGTAAACAAGGGACCATTCATTCGAGTTTTTGTTACTCCCAAGTAAGTATCATGGAATCACAGTTGGGTCTCCAGTGTAGGGTGCCTACAGCATTTTCTGCCACGCAAACCCAGTCGATCAGGTATTGCTGACATTTCTAGTCCCTGCTTTATAGACTAGTGACCCTGTGCACTGATGTGACAATGTCTAAGAGAGGTGCAGCTTCCATTTGTTTGCACTAAAATGAGGAGGAATACAGTGAAAGGTTCGATGAATGAAACAATAGAGGCTGCGTATGTGTCAGTCGGCTTCTCTTGTCTCTTCCTTGCCATGTCATCTGTACTCTTAATAAGAGATTTGCCAGGAAGCATACTTTATAAAATATTAGGGTAAGTACTCCATGGTGTCATCGTACGTTTGCTGGATGATTTGGTTGCGAACAAAGTTAGTCCTGGTAACAATTTCATTTCGTTCATTGAGCACCAACTTTTTCTAGTAAAGAAAGCACCCAGTTACATTCTTGGTCATTTTTTAAGGACGTCCGGGTTTTTTACGATTTTGTAAAAATAGGAAAAAGTTTTGCTAATATTTTATTTTCATGGCTTGCTCTGTCATTCCCAAGTGATTGAAGCATTTCGTGAGTCGGCAAGTTTCCGCACTTAGCTAAGTATTGGCTCCGTGCAGCTCTTTTTCACTTTGCTCTTGGGAGATGCACGTAAACTGCCGTTCAGTTTCTGAGAATACCTATCATAAGTCTATAACCTCTTTCTAGCCTCTAAAGTCAATGAAATAACCTGGTTGACTTCAGCGATAGTGAGCTGCCTTATTCCTGAAAGAAATAAACTTTCTTAGTGTGCAGTAAACGTTTCAGAAAGAAGACAGATAGGACAGAGCCCATACTTATAACAATTTAATTGCACAGATGGTGGGATTGTACATGCACAGTCAAGATGGCGAGGCGTTTACACACAAAAAAAAGAAAATAAAAAGATGGCACATGTACCCCAATGTCTTGCTCAAATCTTGAAATGACACTTTACCTGAAACGATATTTGTATTCATTGTCGAACAGATTAACGGACGATGTACTTACACACTCAATTTCTGCTTGGCAAATCAAAAACGCTGGTTGTATTTAAGTTGCCCCCTTGTCGTTATATCTTGGCATTTTTTGGCATTTATCAAGCTCTGGGGTCCACCCACAATGCGCACAGTGACTTGCCACGTAGATGCCCGCTGATCCGCGCATGGGATTCGCGTGCTCCCTAAAGCAACTGTTCAGACAACGCCCCGTCTAACCGACGTAGTATCGACCACATGGTAAAGGAATGACCACATTCTACGGACATTTTTGCTTGCTTCTTACTGCACCCGATTTTTAAACATCCTTCATAATTAGCTTTTTTCTATAAAGAGCCTAGCTCTTTTTTTCGTGAAACAACCTTCACCCCAGTTTTCTCAATGATGTTTAAGCAGTGCGAAACTCTGCGCACTTAAAGAACGGAAGAAACTTTCGGCTTTGGCTTGTCCTGAGATGCATGCTGTGCATTCTTCCCCAGCTTCAATTAATTCAGAAGTGACTCTACTATGCCTGAGAGCACTTTATCAGAAAAGCCTGCTTTCTTAAGTCCATTACCTTCGTTAACGAAAGTGGTGATTACAAAACATTGATAATGATGTCCATCATGTATGCTCCTTATGCATTATGTTCATCGTAATGAGCTAATAAAATATCACTGACGAATGCCTCGAGTAGATATGTTATTAATTTATACGAGGGTAAGGCTACCTTAACAAGGTAGCCAAATTTTAGATGAGATAAAACAGCATGCTTTACAGCAAAACAGCAAAACAGGCGTTAGTGATATTTTATTTGCTCGTCATGTTACACGCATCAATCGAGGCTTGCTGAGGCACATACTGTAAAAATATTCCGATATGTTGACAATTTTTAGCCATTGATAGTGCAAAAGAGTGTGACAGAAGGCAGTGTGCCGATGAGATTTTTAGATTTTTTTCTTAATCACATACATACATATACACATACATACATATGTGTGTAAATATGTGTGTATGTATGTACGTACATACGTACGTGCGTATGTATGTATGTATGTATGTATGTATGTATGTATGTATGTGTAAGTATGTGTATGTATGTATGTATGTATGTATGTATGTATGTATGTATGTATGTATGTATGTATGTATGTATGTATGTATGTATGTATGTATGTATGTATGTATGTATGTATGTATGTATGTATGTATGTATGTATGTATGTATGTATGTATGTATGTATGTATGTATTGTAAGGCAACGTTTTGGCTGCAAGACACTTCTTTTACTTGCCGAGCCTCTGTCCGACAACACAGGTCAGACTGATGATGATGAGTATGTACATATGATAAGATGACGCGCACAAATAATGCTCACACTTATTTCCCCCCCACGTGTGAGCGGCCAGCCCGCACGCGTCTTAGGTGGAAATGGAACGTCGAACGAATGGCTTCAGACGCGATACGTGGACAATCTCCGAACCACGACAGCGACGATCCGAAGAAAGGTCGCTGGGAGTGACACAGTAGTTCACTGGTGACATTTGTTCATTGATTGTATAGGGTCCAATGAAGCGTGACTGAAATTTATCGCACAATCCTGGAGTACGAATGGGTGTCCAAAGCAACACTTCATCCCCCTGACTGAAGGAGGCATTGCGATGAGAGCTGTCGTAGCGCTGCTTGTGATCTTGCTGATTGGCTTCTGTATTAAGGCGAGCCCGTTGCCGACATTACTCGAGCCTTGTGATGAACTGCTCTGATACGGTTGCCAAGGCGTCACTTGCAACATTTAGGAAATAGACGTCGATGGTGAATATCGGTGAATGGCCGTACATGAGGTAGAAAGGCGAGTAGCCAGTAGTTCTTTGAACAGCGGTGTTATGGGCAAACGTCACAAAAGGCAAAATCGTATCCCAGTTGTCGTGGTTTGGTGCGATGTACATCGATAACATGTCTGTTAGTGTCCGATGAAATCTCTATGTCAGCCCATTAGTTTGGGGGTGGTATGCTGACGTCGTATTATGTACTGTACCACAGGTTGTGAGCAGGGTTTCGATTATGGCTCTTAGGTTTTCGAACGTTCTTACTTGAACGCTAATTGGACAAATCAAGCTTAGTTCTCTCTGTTGGTTGTACGTAGCTTTGTGCCTCATTGTTTTCTATGTTTATTTTCCGTGTTCTGTCGTAAACGTGGTGTGTGTTGTTACCGGAGTCATCTCAAAGTCTGTTTCTTTTCGCACGACACGCAAAACGAGCGTTGACGAGCTTTAACCCCGAAATATAATAAATTTTCATTACAATATAATGGCGAGTCTGCCAGGATTAAGCTCTTGTTTTAAATATCGTTAGGAGCCTCACCTTGTTTGTGTGCCGTGGCTGAGATACGGACCCGGAAAAGGTTGCCCTGTTCACTGTAGAACAATATAGGATTTTGGCTGAAGAAAAAAAATAATTGGTTGTAAAGCAGTTAGGTGCAAGCTAATGCAAGGAGGGCCAGGAGCATCGAGGTTGTTTTGTGATCGGGAGGGTAGCGAGGTTGTTGTGCGGGAGGGCTTGACGCACTAATGTAATAGTGGAATGGGAACGATGGTAGAGACTATCTTGGACTAATAGAAATAGCCATGCGCCCTGGCTTTAGCACAGTTGGTGATGCAGGGGCCTTAGGTCGTGTGAACGATCACGCTAAGCTTGCGGTGAATGTGACTTGACGGGTGATGGCTATGGCAGTCTTAAGGACATTGTAAGTGAACAGCGCTTGACATTGTGAGTTGGCGTTTGGCGCTGGCGCCTTGCAGTATCGCAAGACGTTAGGCTTCAGGGCTGGAAAGCGCTGCTTAGTTTCATGCTACGCTTCCAGAAGAATATCAAGTAAGCTGGACTTGATAAACTCAGACTCTGTGAAGACTGAGTGAAGGCAGCCTTGCTGCTGTTTAAGAAACAGGACATAGAGATACCATTAAATGGCTAGCCATAGCACATGCTGGGCAGATAGCGTCTTTTTCAATTCTTCCAGTTTGGTTGTCCAAAAGCGCAGCTAATACAAAATGTATAGGTTACCCTATAGTGCCTCAGAAGTTGAAACTTGTTGCAGGCAGGGGTATTCCAGTGTGGAGTTGTTCGGTTGACGTGTACAGGCTTGTGTGGAAGGTGACGTAGCTACATGCATACATCCGTCAATGGGATTGTTCCCGCTTCAGCGAAAAAGGTTTGTTGTGTGTTTATTCAGAAGATTGCGGCAAATATTTCTTGAATATAGTATTGTAGCCTGTACAGAAGAGTGAAAAATTGAATTTTGGTCATAGAGCTGCTTTCAAAAAGTTTATTTCTGTGTTAAGTTAGTGTAAAAAACGAAAATTGCGCGTTTAAATGAAAATACAGTAGAAAAAGTTATCATTCGTTTGGACTGTGTCATTGTAAAGACAGATAGGATTTTCCATTAGTGTCAACTCCAGATATTGTTCGAAGTTGCATCTCATCTCCGGATATTGTTGGAAGTTGCATGTTTTTCTGGCCCTAATAACTTTGTTGTGTGAGAAAAGTTGTTTTGTAGAAACGACTTTCTTGTGTGTGTGGGGTTATTGTGAAGATTTGATAAAAACGACGACAACGACGAAAGTGCGGGGCAAGGCGCGTGTGATTTCGAGCCAACTGTGCGCGTGAGGTCAGCCAATCAGCTGATGACCTGTGGTGGCCCATAGAGGAGGCGTGCCACGATTGGGCCACGTGTGACCATTACGTGGCAGTAAGCTTTGTGGCTGGGGACGAGTCGAAGCATCGGCAGACGGAGGACAGCGGGCCAAAGCGTCGGATGCAGGTGATCCAGGTTCCGGCCAGGCAACGCGGCTGTCCTCGCTACTGCCGTCCAACTACCAGCTGGGGTGGCGTTGCCGGCACGAGTACTGCATCTCAGGGTGCGGCCTGGCCTGCTGTTCTTTTTCTTGCCGAGGTCATCCTTCGCCATATACAGTTCCTCGTTCTGCCATCGTGTACTAATGCGCTCATTTTAGAATGGGACTTTCTCTTCTCATCTTCAGCCATGATACCTTGCCGTCAGAGGGTCATTCGTATGTCAGATACTGCGCTTTCGTCCGATAAAGATGCTCATAGCCAGCGCCTCGTCACCGCTGATGACTGTTTTATTTCTCCAGGAAATGAGCATATTCTGACCCTGACATCAGATAAGATCAGTTCTGGTGATGTGTTCCTAGCACCGTGCGGACAATATATCTCTGGTGAACTTACCATCGCTCCTAGCCTGGTGCGCTTTCATGAAGGCAGAGCATTAGTTACGGCAGTTAACCCTACTTCTTTGCCTGTTGCACTGCCCCAGGGCACCAGTGTGGTTTGCTTCACAGATACCGAACCACTTTCTCTGGTGCCCCTTCACGCAGACGCACCATCATTCTCTACGAGTACTGATGATGATGAGTATGTACATATGATAAGATGACGCGCATGAATAATGCTCACAGTATGTATAGCTGTCTTAACAAGAGTGTGAAACACTATCTGAAATGCCAATAAAGTAAACATGAGCAATTATTTGCACAGCCAAAGTCCCCTTCCCTTCATTTCACAAGTTCACGAACGCCTCCCACAAAGGTGTTTCATTTTTTCTACCAGAAGCTTTATTCCAGCTGTACACGTCTCATCAAAGCGGTCAGTCGAAACTCACATCGGAGTAGTACTGTTCTCAATGACTCGCTCGCCGAGGTCACAGCTGCAGGTGGGAATTGACAAGCCTGAGACATAAACAGCCGCAACGAGCGTCTCTTCGGACGAATGTCTGCGTGTGCGATTATTAGCACACGTGTCCTGGCAAAAACATAAGCTCTAGGTCGAAAAATGTATTTTTTTTACTCTCAGGGAACTCCGTCATCAGCTGCAGATTAGTTGCGCTCTGAAAAAAATTCTTAGGCATCTCATCGGTGTACTGCCTTGTGTCGCACTGTTCTGCATGATAAATGACTGAAAAATCACCAACGCAGTGGAATACCATAACGGTATGTGTCTTAGCAAGCATCTCTAGTATGCGGAGGTCATAACGATCTAATAAATTATTACTGAGGACTGCCTTAAAATGACATTGTTCTTTTATAGCCAATCAGAGCAACGCTATCTCTTTAAGATAACTATGTATGCAGACTGCATGTATGTATGAGCGTATGTACGTAGGTATGTATGTATGTATGTATGTATGTATGTATGTATGTATGTATGTATGTATGTATGTATGTATGTATGTATGTATGTATGTATGTATGTATGTATGTATGTATGTATGTATGTATGTATGTATGTATGTATGTATGAGCGTATGTATGTGTATGTATGTATGTATGTATGTATGTATGTATGTATGTATGTATGTATGTATGTATGTATGTATGTATGTATGTATGTATGTATGTATGTATGTATGTATGTATGTATGTATGTATAACACCTAACTTAACACAGGTGTGACACACTATCTGAAATGCCATTGAAGTGAACATCAGCAATTACGCGTACAGTTGAAGTCTCCTTCCCTCCATTTCGCAAGTTCGCGAATGCCTCCCACAAAGGCGCTTTATCTTTTTTTTCCAGAAGCTTTGTCCAAACTGCCCGCTTTTTTATTAAAGCGGTCAGTCGAAACTGACATGTGAGTAGTATTGTTCTCATTTACTTATGTGCCAAGGTCATAGCCGCAGGTGTGAATTTGCGAGCCTGAGAAATAAATAGCCAAAACCAGCATCCCTTCATACGGACATGTATGCTTCCCAATATTTATTGCACATAGCCTAACACGCACTCATCTGGAAAGTTGCCGTAAGTACACATGCAAGTTTTATAAATGTCAAGAAACCTCTAAGCCTCTTTATTCGCTCTTACATAGAAGTCAGCATTTCAAGTAAATGATTAGGATAGATTTGAAAGAAAGCTTACAACAGAAGGCGTAAAAACACATGCGTTGCACTACGGACAAATATTTTGTTTTTTGTTTTTTGCACTACGAAAAATATGTGTTCCTACACTCACACCTGGAGTAACTAAACTTCATGACAATACTAGCGTCAATTAGAGTGATTCGATTTGTTATGATGACACACGTTACGCATCATCTAGCTCATACATTTATTCTTAGGTTTATGTCCTTTTGAACGAGTGATGACATGACCTATTTTTGAAACTCGAAGGTTATGCTTGACGAAGTAACAGCATTCGCGGTCGGTGGTGCTGCTCGGAGGGTGGTTTTGAAGTTTTCATAAACCTCTGCCACTCTGAAAGTTTTGCTTTCTGTGTCAATATATTTACCCGCGAATATTCAAACCTAAAATGAATGGTCAGGCTAATTGGCTTGCCATGCTCACTGAAATGTGTTGAGTGTTAAAAAGAGGGAGAGAGATGTGATGTTGAAAGGCATAGAGTTTACCAGAAAACCAAATAATTGTCTGACTTACTATGCAGCACTGGGGAAGGTGTATTGAGAGACAGAAAAA
Organism: Rhipicephalus annulatus; assembly: GCA_013436015.1. Classification (NCBI taxonomy): domain Eukaryota; kingdom Metazoa; phylum Arthropoda; class Arachnida; order Ixodida; family Ixodidae; genus Rhipicephalus; species Rhipicephalus annulatus. Next base: position 117,195 of record WOVY01011151.1, on the reverse strand, counting down.
TAGAGAGGAGAGGTATGAAAGAAGGAAGGATGAAATTAGAAACGCACACATTAACGCAGCAGAGTCACAATCATTGAGTGAGTGAGGCACGTCACCCGCATGTAAAAATGGAAAGCGCTTTCATTATTTTCAGCCACAAAGTTTGGTTTTTTTTTTGGGTTTCCAAGATTGACTCCTCAAAAAGCGGCTGGTCGTCCATCCACGCGCACACTGCTGCGAGGGATGACCTCGGAGAACGCTATTAAGGGTACTAACACGAAATTTGCTAAATGTTTTCATCAGTGCCGCAACGCTCGCATGCAGCACTGTTGGCCCATCAGATGGATCAAGCAAGGCTGTTAGTAAGAGAAAGCCTAAGGCACATGCGGCAGAGGCGACTAGTCCAAAATTGGCGTAGGCCCGATAGAGATGAGACGCAGCAACTAAGAATAATATGCCCACACATGAAGTCGCGAGGAATGTACGAAACACGCCCGGCTTTTTACACTTCCGTCATCATAGCCCGGATCCATTTAAACTGGTCAAAGAGGAATAAAATGGCCTTCAAAGACAGGTAATTTATGCATTGTAAGCTTTTCAGAAAACATGGAAGTGCGCGCAAGTTATGAAATCATTACCTACTAGAAACGACGCCGTGACGTGACCCTGGAGCAATGTTTTTCGACAAAAGCTTTTGACTTCTTAACTGTTGTTGTCATCTTCAAGGCGTCAACTTTTCTTTTTGCCTTTGAGTCACTGCCCCGAAAAAGTCATCTTGTGGAAACATCTGCTTCAGCGTCAGCTTCTCTTGTCAAAATTTTTTGTTGCTTCAATCTTCCCCTGAACTTTTATTGTAGTCGAAGCAAAATCACTATATATATATATATATATATATATATATATATATATATATATATATATATATATATATATATATATATATATATATATATATATATATATATATGGATGAAATAGATGATCAGAGTTTCTTCCGGCTACCGTAATAAAAGTTATAAACTTCGAGAATAGTGCAGTATAGGAAACAAAACAATAAAATATTTATTTAATCCTAACAGTTTCGGCTGGTGGACCAGCCTTCTTCGGAGGATGTAATATATATATATATATATATATATATATAAAATTAAGGAAAGAAGTGTATACCTAAGGACTCGTTTTTCCGTGTTTTAACACAATAATAATGAGATCTAACAGACAGTAATGCCAAGGAATGTATAGGGGAAGTTATTAGAACCAATAAAATGTAAATAAGAAGAAAGAAAAGTGGATGAAAAATAAATAAATAAATAAATGCTCACGGCTCACGGCTGGTTATTTTTTCATCCACTTTTCTTTCTTCTTCTTTCTTCTTTCTTTACTGTCTGTTAGATCTCACATATATATATATATATATATAATATATATATATATATATATATATATATTATATATATATATATATATATATATATATAGATATATATATATATATATATATATATATATATATATATATATATATATATATATATATATATATATATACGCACCCCTCTCTACTACACTTTCCCAAAAAATGATTTTTTACATCCTTCTCAACTCTGTGTCCCGCGCAAGTCCTTGCAACGTACGCATTCAAATACTACTATTCATATTCCTTACCTAGCCTTTATTTGCCACGATTATGAAGTTCGGATGTTTTTAACTGAGCGACATCAAGAAGAAAAAAAGCATTTCACGGGTACTCCTTAACTCACTACACTTTTTGTTTGTGCAGCCGTGCTTCTATCCCATGCTTTAAAATAGACAAACCATATACCAATTTCTATTACCTTGGTTTCTCATACTACGAGTGTTTCACTTGTGAAGCATACGCAGAAACACAGATTTTCTGTCACCTTCTTACATTGGCCTTTCGTTGTGAGGATGTTATTGAGCAATTTTTTTGTTATAACTAAAGAGGATACATATTATTTTTGGTATACCAATTCACAAACGCAGGGAACTAAGGACTACGGACAAAAAGTGCGAATTCAGCATGACCTATTGGTGGGCACTAATAATATTGCTTCTTCTTTGTCTTTCGGTGAGTAGCGTTAACAATTAATTTCACAAACTTCGTAGCTCATCTCTTCCTTCGAAGTAATAAAATTTTAAAATACCTGTATGCCTAGTGAAGGACCAGTACGCTCTTTTGTTATCAATTTTGATCTAAGCCATGGGCTTTATTTAACCTTGAACGCTACGTTTGCACGTTCCGTAAAAATTTAAAGCATAAAAATAACAAAAAGCACAGCAAACCATACCATGAATGCTAGTTATACTAAGAGAAACAAACTGTGGTAATAAAATTGTTAAATGTGATTTCTTAGATGCTTTTTAATAACGTGGATTCTTTGTAAAAGTACGTTGAAGGCACTCCGACAGTTACAAGTGCCACTATAGCCATTTCTCTGTGAGGCGATTGCCCATATTAATATTACCATAGATATGAGTATGGTTGTGTCGATTTTTGAATGTTTTGATAGGAACAATACATCAATGTGGACTGTGAATGCTCAGCCGAATCTCGGCAACAGTATTTTCCCAGATCTTCAGTTTTAACAAAATGGAGCTGATATATGACTAGCATCACCAGTTTTATATCAAGACCTAAATCTACGTTACTCGCAAACGAGAAATTCGGACATGAGGCTCTATTTTCGCTTAAATTTAAACACATAATCTAAAGCAGTTTGCACGTCCTATCTTTTGCTTTAAAGTTTGTAACCAAACTGTCATTTTTAGATATACACCGTCATATGTTTTTTAGATATTTCTTGTCGTTTGTATGCTTGGTGATAATGCGTCTTACTGAAATTATCGCAAAACAAGTTGCGCAAACAATTTTTCAGGTTGCTTCAGAAAAAGTGCAGCTTAATCCTACGGGTAAGTACTGACTCTTTGTCACAAGAAACAAAAAAAAGGTCTTACATGATAGGGAATATTTTTGCATTGATATGATACGCCGTCAACTATTGAAAATTTTCAACTTTGCAAGGCATACCGACTCGCCGCAACATAGGCCCCAGGTGTGACATTTATATTATTATGTTTTAGTTTTCACGTTTAATTATAGAAGTTATAATACCATTTGCCAATGCCGAAAGAAATTTTTATTTTCATTTGTCACTATCCAGGCCCCGAGAGCATAAGTTATAGTTTGATAATAAAATTAAACATATCTACAATAAAAACGTTATTCTGAACAAGCTGTTAAAGATAAAAAATATTTAACATAGTTAAGCCTTCATTTTTGCCCGATTAAATGCATTTTACTTTATCGATACTTTTTATTGAAACTACGAGCACTTACAATTGCTTTTTTGCCATTTGACTACTGCAGTAAAAATGTGTAAGCCATGTTCAGAAACCGAGACTATGCCTTTGACACAAAACAATTTGCATCTGCTTTTATCCGTTACTAAATCAGACTAGGCAGTTGAGCGAGCATAGTTTTCTGACAGCCGTCAAAACAATAAACACTGCAAAGACAGTAACTTCATTGGATGCCCCACCATGGTGGTCTAAATGGTTGTGATTCTCCAGTGCCGATCTGCAGGCGGCGGAATGACAAACCCGGGCCGTGACAGCCGAATTGTCAATGGGAGTGTATATTCTCGAGGCCCGTACACTTAGACTTAGGTGCACGTTAAAGAACCTTGCAAGATTAAAATTTCCGGTGCTCTCTCCTGAGGCGTCACTCATAATCATATCATAGTTTTGGGACGCTAAACTTTATAAAAACAAAGATTCCGGTTGGTGTGCCTGCATACGTAGATACAATCTCACGAGTTTTACTATATGCAAGCACCGTACCAATTGTGTTACATTTTAAGACAACTGACCGATGGGAACACACTAGCAAGTTTTTCGACATGGTCAACCAGATACGTCTTGAATGCTGTTGCTTTCGAATTCTGGACACGGTCAAATTTTGTCAACTGTGCTCAGCGAACAGGGCTGCTATGGCTTCTTCGATTAGCCTAAATGTGTCATCATTAAGAAACTTCACAAAACGGCACAATTTTACGGTGACTAAATTAAAGCTGCTGTGCACTTACCACCCCATTTGATTTCACAAGGTTAGGCTATAGGTCTCACAACTACTTGAAAGCTATTCGAGTTCAGATGCCCAACATTGCCTGCATTTCAGTAATTACAACACCAAATTTTATAGGCCTGCGTAGGGTCCCCATTAAGGCGTTATGACGTCTCACCGCTGCTTCTCTCCCACTACTGTTTGCTGAGCTAGAAGGGAAAGCAACTTTCCGCTGGATGCAAATAGGATAAAACGAAACGAGGACGTTCTTCCCCTAATAATTTGTCTTTGGTTTTTGGATTTTGGAGGGTGAAACTGAGAAGTAAATAGCTCCTGTATTCCGAAGTGAATGGTCCTCCCTGTCATTAGTGTCCAAAAACTGCATGGCCTGATGCCTCCACCACTGTTGATGACAGGAGACGTTGCTGAAAATAAAGATGATTTACTTCAACATCACGAATAGCAAATCACGCAGGCTAAGCGGCGCCTCACATTCGACCAGCACGCACCCGTGTCTCTCCAACGTGAGCATCTTCTTCGTCCACTTCTCGGCTCACACTAGAAACCAAGCTTCTGATACAGACGTAAACAATGTTGCACCTTGCAACCCGCCATCAGCCCGCTCTTCAAACAGTGATGGACCAGGTTCGTTTGAGTAGACGTATGGTGCAGACATGGTGTCACCCTCAAGTTATTAGAGAAGGAGGGGGGGGGGGGGCATCCAATTCCCCTTTGACCTCGTGCGCAAACCTACACTCTGATTTTTGAGCCTGCTCTTGTACATATGACTGTCACACGTGTAGCATTTTTTATATCGGTACACCGATTCTGTCTACAGACAGCGACTCTTTAGGCGTGTCGTGAGACAAAAGACTTTCCAGAAGAGAGTCGATGTGAGTTTGTAGAGAACGCGTTACATACGTGATTGTCACTTGTATGTAAGAAAAACCGAAAGGCATATGTTATTCTTGCGGCCACGACGGTGGGATTTTCAATGAAAACGAAAACACTTGAGACCCATGCGCTTAATTAGGTTTACGTTAATGAACCCAAAGGCGTCGACATTCTCGGAGCACTTCACTATACGTTGTTCCTAACAATCTTGTTATGATATTGGCACGTGAAACCCTAAATACTATTGCCACCTTATGTTTACATAGATTGCATACATAACTGTCTACCAGGGTCACTGCCCTATTGATTTCAGACTGCGGTAAGGCTGACGTCCTTAGCTATATTGTGAATGGGAAACCAGCGAACGAATACCAGTTTCCGTGGATGGTAAGAAGAACAACTGCATTTTCTTTCCTCCAGTCTCTATACATGTAAGCCTGATGATTTTATACGTACGTTCACTTTTGTTTAGGTTCAGCTGCAAATGCGTATTGCTGGCGATCCAGATTACTACGTATGTGGCGGAACCATCATAACGAAGCTTCACGTGCTTACAGCAGCCCACTGTTTCGACGTGTGAGTCAATGCAGTAGTCTTTGTAATATAAACATCATGGTGACTGTTTATTTCATGTGTTACATGGTGCATCGCTAACCACGACGAGTTTCTCAACGATGCATTCCTAAAACTTCGGCAGCTCGCGTAAAAATGTCAATCGCGAATTATATAGTCAATTCGGATCAGGCCAAACTGCAATAAAAAGCGGCTTCGTGACAACGGTGTTAGTTACTTGTCTCAGACTATTTCGTGCTCGTTTTTTTTCTTCGTGTTATGTGCGAAGGTGACTTCTCGTTTTTGCTAATTGTGCCGACTGGAAAGCCATTTCCACCAACAGGAAATATGTAGTTAGCATAACGCCAACTGAAAAGAAGTGGTTTTTTTATTTGATGCGGTAAATATTACATTACGCTCTAACTTTCCTTTCTCTATGTAGTTAGCACAATGCCTAACGAAAAAAAAGTGACATTTTATTTTATATGTGAAAAATCACCCTATGCTATAACCTTCATATCTCTATCTGAAGGACGCTGCAGTGGAAAACTTCATTTTAATTTTTACTGCATCAGCTCCATATTTCTGCAACTAAATCTTATGGCACAAGTGTTCTCGCATTTATGGCCGCTTCATTCCAAAGTCGAAACTGCATCTGAAAGCTCGTCAGTAAATGTATGTATGTATGTATGTATGTATGTATGTATGTATGTATGTATGTATGTATGTATGTATGTATGTATGTATGTATGTATGTATGTATGTATGTATGTATGTATGTATGTACGTATGTATGTTTGTATGTATGTAGATATCTGTGTGTGTATGTAGAAAAACTTTCAACCCATGTTTCGTGCTTTCACTTGAAAATAGTTCGCATTAAGGTAAACACCTTAACAATTATCTGTTACATACACCCGCACTCATGCTGGATTGATAGTTTAATTTACCAAAGCGAAAGCCTTTATTGATTCATACTCACGGCGACCATCCGTCCGTCCAGAGCCCGGAACAGTGCGAATTGTGGTTTCATCTCCTCATTCCTCCTCTTCACTTATGTGACTGTCGAGAGCTTAAAAAAACAATACAAAGACATTGCAAACTAAGTTGACTGGCCACACGCTTTCTCCAAACACACTTTGGAAATTACCAAGTGTCCAATATATGCATGGGCGTCCGCAGATAAGTTTTCATGTCGTATTTATATCCACTGTTGTGTGATTCGGGGGTTGTTTTACAGCGTCTGTGGTGTATTGACTACTTTCTTGTGTCCCTGTCTGCCTGCCCTCTACTTTAGGCTGTATTTTTATCATCTAGCTCTGCTCTGTCTTATTGTAAGAGTACTACTGGATAGTCACGAAAATGTACTCATTTTGGCAATCGACTCATCCTACCACCAAGTCCGATACAAGGAAAGAAAGTTATGCAGCCGCACTGGAAGTGAAAGCTGCCGAAGTCCTCAGCAGGAATTCACCTGTCCCTCAACAACGCTCACGTTCAAGAACACGCAAGCGCTGGGATTTCAAACTTAAAGCCTCTTTGGCGTCCAAACAGGAACTCAAGGTTTTTTTTTTGTGGTGTAGTACCAAACATCTTTCCCTCTCACACTCGCTTCTCTTTACCGCTCCTCTTGTTATATTAAAGCCTACACAGTAACACTAGGCTATGCCGTTCCCCTCATTATTTTAGTTCCCCCCCACTCCCACTTCCGCTTAACACCATCTTGTTATACTGTAATACACACTGTAGTGTTTTTCTGTACCGTCCTATTTCTTCTTTAACTTCTGTCACCTTCACTTTCTGTTCCCTCTTACTGTACTCTGACAGCATACGGCCTCCATCTCTTCATTCCGTCTCGCCTTTAATCCACTACTCACTCTCACTTTCTTGGTATACATGGCTATACTATGCACGGTAACACCTTAGATGGTTTACTCTGCGAGATGCCAAGCGGCATGGGACGACAACAGCATACAAACCCGAGCTCCAGAACTGTCCTGCACTTATTAGGCAATGCAATTGCTTTTTCTCGCACTTTAGGCTTCGAAAATAGACCCACGTGCCTAAGGCTAATACAAAACAGTATGTGTTCTCCGTTCTTTTGATAGTGGTGAAGTGTTTCACGCTGAAAGCCGTCACGCCTGCAGGTAAGGAGCAGCACTATCACAGCGAAAGCTGCAAGAGTGGCCTTTCAGAGCCTTTTTTAACAATATTTGGTCAGCTGCTGCAGGCAAATTTGCATGGTACCAACAATAACATAAATAATTGTGTAGTAAGCAGGCATTCACTATACCATCCTTCATCATTCTGCGGAAAAGGATGGCACCCCCAAAATATATTAATGTATGTTTTGCGATTTCTTTGTGCTGTGGCTGAAGACGATAAAGAATTATTCCACAAGCTTTTATCATAACAATTCCTCACAGTGGCTATACGCCACAGTTAATGGATAAACAAGGTCAAGCTTTTGCAAAGGGTTGGAGCATTTGATTACACTGTCGTTGCGCAATTGCATCATGCGACACCTGGTTATTCCTTTGCTGTTTTAAAATAATTTTTCACTCATAATAATGCACCTCGCCGTGGTGGTCTAGTTGCTAAGGTGCTCGGCTGCTGGACCACAGGTCGCAGGGTTGAGTCCCGGCCATGGCGTCTGCATTTGTGATGGAGGTGAAAATGCAGTAGGTTCATGTGCTCAACCGTTGGTGCAGGTTGAAAACCGCCAGGTGGTCAAAATTTCCGGAACCCTCTACTATGACGTCTCCCATAATGATATTGTGTTTTTTGGACGTTGAACCGCATACATTGATGAATCACCGATATTGTTTTGATTATTTCCCTGACATCAATCCTATCTGAAGCCAGATTGAAAAGAAGTTTCAAGCTTCGCATGGCTCATTGATTGAATACTGGGCTTTTAATTACTGAGCTCATTTCGCTATTTCGGGCGATAGTGGTTGCGTACATAGGTGGCAAAAGCAGCAACGGCGGTGGCGTTGGTGGACAACCACGGTGCGCAAGCGACCCATGTTGTGATTTCTTAACTGCTTTCGCTGTAAACAAAAGACAGTCTGATTGCTCTACTAAGTGGATGTGCTATTTCGGTTTCATTTTTTACTGCAGGGAGGGTCAGGAAATAATCAGCATAGATGTGCTCTACGGACATGTTGACTGGCGTAGGGCCAAAAAGGTAAAAGGCGTCAAGAAGCTGGGCCATGCAGAATACAGCTCCTGGACAAACCGTAACGATATTGGGATCGTAAAGGTACGCATCATCATCATCATCATCAGCCCGACTACGCCCACTGCAGGGCAAAGGCCTCTCCCATGATTCGCCAATCAACCTGGTATTGTGCTTCCTGATTCCACGTTATACTTGCAAACTTTTCATTCTCTTCGGCCCACCTAACTTTCTGTCTCACGCTGGTGCGTTTGCCTACTGTGGGGATCATCAGTTACCGTTAGCTACCAACGGTTATCCTGCCAAGTCACTGCGGGGCCGGCCCCTGTCCATTTCCTATAGATTTCAACTATGACATCCTTCACCCCGATTTCTTCACTGACCAGGCTCTCCTCCTTCCTCTCAAGGTTACCCGACAATTTTCCTTTCCATGGCTCGCTGTGTCGCTCATTCTAAGTTCAAGCTGACCCCTCTCTGTAAGCCTTCAGTTTACTGCTGCGTGATAAGAACCGGCAAAATGCAGCTGCAATATGTTTCGTTTCAAGAATTAGTGGCAGATTACCATTCGTGATTTGACAATGCTGGCTGAATGTTATCTACCTTATCCTGATTTATTTAGCTATTTCAGTCTCGTGGTCCGGCTCCACAGTTACTGCCTGTCCTGAGTAGACATAGTTCTTCACAATTCAAGTCTCTCCACCTATCGCAAAGCGCCGTTTTCCAACGAGACTTGCCATTACTTTAGCTTTATGCCAAATAATTTTCAGTCCTACCCTTCTGCGTCCTGTGCCCAAATAAAGTAATCATGAGCTGTAATTCGTCCCTTGAGTTACTCATCAAAACAATGTCCTCAGTGAATCGCAGATTATTAGGATAGTTTCTATTACCTCTTACCTCTAACTCTTGTCAATATAGGACCCTGAAATCCTCCTGTAATTACGCGTTGAATGGCATTTGAGAGACTGTGTCTCTCTCTGCTTTGCGCCCTTCTTTATTGAGGTTCTCTCGCTTTCTTGAGGAAAAATTGTGGTGGCTGCACATCCACTGTAGATTTCTTCCTGTATCTCTATGTATGGTTCGTCTATGCCCTGGATCTGTATTCTCTGCATCACTGATGATGTCTTGACTGAGTCAAAAGCCTTCTCGTAATCAATTAAGGGTATCTACTGGGATTGGTTGTATTCCGCACATTTCAATATCACCAGATTGATAGTACGAATATCTTCTGCAGTAGAGTAGCCTGTACAAAACAGTGCTTGGTCCTCTGATTGATTGTCTAAAATATCGCCCTACGTATATTAGTTATCATAATTTTCATAAATAGTTTGACCCGTACTTTTTCAAGTTGTTAGCATCTCCTTTCTTAGAGATTAAGGTGATATTGGCATTCTCCAATGACTCTGGTGCTTTTTTTTTATTTTGCAAGAGACCATTCGTATATAAGGTGGCCAGTTTTTCTAACACAAAGGTACGCACGGCTAGCTAAATATTTTCGACGCTAATCATGCTTCTTTGCACTAATCTACGAGATTATTTGGGCTGTATGGTATATTGTACGAAAGCAATTCAGGCTGAGACTCACCTTAATGGAAGGCTCCGGATGTGTTTCTTTGACCTGTACTGACATTGTACATCCGTGGCTAATTAGCCTTTTGCCTCCATCGAAACTCGACCGCCGAGGAAGGGATCAGATTCACGTCTTCAGGGTCGAGATGTGCATATAGTAATAAAAATATGACTTTCTTTGTTTCTACTCACACCAAATATTTAATATATTATAATGAGTTCTTCATGTGTCCAAATGTCTACAAATGGTTTTCACATCCGTCTTATTAATTTACTGCGCAATACGATATTATAAATAATATTTATAACTATAACAATAATAAAAATCGTAATAGTAGTAATAATACTTCGTTCTGGCATGATCGCAAAACATGCCGTAAAGATGAGCCACAAGTAAACAGATGTAAGCGGTTCCTGCTAAGTTTCATGTCCAGGCTCCCGAACAAAAACAACGACTAGTGATGTAAGCGAAAAGCACTAGGAAGGACACATTTCAATAGCATAATGGCTTAGAAGTCATAGAAGACTCGTTCGAATTTCGAACGGTAATGAACACCACATGGCCGAAATTATCAAAGTTCTTCACTCAGGTGTCCCACATATTCGTAAGATAGATTTTACACGAAGTGCCCCCATGCCCCTGCAATCATGTTAATCAGAATATTGCATATTTATAGAAGCAGTGCGTTTCGACTTTTCACCGCAAATGTGTAGCTGCTTCTCATGGGTCATTTGAAGAGGCCATGACACGATCACGTCATATTTCGTGATTTTAACTGACTGTTACAAGTACAGGTCTGCTATGACTAAAAAAGAAACAACTTTAATCGAAATGGCAAGCTTTAGAGGAGCTATATTCTCTCTCCTAGATGCAGGCAAAGAGTCCTTGGAACCTAGCGGCATCTCCGGTTGGCGTAATCCCTTGTAAGTGGTCCTGGGTGTTTGAGCTAAGCAGCGCAGTTTAGCACTGCATTGCGTTGAAATATTAGGTGTTTGGCGCCTTCCCAAGGATAGGACAAACTCAAATACTGTGTCTGAAGCCCGCCCGCTTACTGCAGAGTTTACATTTGTCGGAGTAGAGATCTGAATAGCAATGACTCTAAGCAGTTTGGTTTACGAGGGTGCGTGTTTGTAAAAGGCGCCATGCTGTCGCCTGCTGTATATTTAATGATGAATGTGGCGAAAATACCTTCCTAATCTATAGTGGTGATTTCGTAGTATGAAACCATGCACTCTCTCTCCATACGCGGGCTTCATGCCATTACTGCACCAGCTCGCCGCACTATAGCTCTCGAGCTAGGGTGTGCACGTTTTCATTGCCCGGGAGGGAAGAGTGAGCGGGCGTCTATGAGACATACACGTCGCGCTCTCCATGAAAGTTGATTAGAATTCTTTTCGCCTCTGTCGAGATCCTACCATGAGCAAAATTAGGAATTGCGGTTTTAAAGCAGCTGATTATAATGCTGGCTTTTTTAGATGTAAGTGCCACTGCTATGACCGCTTCCTTCGCGGTCTCAGATTTTTTCTATTCATTGAAACTACTAGAAAGCAGGTGGCCTGCTTGATTTGAAGCGACCATTCTCATGTGTTGACCGTCCGGCTAATCCGCAGCATTTACATAGACCTCGTCTATATCATTTCCAAACTTTTTTGCAGTGCTTTCACCCTAATATTCTTCCGCTACCGGTGATATTATGTCTAAATATATATAAAATGTAGACTATAAGAGACGATTACAGTTCAAACAAGCCCTAAAAGTCTTCAGTTACTGACTCCTAACACCTCCGACTGCCTCCATTTTGCCAGTGGGTTTGTGCAGTCGTGGGCCTAATGAAGCAGAGTCATCGCGTTCTATCGAAATTTCACCAGCAAAAAAAACCATCAAATTCAGCACCAAGCAGACAAATTCTAAAATATAGCGACTTCACTTGCAGCTGAACCCGCAACAATATTGTTCGCTGGATGACACACGCTTGAGGAGCAAGCTGCTGCTTATCTTACGAACTGCGAGTGCACCAGTGTTTTGCGAGATTAAGGGCGCCCGCGCGTTTGTAAATATATTCAAAGCGAAACCAAAATGACACAAACTTCGACAGCTCATTTGTTAACGCTGAAGTATCATGCCACGAAACACAGATTGTGATCAAAAGGTGTTATTGCCCATTTGATGCGACTGCCTCAATAAGGTATTTCTAGAAGTGTTGGAAACATTTCTAATGTTCGTTTGTACAGGTGGAGAAACCGTTCACAACGGATAAGAGTGTAAGGCCGATATGTGTTCTCTTGGATCACGTGAACATCATCAACATCGAGGCCTTAGTCGCAGGATGGGGACGCCATACCGAAGGTACTTAACAAAAAAGGTCACAATTTTTTTTCCGCAAGACCAAGCAATGAATGTGATAGCAAGAAGTCCGTATGTCACACGGAGTACGATAAGCAGCTGGATACTTGCAGCGTGTTGTCGAAGCACAAAGAAGAATGGTCGAAAAGAATGTGCAGATACACACAGAGCAAGTGCCAACAACAGTCACAGTCGTTGCACCTTTGTGCTTGAACGACGCGTGGCAAGCGTCGACAATGCGGAGCCCGTCGCGCATAGATAGATATTTTGTCCCCGGTGGTACATAAAGTTACCTCTCTGTGCCTCCCGCCATTTGGTGTCGTCTGATACAAGGTGTGCCCCACTTTTTTTTTTCGCGTTCCGTGTGGATGCAGGCAGGCACCACTTTATCGCTCGCGACTCAAGGGCAGTTTGCAGATTCGACAAAAATGTCGGAGTGTTGTGTAATACAAAAGACGCTGCAGCTCCTCCGAGTTCAGCGTAGTGCTAGGAATGAAACGTGTATGTTGATAGCTTGCTTTTTATACTGTCACCGCTTTTATGGCACGTGGTGGAGTTTTATAACACAGCGCTATATTCGCCAAAAACAATTATTCCCGCTTCGCAGAAGACAAAACGACAAAGTACTACCTCCACTATACAACACTAAGGATTCTGCCACACGAATACTGTGAAAGGCTGTACCCCATCGAGTACGACGAAAATGTGAACTACTGTGCGTATCAAAAGGGCACGGACACGTGTAAGGTATGCTATCTATCTATCTATCTATCTATCTATCTATCTATCTATCTATCTATCTATCTATCTATCTATCTATCTATCTATCTATCATCTATCTATCAATCTATCATCTATCTATCTATCTATTTATATATCTATCTATATATCTAACCATCTATCTATATGTACATGCATAGATACCGCAGCTTCACAGGGCCATTTAATTGAATGGAATTATCGTGCGTCAACAAACGACTAAAGATATTGCATTATGGCCATTCCCGAAAGTCTCCATGTGATAAGTTAATATATTCGGTGGCCGATGGAGAATGTACTTATTCATGACAGTGGATGGTTGAACAGTCAAAATGATTAGTCCCTGAAAGCTTCAAATACAGGAAAGAATTTGTGAGGTTAGTTTGTGAGAACACGTATGGTGTAACAAGTAAAAAAAAAGAGACAAGAGAGTGGACGAAATTGTACGAGTACAACAAAAATTACATTTACTATAACAAGGGTGTTGTGCATCTCCCGTTGAGTGGCAACCAATTTGATGTCACCTATTAGCCACTAAGTTGGAAGTGTATTAAGTAACCCTGGTGCTTTGTGAAACCCTGGGCTGTGTGCGAGACTTGGTGGCCCGAATAAATTGATATTGCGTCCCGTTACTAACGACTTTTGTGTTCTAAAAAAAAACTCTGGCATGGTTCTGTCTATTGACCAACAGCAATACTATAGGCCGCTCATCTTTAAGTCGCGCTATAAGTACATTCCTGTTTACACTCATTTCAGTGCACGCATATTTCTACCCACTAGCCTTAATATGCCAGCTCAATATGTGTTAAAGGCATTAGTTATGAAGATTGAGCTAAGAAGGAGCCTTTTCCTCCGCACGCAACTTCTTTAACGAATATTTTTTTCGTAAAACATCTCGTGTAAGTCAATCCTTTCAATAAAAGTGTTCTTACGGTATTTCACCAACTAATGCTGGTGCATTTCAACCATTCATAATAAAAAAGACGAGATGAAAGAGGGCCAATAACAGCGCCGATTATAAAGCACACTTGAGTTAAAGTTCATTGACAATAAGGTCAAAAAGGCCATTTCTACGCCAACGCACGCAACAATCGACTCACTTTGATTCATTTTCGGCCATGAGTGTCCGAGTGAGTCCAGCTGAGTAATATGTTAATGAGTTCTTCACAATGAATCCACTTGAGAAAATTTTTTCGTGTGTGTGTGTGTGAGTCCTAAGAGCAAAATATATTTCTTGAGTTAGTGAATTTCCACATTGTTTGCCGACCTATCAACCCTAGTCATCTACAAGTTCACTGTAATTGAGGTTAACGTGATCAGTATTGACTTCTTCAAAACACACGCAGGGCGATTCCGGAGGACCACTGTTCGCCAAGAGTAAGAATGGTACGTACGTACAGGTTGGGGTAATCTCTCACGGAATTGGTTGTGCCCGAGAAGGTAAGCCTGGAGTCTACGCACGAGTAGATGCATACGCTTCGTGGCTCACCAAAGCAGTGGCCTCTGACGAAGGCTACAGGAACCTTACCGTAGACACTATGCAGGAAAGCACGCAAACGAAAGAAGACAACATGATTTTTTCGTTTTTTCCTTTTCTTCGGACGTAACGTCTGGAATAAAGTTCGTTCACAAAGCGGGCTGTTCGATGGTTTTGATGCCGTCAGGGGTAACTTGAATAGTTCAGGGCGAACGCCTTTGATCCATTATCAAATGCAAAAACTTACTGTCATTGATGTCAACGTCCCGCTGCGTGGACTTCATATGCGATTTAATGACATCACATGTCGCCATGTGATATCGCGATGAGATGGCACATCGTCACATCGTAGATGGCTAACAGTTCTGCATTTGTTGAGATGTTATCATCATATAACTGTGATAAACACTTTCTGACGTGGAGCCAAGAAGACGTCAACGTTATACAAGGACATTACCTGACGTGTTGCCATTTGACGAAGACATCATATAGCATCGCCACGCACTCTCAAGTGAGCCAATGATGGAGCATGCGCGAAAGCTTGGAGGGTGCAAAAAGTCTGAAATGCCTCCTGGCACAGCGAAATGGCGTCAGACACCTTTCATGTGGACTAAATATGGATCAGTATATCGCCTGAGATGAAAAAGAAGTAGAAATTCACCTTTCAATCCTCGTTGCCGATTTTAGAAAGACCATTACTCTTTTGCAGTTCAATGTCATCTGAGTGACGCCTTTTTTATTCTTGTTTTCCGTTCTTATTAGGCGCTGTTTTCAAGGCATTACATGATTAAACAAATGCGGCAAGTTACCGGCGGAAGCATTCGCGTCAGCTCAAGTGACGCAAAAAAAAACAAACTCACAGTTCCCGCACGAGACCGATACAATGAATGCGATAGCAACACATCAGACTGTTATACGAAGTAAGGCTTGGATATTTAGGAACCATATGAAATGTACTGAACAGGGCCGAATGTGCGCTTAGCTGCAGCGATTCTCGCAGGCGCAGCAGCATGCTATTCCTGCCTTTTCGCACAAATGCAAGCCCGCTTTGCTTCAACGTCACCAGCATTCTGTTGAAGCTGTTCCGCAGGTGTTTGCACAACTTGAGGTGGAATCGGAAAGGACGAACTTATGGCGTTTTGCCGGCGCTCGTATAGCATTTTCTTCCTTGGCATCAGTCGACGTATAAAATACCGGTGATAATAGCGAAAACTACAGCTCCAATGCACTTCATCAAAACGTCATACTCGGAATGTCCCAGACTTCGTAGGGTGGACGTTGATGCCGGAACAGCTGGATGGTGGGAAAAGCTTGGAGACTTGCTCGATACTTCTTATATGTCTCCCACCTACCACAGCGGATCGGCCACAATATTGGTGGTTAATGCATCAGTGCACCAAAGCATAACTATAAGCGAGACATACGAGCTTTGTTCAAGAATGTTTCTTTTAATTCCATTCATAATAAATCTGTTTTAAATTGTGTATATGTATAGCTCACCATTGGTCATAGAGATTACGTGAGCAGCACGGTCCAGTTTATTAACGCAGCGCAGTGAGGAGTGGGGCGTCGCTGGTTAGAATCTCCTATAGGGTACCTTGAAAAGTTTTCTTCTAATTTTTTTCGCCCTTTCTAAAATAGACCTGCAGATCTCATCTTACTTTACATATTCAGCAAACTTTCACTCATTGTCAACACTGCTTTTTCGCCAACAATCAGAGACGCTGCACCCTACGCAAGAACCGACATCCGGTTTTCCGCGAAACGACCTCTTAACCGTTATCTCTTCGAAATTCCCGTTGGAAGCGTGTATTTTTAGCGCCTGCCTTAGACAAGGGAGGCGAAAGAACGTTGACGCAGTAAGTTTGATGGAGCTTGTTTCTAAAATATTATGTGCCTTCATGAAGAAAGCACCTGCTCTTCTTAGCCCCACAGGAGCGTCCACACGAGCAGGCGTTTCGTAAGTGGTAACAGCACGGACTGGAGCCAATAGAAGGTTTCCGACCCCTTCCCACGGTTGGCCGTGCGTGGCATTGCCATGTCAGGGTGAAAGAGGATCATGGCTGTTGAGCTAATGCCGGGTGATTGGACCTTTAGGGCACCCTGATGCAGGCAACCCACCTCTTTGGCCCAGTCTTCGCGTAGATGGCATCCCTGGTCTAACCAACCTAGGGGAAATCGGCAGTCACCTTTTTCCTATCTCTCTCTCCCTACAACTTGTTCTTTATATCTCGATTTTTATTTGTCCTGTCAGTGTCTTTCTTCTGTTTACTTCCTGATTTTCTGGCGGCGAGGATTAACACTGTGTAGTTGACAACTTTTGGGTACTTATACTCGGTTATAGCGGCGATGCATGGCAGGTGACTTAAAGTGTTCTTGCTTGCAGTGCCCCCTTGTTGGGTTCATCGCCGCCGAAATATTTAATACGTTACTGTATGACAAGCTCTATTACTGTGCTCCTTGATCACCACCCGAAAAGGTGGTGCACCAAAGAGCAGCCCACGCTCCTTAAGCCAAGACAGACATTCTCCAAATTGTTAGATTACTTGTATACGGTTGTAGCTAGTACTTATATTCGGTTATAGCAGCGATGCATGGCTGGCGACTTCAAGTGTTCTTCCTTGCAGTGTCCCCTTGTTGAGCTTGGTGGTGGGTGGCCACCATCACCGACGAACAATACATTATCCGTATGGCAAACGTTTTTCCTGCACTCCGTGATCGCCGCCCGAAAAGGTGGCACGCCGAAGAACCGTTCGCACTCCTTAAATCAAAACAGTCCTTCCGCAGCCCTTCCCCGAAACGTTTTCCCCCAAATATATGGTGCAAGGGCAAAGCATGGCTCTTGCACCGCAAAAACCCACACAATATATAATCAACCTTTTCGTGGAAGCGTTTTTATATGCACCTAGAGCACCATTTCCCTGCCTGGGTTGCCAAAATGATTAGAAGAAAGGTTATAAAAAAGGTTATAAGAGAAGAGCATGCTTGTGAGAAACGCTGGGCAACAATGTATAGTCGCGTGAATACGTCCCAAGAAGGGCGTGGGAAAAATGTATGAACAGCACGTCCCCCACATATCACGCGGTTGTGATGGTGAAGCAACTCTCCTCATTGAAGAACAAACACTTTATTAGCTGAATATGTTCCCAGAAAGAACAGAAGCGACATAGCGAGTACAATGGTAGCCCGGAGCGCAATTGATCGTCTTCGGTAATCTTATGATCATAGAAACACATCGTCTTTCAGAGAAGAGTGATGTACAATTTCCTGGTTCGGGAAGATAAAAGAAACTGAAATTGAGAACTCGCCATAAAGTAGTCAGATTTAGCTGAAGATCGCATAGGTAGCCTAAAGTAGTCATTCGTGTGTGGAAACAAACGCGACACTTTCATTTCAACAAATAAATGCCTAATACCATAGGTGACAATGGTTATAAGTAAAGAAAGAATCTCTCAAAGTTCTAAATGCACAGAATAAAGCTCTGCATGCTGGCTTTGGCAGCAATTTCCCACCAAATGATGAGGTTTTTCGCACAGAGGAAAAAGACGCTAATAGCGTGTCTTGAGTGCCTTTTTCTTAGAACTTGAATCAGCATTCACTAAAAGACAATAAAACTGAGTGCAGTGTGTGTGTTCTTGAAATCATAGCCAAAGGGTGTTTGAAGAACAACTTGTAGTTATTCTTACAATAAAGTTTTTGCCTTCTGCCGCAGTGCAAGAAAATTACGTTTTTGTGACGCACTTCTTTCGTTATAAAATGAAATGGTGCAAGGAATAAAATATCTCACTCTTTAAGCGAATGAGTAAATATAGCTCTTGATGGGATATGTATCTGTTGATTGTCCTGGTCATGCTCAATTACAGTTTAAAGTCACGTTCATAAGTATGGGTCACCATCAAAATGAGGTTAAATGCAGCTGTATATCCTCAGTCCCGACAGGCAGGCAAGCAAAAAACTTTATCGTGATCCGAAGACGACGCTCACTCACTCTCAGGGGTGATATCTGCGGGCCGCACCATCGACGGGACGAGGAGATGTATCTCTTTGGCCATGTCTTGGGCTCTCTGGATTGCCCTTAGCTGAAATTCTTTTTTTGTTGCTAGTGAGAAAATATCGCCTGTTTTCCACCGTTTAGCGGGAGACCCAGAGCTCTCACGACATTGCTACAGCATGTGTTGTAAAATGCCCGTGGGTTGCCACAGTGAGAGTACGCTGACTCTATGCCATCTATGTAATTGTAACATTTAAGGCGAGAAGCGTAGGCCTCAGTCTGTAGCTGACGTAAATTGATAGAGTGAACTTTTTTGGAGTTAAATGTAAGAAGGGGAACTTCCACTATTGCAACTGATAGTGCTTGCTAATTTTAAGCAATCTTAAGAGGGGATCTTGGTGGTACGAGTGGGTGTACTCAGCCTCCAAGCGGTTCTCCCCAATTTGGAATGCTAGACCACAAGCCCATGAGCGTTACCACTCGTCGGCATTAAGAATGGTTCCGTGCACGTGTCGGCCAACGTGTGCCTAGTCCAACCAGGCAATCCAGCATTTTCCTTTTCTTTACACCATGGAGAAAAAAGGGGGCAGAACAACGTTTTAATAAAACCAGAACATTAGTAGGCTATGGCTATGTCTCCCACGGGGGACATCCAGCTCTTGCCTTTTTGCCACCTAGCGCTTGCTGGGTAGCGCAAAACTAATTGTTGAGGTGTCAGCTACGCAACGCGCCATGCCATCTCCACGAGAAAGCATCGGTGTTAACGCACAGATGTTGGGATCGTCGCGATGAACGGGTACGTAGGGTCCGCTTTAGGGTGTCTGGAAAGGCCAGCGAACGATTTCGTTGCGGAGCAAAGCATGCGGACACGTAGCTCGCTCATTAAAAACAAAAAGTGTAGGCTTGTTGTGGTGGGTTGCAGGTGACTGGAGTAACACGGCAACGGTGGGTCCGAGCCGGGTGACGAAGTTGTTGAGGTCTGACGTCGTAGTGCTCGATGGCAGAGCTGCGATGAATGCACCTGGGAGACCAAGCGATCTACCGTAGATGACCTCGGCTGGTGTAGCATGGATGTTCGGATTGAAGGGGGCGCGAAGACCGAGGGTGACAGCTGAGATGGCCTCAAGCTAGGTTGAGACCAAGTGACACATAGTGGCTTTCTTGAACTGTTGGACGAAACGCTCCAATTCATTCTGTTGACCCAGGTGGGGTGGCGATCTCAATTATTGCCACCTCAAAGAACTGCTTTTTTTTACCTCCGGCTTTCTCAATGTTGGCGAAAATAATTTAGTGCAAGAAAACGCACATGTATATAGCATATATATATATATATATATATATATATATATATATATATATATATATATATATATATATATATATATATATATATATGTTTAATGACGACTTTGTACGTAGCGCCTATCATACCCAGACTTCACGTAGCGTGACCTTCCAAGAGATGTTTCTGCTGCGGTGGCTACACTGAAAAGCACCTGCCTCGCGGCCCCTTGACACAAGGGCGCTGATGTGGCTCTCGTGCTAGTGCCAAATTCCTTCACCATGCTTTAATTGTTAGGACCTTTTGCCACTCAATCTCACTATACGTTTTATGTTACTCTCGTGATATTATTACTTCTATGTTTAACCCGCCTTAGTGCGGGGTATTTTAGGGCCCTTGTAAAGCCACACAACATATTAATTGTTCACAACTCTTGTCCTGTGGTCTGGCACATTTTGGACATCAAATCGCCTTGCGCCACAAAACACCGCACATCAACATTTCTTGCGTACTGTGTTTTTTCTTGCACTAAGTAATTCTCTTCAGTTTGCACCAACCAGGCCCCTAAAAAGTCATTTTGACAAGGTATGGATTTCCTATAACCTAAGCAGGGCAAGCTGCCCTTAGAATTGCTTATGACAGTCTGAATGTACTGCTTTCAGAGTTAGCGTGGTAAAAAATTTAACGGCGTCAATGTCGCACAGCGGTCAACGTCGACGCGAGTGAGGTCACCTGTTACCAAAATTTGTGCCTCCATCTTGATGTCACCAGGACGTCAAACACAATGAATTCTAAATGTGACGTCGTCAGAAGACAACGTCGTTTGGTCGAAGGTGGCTAAGTGCGGGAGGCAGTGTCATCAGAAGACAACGTCGCTTGATCGAAGGTGGCTCGGTCTAGGCGACAGTGCAATATTAGGTCAATTGTGGAAAGCTTGCAGTGCTTCGGACCGTGGAGGCAGTGCCAAACCTTGTTAAGTGCAGAGTGCTTCGAAGGGAGGCACGTCAGCATCGATACATAGATGGAGGTGAAAATGAGGAAGAATATGGCTTGGCCCTAGGAATTGTCTAGATGAATTTATAGAGTTTTATTGGTACCAAGTTCATTGAAAGCATGTGTGTTCCTGTCATTTTTCTCAGCAATACATATGTGGTTCCTAACAAAGGATGTCGTCGATATATTCCATTTTCTATTTTATTTTTTTTTGATGGCCACTGAATGTTTAGTTGGCAATGCTGTAAACATTAGTCGACAGAAATATAGGGCAAGAATTCTGTAGTATGCCTGTACCTAAGTTGCGTAAGACGCAAGTGGATTGGGGTTCATTTGCAGTGCTTCAACATATTCTTGCTCGGGTTTTATAAACACAGATGGCCAATTGTGCATGCAGAACTTGAAGCTATTTAATTAATTTCTTGATTATGTCATGCCACCTACAAACCATGACATGTGGGTCACGCAGTAGGGCTACCTGCGCTTGAAACGCCCCTTGCGTTTCCAAATGGTACCGATGCCTGAAAATTGCCATATCACGCAATTATCATCAGCCTTTCTTTTGGGACATCTGTTTACTGGTATTTTAGTCCTAAAAACAGCATTTATTGAAGTACCTACACTAGATTAGTAACTCAATAGAAATTAAAAGGCAGTCCAAAATTCAATTCTCGGCTGCTGACCCGCTGGTCGCGGGATCGGAATCCCGGCTGCGGCAGCTGCATTTTCGATAGAGATGGAAAAGTTGTAGGCCCGTGGGCGCAGATTTGGGTGCAGGTTAAACAACCCCAAGCGGTCGAAATTTTCGCAGCCCTCCACTACGGCATCTCTCATAATCATATGGTGGTTTTAGAACGTTAAACCCCACATATCAATCAATAAGTCAAATTCAATTGCACAAATATATAAGTCCAAGTCCAGACGTGCCCTTTGAAAAAAAAGTGAATGACTCTTACGCCTCTCTCCTGTATTTGAAAAATCTGAAAATATTCATGCACATATACAATGCCGATTTAACTATTATTACTACTGCACTGAATTTGGCAGGGTACGTCTAATATCAGTTTTCTTTAAGGAAGAAAGCAACTTTTTTGGAGTACTTCGCTCACTCCTTGTTTAATTTATTTTTACCTATTTATTTAGGGTTGCTTCAGACATAGAGAGTCTTAGCTAGTAAAGTTGAAGGAAGAACAATGCGTGCCTAAGAACTTGTCACCATGCATGCATCTGCATTGAGGCCATACATAAATGAGAAAACATACGATTTCTAGGAAACAATGACAAACGGGATAAACTATTGGTACAGGTGAATGCAGAATGACTAACTATACAACAGCATAATAAAAATCCGCGGTGCCCTTTTGAGGCTGTCGACTGTGCAACTGCCGTAAAGTTCTCTATCGACAAGATTCCTCAGTGCAGTTGTTTCTAAATATGGGTACTGCTTGGGCAGCATTGTGTTCTTTTCACCTCTCAGTGTAGTGTTTTCATAGATTTTGATCTCACTCAGAAGTCGTCGTCGTTTGTTTGAGGAGTATTGAGCAGAGGTTTCACGTTGACATCATCATGGCTGCTGCTGTTTCTTCAACGTCGTTTAGAACGCGTCTATATGTACCTGACATCGTGCATTGCAGGTATCCTCTTGACTTCTTTTTTTCTCATACCTCTCACACAAGAAAGAGCAAGCTTGAGATAGCAGTATAAAAATGTCGTTATACCCGTTTTCCCCTCTTTGTCATCATCATTTACATGAACCTGCACTAATAACCGTCTACGTCCAGAGAGAGAGAGAGAGAGAGAGAAACGAGAAAAAAGGAAGGCAGGGAGGTTAACCAGATGCTAGTATCCGGTATGCTACTCTACCATCAAGGTTGCAGTTTGCTCTATATGCAGGTGACGTTTCGCTTTGAATTGGGAGGACTGCGTAACTATAATTTTTTTACTTTGAATTGCTACTTGCGAATTGAGTGCGTAAGGTCCCTTCCTCGGGCTCTTGATATCAATGCTTTCTTCTCAGGGCGTCAGAATGGTCGCCGATAATAAACGGGTGGTGTGAAATCGATGCTATATCGAATAATGTTCGAAAAAAATTTTACTGCTCCTGAACTGCTTTTAAAGATATCCATGTGTCTGCAAGGCAGTAGCGACCTATTTATTGGTGCGAAAAGATTATTCGGCTCATTTTTCTCTGATAGCAACACTTACTTCACTTATGCTGAAATCGATGTCATTGCCTATAGTTTTAAGATTAAATTCGGTTTAAAATAATAATCATGCTCAACTTGCAACACAAAACAGTCCGTCAGTTAAAATGAGAACTAATCCTTAGTAATGTCCGCCAAATTGTCACTGTATGCGACTGGGCAAGAGCAACCGCATACAAGACAAAAATGTTTGTACGGTTTCAATGTCAGTAATTTTCACGCACCTTTACCATATAGCTGTAGGGAGTATTGACTTTGGTTATCACTTTCGATGAGCTATTGTGCGCGTTCATACTTATTTATTGCATACAACCACTTTCTACGGCCTTGATATACTGAAGACAACTCGCAGTCATGTACTCACCAGTTCATAACATGACTGCATTGTTTGAAGTTCATTACTTATTGAAAATATCTAAGCATATATGAAAAATCAATCTTCGGGTAGGCTTTTAAAGCAAGCATGTGCACGAATAGGCAAAATTAAACTACATTTTACCTTGCGATAAAACCAATAGCTACATATATATGCTGTTCATTCTAAAATAATATGTGTACGCCTGCCAGAAGATCTAACGATGACGCGAAGCTATTCCTATGCCCAATATTCATCGAAAAACGGACAGCAGAGCCACTTACTTCTATATGGTAGAAAAACGGCCAGCATGACTGAACTCAGCAAAGATAACGACACCGGCAACTGTGATACATGAAGTGTGTAGGTTTGGTTCATCTACGTTGGGTTGTCGGAGCTGGTAGCGCCTCTTTGTGTCCGCCTAAAAGTTAGAAAAAGCAGTATTGTCTATACGTTTTTCACATCTAATGTCACCATGCTTTGATACATATTGAAATATGCAGAAGTTGTGCTGTATGCAATGACAGTGAGTAAAAGTAAAAGGCACTCTTACCCAAGTCCAAATGTGAAAAAAAAACAGTGGCCTGAATGATTTTTTATTTCATCAACAGGGTGTCAACATTATTCGCAGTACGAAGAAATCATGGCACGCTTACGAGTAGTGACCACCCTACTACTTACCTCAATTCAGTCGGTAGGTATGACTTTTAGTGTTGGGTTAGCAAGATAAATGTAAAGACATTAAAAACCTGTTATAGCTAGCGTAGGTGCTCACACCAGCCAACAAGACAGATCATTTTTATGCAATCAGGGGAAAGGAATAGGCAAAATTTTTACTTAAGTTCATTGTTAATATCCGCAAATAAGGTGCTAATAGAAATAAATGGATAAAGGGTAACAACAGTAATGAATACTTCCTTGCATTTCAAACATATAATTCCATAGTATCGATCACATCAGTACTTTCTCTTTAGCTGCAAACTGTCACAGCGTAAGAAAGTGTCTTGGGAATCTCATAATATTGGTCGCAATTTTTAAAAATATATTTTAGCAAACGCTTTCCCCAAGCCGTTATTGCCATATTCAGTGACGTTCAGTTAAATAAAAAAAAACTGTAATCAAGGTATTTCGTGGTACTGCTAGCTAAACTTCCTCAAACAATAACAATAAAATTCCGACTCTCAACATTTTTTTAAGAATGGTTTTCAGAACCGCCACCTCGTTGAAAATAAACAAGAATTGTGGTGCTGAACCCGCAGCTAAATTCGCTAAAGCAGGAGAAGCGACTCATTATTGTGCAACGTAACATTTTTAGTGGTGTGCAATTATTCTCACGGTCTATGAGTTGCGTTTGGGCAAAATAGTGTGCTCACTTTTTGTGCGCCTCCTAATTAATTCCTAATTATTTAAAGTGTGCCTTAAAGTGACAACCTGAATCATTATTGACTTTAACTGTTCTATTTGTTTCAGTTTGCGTCACAAGATGCTCATCTAAATGAGGAAGGTATCATTTACCCAATTCATATGTTTAGCAACAAACCGCGCAATGAACTGTCTAAAATCATAAAAACAAAAAAGCTAGGCTTTGAGTAGCCGTGCCCTTCATATATATAATATTAACGAGATCCTGAGATCTTTACATGAATAGATTTCAAAGGTGCAGCAAACAAATCAAATAAGCTGTGTGCAATAACTTCTTCTCTTACAATAGGCTCCAGTTACATGAATCGCTAATTTGTCCTGTATTTGACTACGCGTCCGTTTTATGGAACCCGTATTAGCATAACGAGATTCAAGAATCGGAAGCATTCCAGAAAAAGGCGGTAATATTCATAAGTATTCGTTACGACCGCGAATTCTCACCCTCTTCTACTCTATCTTCATTGCGAAAACTCCACTTCATTCGCGTCGCTGAATAGAGTCAATAAAATTCTTGTAAAGCAGTTTCCTCCACAGTTAAATTGTCAAAAATGTGAAATACATAAACTTCGCCCCACAGTCAATGACGAGAAACTATCCCAACCTAAATTTGAGGCCTTACGTTCAAACTAATATGTTCAATTTCAGTTTTTTTCCTGTTCCATCGATGAGTGGTATTCATTACGTGGTTCTGTTCATCCATGCCTATCGCAGAGTTTTGTAGCCAAAATCTACAACACCTATGTCTGAAATACGCTGATCTGTTTGAAAATAGTATTTGCTTTTTCATATCGTAATATTTCTGCCTTATTATTTGTACGACGTTTTTAAGTAAACTGCTTGCATTATTCCAATTGTGTTAGTTATATACCTGTGTATCCTTATATACCCACTTCTGGGATAGAGCAATTAGCGCTGCAGTATGCTTGAATAAATAAATGAAAAAATTATCTCAAGTCCCAGCTCATTAGGTACATACTATTGAGGACTTCGTTTTTAGGCTGTGGAACTGCTCCGGAAGCCGTCGTGAATGGAATGTCGGCGAGACCGCACGAGTTCCCATGGGCGGTAAGACGACAACCTTCAAAGAATATTTCATGCCAACACTGTTTTTCTTTTAATCTGGCTATGTGTACAATTTCGAATTTACTCATCCAAGTGGCACTTTACTGCACCTACTGTATCTATTCATTTTCCCACTTGACAGATGTGGCTACGAAACTATTGCACACTCCAAGCGTTAGCCACTTACGAGATAAAACTCTGAATATGTGCCTTAACATTCTATACAACTTCATGTTTCGGGCTTTTTCGTTGAGTAACAAGGCATTTTTACTGCATGATAGGCGTGGAACGATCAACCTGTATACTACAGTGGAAGTGAAACAGGTTTTATCGGCCAATGGTAGTGCTGAATGGTGCATCGCTTGCTGCTCGCGACCAACATTATTTCGTAACATCTCGAAAAAAAAAGCAAAAGTGCTAGACTAGCGTGCGCTCAGGCTTATACTTTCTATCGACATCCGATATGGGTTAAACTACGTAGTAATTTCATAGAACGTGTTCATTGTCATGACCAAAGGCATAACCTGCTACATATGCAGCCGAGTGCAAATCTTTAAAAAGCACCGGTAGTGAACTCTGGACATGACCAATCGTCTTTACAAGGTAACGAAAGAACAATGTCACTGTGCTTCTTCATGAACTCAGTGGCCTATTGTTAGCAGTCTGAGTTCCATTTTTGCGAAGGCAAGCATTTTGCAATAGGTGCATCTGCAAGTGATACACTTTCAAAAATATTGGATAATATTTATGTTAAAAATGTCATAATGCCATTTCGAATAATCCGAAAATAATTGCAACTAGTCACTTTGTTGTTGCTTAAGGTGACGAGGCTGAAACTTCACGTTAATTTCTTGAAATATGCATTCTCCAAACGGAAAGTAATTATGTATCTTCGTGCAGTTCTTTGGGAGGTACCAAAGAACTGCTACTTCCCGAGACCTCTCATATACGCTTTGCCACTAAGATAATGACATAGCGAAAAGAATGAATCGTCAAATAACATTTTGCACAATCTAGGTATTACGCCAAGATATCGACACGTCTGATCATACGGTACATTCATAACGTAAAATTATGTGCTACGAGAGACCGTGCATCATGCTTATGAACCAACAAAGGCAAAGGCGCGTAATCAATAGGTCACCAGACTAACGAACGCAATGACAAATTCTTTTTAAAACATCGGCTTCCTTAACATTGCCAGATTTACTTGGAACTTCATTTCCCGTCATTCAAAAGTGCATGCGGAGGCAGCATCATCACAAAGCGTCACGTTCTCACAGCGGCCCACTGCACGATTCAGTAAGTTTTCCTTTCTTGCTTCTTCATAATGAACAGCTTAGTACATTACACCAAAGTACCCGGCTACATTGCTCTGCTGTGAAGCTGCAACTCATTCATTCAAATGTGCAGTAAAGTTTAGTACACGTTAAGCCCTCCAAGGGCCGTGTGAACGATTATTCATAGACAAGGAAACGTTGCAGCAAACTTGAAAGCACTGATCAAAGGTATGCTTCAAACGCGCCGCCTGCATTTAGATGCATGTATCAGTAGACCATCATACTAGGCTTAGGGTACACGACGAAACAGTTATTTTTTTTTTGGTACAGAGGCTGTTTTTTTTTCTAAATGTGGCTGTGTTACTGAATTAGGCGTAAGTTAGCACCTCCTCAGAGAAAAAGTTTACGTACTACTTTACATATATCTTTTCTCCACGTAAAGTGCTACCATTCTCAAAACTCTACAAAAGTAAGCCAATAGTTTGAAAAAAAATTATGTCTGTTTTCCTGCAGGGTGTTCTTTGAATTTAGGTTCTAACTGCCAGTGAAATGAATTGAAACTATATTTCAAGTACCCTCGATTAACCATCGCAACTAACTATTATTTACCATCAAATTCTTAACAAAGTTTATGATACTACTGACACACAAATCAAACAAACATCTACTCAGCATTACAACGAATCGTTTTCATTATAATCATAGTTATAAATTTCACTCAGAAAGACTTGGCTCAATTCTGTGCTGATGGCTTCGGCCACCAACACGTTTAATCAACCAAAATGAGGCAGAAAGGATCAGCGATAGCTAAAAAAGTGAATGCCAAAGAGGAGATGAGCAAAAAAGTAAGCATAAATGAAAAAAAAGGAAGAGTACCCCGCAAAGAAAGACAAAGAAAGCAGTGAAAAGAGGGATAAATTGAACTAGAAAGAAGAATATCACAACCATGCATCATATAGTATGAGAAGTGGGAAATAGAAGAGAGACTGGCGAAGGGATGAGAAGAAGGGGGGAAACGTGATCAGCTTCAATCTTTTCTCAGTCTTCGAATCATTGACACACCTTTTTTTTCTCTTTTCTTCTCATATGGTGCAGGGGTGGCACAGAAATTGCCGCCATTTACATTATCTACGGTCACGCCGACATAAGCCGGGCTGCCAGGGTCAAAGTTGCAAAACTTTTGCGACATCCGCAGTATGACGACACATCGTTATTCAACGATATCGCTGTCCTGCTGGTAACAATGCTCAGACACTCATCATACATACAATAGTTACGTGCAATAGCATTAACCAATAGAAACTTCGGGCATGGCTTTGAGCATGTCAGTACCCCCCCCCCCAAAAAAAAAAAAGGCGGGCAGCATGTATCGCATTTGAGTAAAGCCCTGAATGTCTATGTTATGAAGTCGTAACTAAAAACTCACGTGGCCTTTTCTGCGTTTTTCTAAGATTATTTGAAGGCAAAAGACATCTTTTTTTCATGAATCGTGGCAATTATAAGAGCCCCTTCTGAAAGCTTTCTGCACATGACGTGTTGTTTCATGCGTCTGCGATCACTTCTACTTTTATCACGCGACAATGTTCGGTGATGAAGTCACAGTAACTTTTTGAGATTCCACGAGGAGGTAACAATTTTTTACTCGTATAAAGTCATGCAATGATCCTTTTTCACCTTATTCGTGTAGATGCCCATGGTCACTTTTCGCGCGTATATATATATATATATATATATGTGTGTGTGTGTGTGTGTGTGTGTGTTGTTGTGTGTGTGTGCGTGCGTGTGTGAGTGCGTGTGTGTATTCATTTATTCCTGCTTGCGGCAAGTTATCTTTTCACCCACTTTTCTTTCTCTGCGCAGGTTTACATTACAATTGGGTCTAACAACTTCCCCTATACATTCTTTGGCAATATTGCCTTTAGATCGCCTTAATATATATATATATATATATATATATATATATATATATATATATATATATATATATATATATATATATATATATATATATATATCACGCTAGCATGAGAGCTTCATCTCTGAATGATGAATAAATGATGTTTCTAGAAAACTCTCGTGGAGAAAGGGATAAAATTTATTTCTTCAAGTGGTTCTTTCTTTTGGTGTTCTTGTGCTAAATTTCAGCTGAAGGAACTTTTGCGATGTCTATGTGTTTTTCTATGTCAGACAAAACACATTATCCGTTGGCTTAGCTATTTCCAGCCTGTTTTTATATTCTATTAGTTCTTTGTTTTACCCTTGATGATACCAGTGAGTTATTTTGTATGCTATCTCAAAACGTATTTAGAATATGAAACAATTTTATTTCAAAAACAAAATACAACCTCGCTTTATGACCTATCCCCCGACATCGGCATCATGAAGTCACATATATCCCTACTGAAACGTTCCATATGCGAGTCCAATAATTCCATATGTTTCCATAAAGAATGCATATGTTTCCCATATATTTTCCGTATATTTTTGTAAGATTCTTACGGAAACATACCGAATTATTGGACATCGCATACGGAACGTTTCAGTAGGAATACCGCCAAAATTTGGCATCACCACGGCGTCACTGTGACCTCATCACACGATGGCATCGCTTGATGAAATGTGGGCACTTCTCTAAGGCAGTGCTAATTCGTGTGAAACGCCTACCATTCTAGAGAAAAATCGAAAACAACGTCAGGCTCAGAGTGTTTTCTGTGGGTGGCGGAACACGATCAATACAATCGACAAAGTAAAAAAAAACCTAAATTGATTTTTGCCTTCTGGCTGTCTAAGGTGTTCATAAATGTAATCATTTGAGTTTGCCTTACTCAGGAGCACATCTCGAATAGGTAAATCGAAGTGTTGACTGCCATATCGTTTACTGGCATACCTTACGGCATATCGATGGTGGTATTCGGTGTTTCAGACTAATTAACATTAATGCGCAGTTGTGGGTTGCATTGCCACCTCCAGTCACATTGAGGAGGACACCGTATTTCCAAATAACTAACCTATTTCGATTGCCCTCCATGCAGTGCCCTCAAAAAACTGACATTATAAATAAAACGCAAACGTGACACATTTAGGGTGAATTTTTCATAAAAAAAGAAATGCTTTTGTCCGCAGGTGGAAAAGCCATTCCGGTATGGTCTTGAGGTCAAGCCAATATGCTTCCCTACGAAACCTCTGAATGCGTACAACAAGAATGCGGTCATCGCTGGCTGGGGAAAACTTTCTGAGTGTATGTTCTGGATTTAGAAAAAAACCTAGACAAGCTAGAGTATTGAAAATACCCTCATTATACCGGAATGGTAAGCCGTCCTGGATAAGGAACCAAGAGCAAAGACCTTGCAAGTTGTATGTATAGAGAATAAGTTCACTATTCAAAGTCCCATGCACTCTATTAGCGAAGAGCGTCAGCATTGCTGCAGTTTGCCAAAAGCTTTATGCCCAGAGCTGAATAACAGTTTTTAAAGTTTTTTTTACCATTACCACAGTCGGCAACACCTCGGACTACCTGCAGTTCACGATTGTGAAGATACAACCGAACGAGGTTTGCGAAAAGATCTACCTGGACTCCTACAGGAGTGACAAAACTTACTGCGCGTTCCGCAACAACACCAGCCCATGCTTCGTAAGCACCAACGTTTACTTTGCTACTAGACGGAGATATTTCTGCAATGCCAGCTTGCTGTTTTTGTTGTCTAGAGTTATTCTGCTTTCAAAAGCAACGCCTTTGAAACACACGCGGAACACAGCAATGTTCTACGTGTGTTGCTGTGGGTGTGTTGTTCTGGTGTTTGGTGGGTCTTTCTGTGTCAGTGCTTTTGTTTTGCCTTGAATGTATCCGCGCTATGAAATCGTCGGTTATGAAAAGTTTCTATGATTTTTTTCCCTGAGCTAATTTCTGAGTCCCCGTATTCTGCTATAGCCTAATTACTGCTCTCCCCCTTCGCTACCTCTGAGTGCATGCCTATGGTTTTGTTATAGTCGCCGCCTTCAGCGGCATGCAGTCAGGGAAGGCTGTGCATAGGCCCCTTCCCCCTTTGTTTCTAACAATTCTGGTATAATTTCAGTAGATTATGGGGACACTCTCGACTAGTTCTTCCCGTCGGTGTCAACATTTCTGCCATGTACCTTATATATTGAGAGAGAGAGAACAAAGTAAGAGATTATTTCGCGACGTCTGCAATGAAGCTGGAAAACTCTCCGCACTGCATGGAGTTAGACTGAGCAGCCACAAAAGCGCACTTCCGTCAGCATATTTGCGGCGAGCTATTTAGGCAACGTGCTGGATAAAGTGGCACCAGCAAGCACAGGACCGGGTTGACTAGCCAAACACGGGAGAGGCCTTTGTCCTGCAGTGGGCATAGTCAGGGTGATGATGATTATTATTTATATACACCATTAACCACTGACGCTACGCCGAACTCGCAGGAACTTCAGTGTGTCCTTTGCAATGCCAGCGATCAATCGCAATGGACGTCCTTGCGAAAACAGCATCCCACTCAATTCCCTGCGTGCGCTAGTCTAAGATGTGTATTTCGCCCTGCGGGGTGTGGTCACCCGTGCGCGCACGCGCGTATCTTGTGATGAGGATGGTTTGCAGGTCTCCAAGGTCACTTCACTCGCTACACAGGCCCTAATTGCGAAAATAGCGTGCTCTTAGAGCACAGTGATGTAACTATTCTGACACTTGTTAGTTCGTGTTCATCGGTATACCAGCGCAAACGTTTCGTTCTTCCTTTCTATTTCAGCTGTGCGTTCTGCTTCTAGCTTTGAACGTTGTTGGTGCTCCTTCTGGGTTTGTTCTTTTAGCGGATCATTTGTGCTCGAGTAGGGCACTTCACGTTTTGATCTGCTTGACGTTCTTTGTTTGACATTCCAATTTGTTGCCTCTCATTTATTGCCTCGCCCTTGCAGTATAACTGTGACTTAATGTTTCAGCCATTTAGCAAAATCTAGAAGTGTTTAATAAAGGACAATTCTTTTGATGCAAGCAGTTATTAAAGCTTGCATTTATGGCCACCCATTAACCATTTCCTCCACTTTTTCAGGGTGACTCCGGCAGTCCCCTGTTCTTGCTAACTAGCAAGAAGCTCTACGTGCAAGTGGGAATTGTGTCCCATGGATTTAGTTGTGAATCGCCAGTCGTCTACGCCAAAGTAGAAAGCTTCATAGACTGGGTGGGCAATGCTACTCGTTCACTCAAAGGTTACAGGGACCTGGCTCGACGGTAACATAGAGCTTGTCCTGAGAGCGGGAGTTGGCTTTGTGATTTGTTTCTGACAATAAACTTTTTTTGTAAGGTTCTTGTATATTTTCTTCAAGAAAGATCCTTAATGGTCGTGTACGTTCTTCTTTTCTACCATTGCATTTAAATATAGCTTTTCAACTCCCTCTGCACAAGGCAACAAAATACATATGGCAATCAAGGTAACCTCCCTTCTTTTACGTTTATTCATATCTCTCCCCAACAATACGCCGTTTATTCAGTCAGAAAATAGCTCACAGAAATTTTCTTACATTACTTGAGCACACATTCACCTTCATTGTACGGCCACAGGAGAAAATTGGGTGCTACATGGCAACATCGCAGAGCTGTGAACGTGAGCATGCGCATGTGTGTGTTTCCATCTCAGTCTCCCCTCTTGCGTGTGAGAAAGATAGAGATAGAGGCTGGTTTGGTTCATTGCACAACTAAAGGTAAGTTCATTGCCAACGAAAGTTATAGTTGATATTGATAGTGATCAACTCCAGCGCTTAAAAAAGAATGAAGGACTCACATGGGTACAGCCACATGTCGACTGCGGCTGTACTTCATTTAGCAGAAAAAAAGCATATGCGACGAAATCTATCCGCAAATGAAAGAGGCAGTAAGTCTCTTCGAAATTTGATCCAGTAAATACTTAGTCGTCATGCTTAATTTCGGCGACTAACGCCACAAAATGTCAGAATGGTAGTCAATTCGCCCAGTAAGGGTGCTCGGCTGCTGACGCAAACATACTGGATTCGATCTAGACTTCGATGGTCGTATTTCAATGCAGGCGAAACGCCAGAGGCACATATGCTGTGCGATACCAGCGAGCTTTCAAGAATACCAGATGGTCAAATTTTCTGAAGCCCTCCACTACCACGTCTCTCATAATCATATCGTGGTTTTGAGACATCCGACCCCGCGTACTAATATTAACTAATTAGTTTGTCGTGCTGGTTTATACTACACACTGCAAAAAGCAGTTCTCCAGACGGACAGCTTCTTGGGAGTATTCCTGGCCTAGCGACGCCATTTTGAATCTTGGCTTTCATCGCTGCTATCACGGATGCCGGGCAGTATAATTGCAATTTTCTGATCAGGACAATGATGTGTCAAACATGTTGCCAACCCTTTATCTCCAACGCCAAGCTCACTCAAACTACGCCCCTGCAACGCCTGTGCAAACTGCTGGAAGAACGAGCCTTCTAAAAACGGAGTCCTGATACGTCTGTTTTTGATGTTATATTGCAGCACGCAGGTTTCTTCTATGACACAATAGACCTGCTTATATGAGTCAGCCATCATTGTTCCTTTTTCTGTCTCGGTTCTTCCAAAACATTATTTCGAAAAAAATGTCCTTTGAATTGCAAAGAAATCACCTGTAATAACTTTCCAAATTCATGTTAGGCTGTACATGACCCCCTTTGAAGCACGCGGTGACCACTCCTACGTTAGTACAGTGAGTTATTACCTTGGGTACTAAGCCTTATTTCAGAGTTCTTGCCACGACTTGTGATATGCAAGTATGATAGACGCTTTCGGCCATACCTTGTAGACCTAAATATCGTCATTTTGAGAGCGCTGAAACTGGTTCATCTTGAAGGGATCTCTGGTGAATGTAGTCTATAATAATTTCGCGTGTTTTTTTTTCCTACCACTTCGACGACGAAACACCTTTAATGTGAGAGGATTCGAATAACTTAGAAGTGTGGTGGGTTGGGATAATTGGTGTCACATTACGATTGTTATAGCGCGAGGTCAAAACGATGATAAAAGTACGAGAAGAAGAGCACTATAAACTACACGAAAAAAGGCAGCACAACGACACTGGCACAAAAGCACACATGTACGACAAAGTGCACCTTCGCGTGTATTTTTTTTTCGTCTTCGTTCTTTTGCGCCAACTTTTTTTGAAGTTCCACTCATTTCATTGTCGTTTGTGCTATCATACAAATATTTATTCAACGTATATACAGCACTGATAAAAACATATGGCTGGCCCATTTGGCACATTCTCCAGCGTGTTTTCAATTTAACGCAAAAGGAAAATAAGCACTTGACAGAATAAGCACTTGCTCTGTAACCTGTAATATTTTCGTACTCTTTAGTGCTGAAATGAAGACATCCTGCCATGACACGGGTTTCTTAAGGCCCGTATGAGTTGCCGCGAGCACTCAATTTTCAAAAATCACCCTGACAATGTCAATTCGAATCACCCTGGGCTGAGGAAGTTGCTGTTTTCCTTAAGCCAAACACAAAACAAGCTAAAAAGTGGAAGCCAAGCATTTTTTTTTACTCTCTATATGCTAGACCTCGAATTAGTTAATGTAGTGCTCTGCAAATGTCAAAGATAAGCAATCATAACTGGTCTGGGACTATTCACATTCCTGGAAAATGCTATTGGCTCAATGTGAGGGAAGGTATGCTCATCTCGGTGCTTGTCAGAGACTTTCGGTGCTATATAGTTCTGTGTGAAACGTCATACTCATGTTCTACAATGCCGCATAGCTGTTCCTTGGGCTCTTAGAGCCATACTTTATTCTTGTACATGAAGGAGTTTCTCGCAAAAGTTTGAAGTCTGGCGAGTTCATCGTGTATTTAGGTAGTGTCAGGTCTATGGTTAGTAGTATAAGAATGTAAGTTGGTTCGATTATTGTGACTCCCTGGCCATGACACGAGTGAATTGACAATACCCTCGTGTACCTCGTCGAACCCTTTATGTCTGATACGTGAGGCACATACTCGTATACAACCAGCGGGTATGTGCCACAGCTGACTGACGATTTACATATAACCAGGAATAGCGAGAACAGACATCAATCTAAAAAATTTACACCCTAAAAGGTGTAAAACGGGTGTACGCATTAAAAGCACCCTTATGAACACCCTTTTCACGTTCCATTTTTGACATTTGGGGTGTTGGTAATTAAAACACCCTCAAACACCCATTTACACCCTTGTATTTGGGGTGTAATGAGCAAGGCTACAAATAATTGATTGATATGTGGGGTTTAACGACCCAAAACCATCATACGATTCTGAGAGACGCTGTAGTGGAGGGCACACGAAATTTCGACCACCTGGGGTTCTTTAACGTGCACCCAAATCTGAGCACACGTGCCTACAAGGCTACAAATGCACGACATTTTCGGGCCGTTTTGCTTGTACTGTTAGTATACGTTAACCATCTTGATACCAGCAAGGCCCCCACTACTACCTGCTTGCGAGTCTAGTAATGAATCGAAGCAGAAAGTAGTGTGACCGAAACGCAGTTTTCATCGATAAACCACGCAAACTACTATAACATGGAGGATACAATAGGAGCGACGCTTGTTCAATAGAGTAAGGGCCAATTCTCCTGTACCTGTTTCTTTCATCTGTGTCATTTGCGTGATTAGTCAACCCTCACAAAGTACACTGATTTACCTGAACAAGCTAATGTTGCGTACATTGGTGTAGCCACGCATAGAACACTCCCCCCTCCCCCATAAGATCGAAGCTTTTAAATCTAGAGATAAAACAACCACCACCTACAAAAAAAAAACAGCACAGTTGTTTAGTTATAGCCACCACGTCATCAGGCTATCAGGTCCCTTAAAAACAAACATGGACTTCATGTATTTTTAGCAGGCGCGTTTTATTTAATTACTGTAGCGAATGTTCATCTTCATGTGTCCTTAAGAGTGCGTCATGGAAATCAGGAACAGGACGCCGACCATAAAGAAAAATGCAGAATAAGGACATTTCGGTGACCTTGACGCAGCCTTGCTCACAATGACGGAAGCCTTGTGTTGTGGACTAAATTGCGAACAAAGCTCTCCTCAGGGGAGCCGAAACGCATTCTCTAGTTCTCTCTCTTTCCCCGTTTTTTTTTTGTGGATCCCCTTCCTTTAATTTATGTAACTTCCCCAGCAGACGTGCTTCGGTCAAAGCCTTGACTTTTTAGGTAGTGAGAAAACAGCATTGATGAAATATTCTCAGTCGTGGTCTTGTTCCAAGGACTGCAAGCTAAGTACAAATGTATTGCCGCAACGTGAAGACAGAAGTAGTAATTAACAGGTTGAGGAAGTAGCAGCAGGTCAGTATTTTTATTTACTGCGTGCCAGAGCGTTCCTCTTCTTTCTTGTTATTGCTTGCTGCATAAAAGCGTGCAGATGCGCGTATGCGCTGTCGTTTTCGTCTTCCTAGCAGTACGCACGTGGCAATATGTTCTCATCGAATAGTGTGACGGCCGATGCATGCAATGTTGCAATGTATTTACCGAAATGAAAGTGCTGATGAAATATCGCCTGCGTGACCTTGAATGTGCAGTCCCTAAAGACCCATAGAGCTAAGCAAAAAGCATCAGCTTGGCTTTTTTACCAAAATTCACTACATTAGGTCGGTGAAGGTGCGCTAAACATTGCTCCTGAGTATAAAGGCGCGTTCTGACTAGTAGCTCGTGCTGGCCGCACTGCACTGTCACCAAGTTCACTGCGATTCAGATGCACTGTTAACGAACGAGTATAACGCAACAAATCGCTGCCGCAAAAAAAAAAAAAAAAAAAAGCAGCGCCCACGCTATCAGCAGTGCCGGAGCAAGCGTTAAACCGCATGTAGCCGGTCTGAGAGCGCCACAGGGCGCCATCAAGTCTCGTCGCCCAGACAACCTTGGCTGCCCGCCTTCCTCCGTGGCTGCCCGGTATTGCTGCGCGCCGGGCGCACAGCGCGGGGAAGAAGTCGACATCGTCTTACATGTCACTGCGTGCGCTGGCGATAAACCCTCCCGTGTGTGTGCGTTTGGTGCGCGTGGCTTCTCGATCGGTAGAGTTTATTAGTCGGTGTTTAGTTTGAAATGTGCCTGCGCTCTGTGCTCCACCAGTGTGTTCTGTCAGTGCTGACTATTGCGAAGCTGCACCATCCTGAAGACTGGACCTGTGGATTCATATTGTGGAGCACTCGGAGTGAAATAGTGAGTACCGCTCTCACGTTGTTCCGTTCAGCGCTTTGTTAACTGCGTGAGCACGAGAATAACGCCTTCAAACAATTTTGTTCAACTAGTTGATGACAAATCAGCATATTTTTACTTAGCGAGAATATTTGTCCGAACTGTTTCACGGGGATGATGGCGAAGTGTGATTGTGGGCAAGTTTTTTTTGTTTGTTTGTTTAGATTGTTTGAAGTACAAAGCAGAGTGAGCGTGCGCCGCTGAGGTTCAGCGAAGAAATTGAACAGATTTTTGCGGTGCCCTTTGTTGGCAGCCGTTTTTAACGGGGCTCGCTCGTGCTGCACATCAATTTTAGTTTACTAATTAAAACATGTGTGGGGACGGCGCCTGTTAGCTCTAAGCATCAACCGTATGTAAGACGCATATGCGTGGGCATGTCGGTAGTTCATTTACTTCCTTTTTTTTCTTATTGCACAAAAAGACCGAGAACGGAAAACAAGGGCCTGGTGTCCATGTCGTTCTTTTCGGTTCTTTTTCGTTTTGTGCGGTAACACTACCGTGATAACCCGGGTTGATGCATCGGGTGACAACACAGCATGTTGTTTCGCGTTAGGTGCGCCTCGCGAAGTTTGCCTACTTGCTAATACATTCAATTTCGTTAAATGTGTCATCACCGGTATTTTCGTTCACCCGCAACGTAGCGTGACACTGCCGACAGCCGTGCCTATCTAGCGGATCGAGCACTGAAGCTGGACTTCTGTTTGAACAGACCTTTAGTCTGTGTGTGTGGTCGAATTGCCTACTTGAACAGCGCAAACGCTCGTTTGAACATAACTGCTAACGTTCGAGCACATTTTATTCAGATTGTTACCATCATGTGTAACTTTCATAATATTCTTGTTATTCAGAGTTTTATTGCCATCGCCTCGCTTTGGCGTTTAACTTCGCTATGTACTTCCGATGTTAAAGGTATTTTCGCTATGTGAAGCGTATAAATTTTTTTGTTGCACAAAAACACTTAATGTTATACATACTGCACGGTATCTAAGCATGTGTTGCAGCCAAAATGTAAGACTGGGCAGCATATCTATCTGGGAACACAACACGCACAGCCACTGAACAGCCTACGCTGCATTGGGAAGGAGTTATGCTTTCTCACCCTGACAGCTTGATTGAAACAAATGGCCCTAATTTAGCAGTATGCAATGGTCATTGAGTGAAGGTAACAGGGTCACTTTATTCGACATTTTCCAGCCAATTTTGCGGCTATGGCAAATGTGTTTGAAAAAAAAATAGTGCTAATTTAATGCACTGAGGATAGTGAACTGCTTGAATATTTCGGAGAGAAAAAAGTTTTTGCTCACGTGGTTGCCTTTCATATTTGCAGACTGTTGTTTGAGTGTTGGTGTGAAAAAAAAAAGTATTTTACAAGTACCGTACCTTTCTTTATACCGATTTTGGTACATGTTAAGTAAAGGAGCTTATGTAAGGTGTTTGAAACTCAGCAATATTAATACACATTTTCGGCCACATACGTCTGCAAGAATTTAGCCAAAGTGTGTTATGTTTGCATTTTCTCGTTGCTATACTGCACTTTGTATGAATATCTAACCCCGGTGAACGTATGGGGGAATAACCTCGAACGGGTTAATAATAATAGTGAACGGGTGAATAACCCCAGTGAACGTATGAATTTCACTTTGTCGGCAAACGCTTCTACTCAATTAAGCCTATATAACGGCAGCTCTGAGTGAAACGTGAATTTTCACCTAACTCAAGAGTTGCTTATAGAACGCTAAGTTTTTCAAATAAGCCCTGAAATTTATGACTCTTTGCTACCGGAGAGGCATGGCCTCTCGCTATTTCTCTTGGCGAGATGTACGTGCTGTTATGTAAGATATTTCAACACCACCTAGCCCAATGAATTACACTACCAACTCGGGGGCATGATCTTGACTTCAATGTCTTTGGGTATCGAGGTGGTGGAGCAAATTGAAATGTTTCTTTGACCTTCTGTAATACTGGCAGCCTCCTGTGAAACTAGCCCCAGAAAAAAAACACAGTTAGCAATCGAGGAATCTCGTTATCCGTGAACGAACTGTAATGAAAACGTTATAGCCAGCTCCTAAGAAGCGACGAAAACTAAACCTTGGAATTGTGTCACCGGAGCGTCACTCGTAGCGTCGCCATCGGTGGTGAAAGAAGGCGAATATTTATTGTGCTGAACCCATCTCCTGCTCACCAAGCTATGGTTGCACAATATGTGGTTTAAGGAGGAGGTGCCCTCAGAACAAATGAATACAATATAAACCTTCGTAGAGTGAACACGTGAACATCTATTTACTGCTTTTACGTAACACACAGCCAATCTAGCCGAATGTAACGACATACAGTGCATGCCAAACATTCGAATATAAGGCCGATACAGCCGAAGCAGAAAATGTACTGCCGCTGCGGCGTTACAAAAGAGAGCCACCGCTGTTCGCGGCCAAGCAGCCTAACCTCACCTAACCTCAGCCTAACCTCAGAGCTACGCCTTTTCGGGAGCTGCACCATCCCTATAACGGCAGCAAAAACGCTAGGTCGGCCCGTCCGGCGTACGTGCCGGAGCCACGATTGATATATGGCGCTTAGAGTTTCAAAACCACCATATGATTATGAGAGACGCTGTGGAGGAGGGCTCCGGAAATTTCAACCACCCTAGGGTTTTTTGACGTGTGGCCAAATCTGAGCGCACGAGCCTACAGCATTTTCGCTTCCACCGAAAATTCTGCCGCAGCCTGCATTCGATCCCGCGACCTGCGGGTCAGCAGCCGAGTACCTTATAGCCACTAGACCACCGTGGCTCTGTTGCCATGAGGCCAAAATGAATTGAGAAGGGGTATCGCATCTCTATAACTAATATTATAAAAGGCGCCATCTCACTGGCCGTTCACAGAAATGTGAGGCATTAAAGCATACAATGCGCCACTTTGGTCCTTCGCAATGACTGCAGTCCATAAACCGCTGTATTTCGTGAAAGGAGTTAGGGGAGAACAAATACCTATGTTACGTCAACACACAAGGAAGCACGGTGCAGCTTCGTTCGGTGTCACCCCCTAAGGGGAGTTGAGCACCACATCCAGTTCTTAATAAAGTTCTTTGTTTGTTTGCCTGTCGATCGGCGGAGCAGAAAGAAGTGTTAAAGAAAAAAAAGCGGAAATGAAAGTCCATATTCTCGCAACATGCATCACCAGGACAGGGCGCCTCTCAGCCCGTCAGCCAAAATGGTTGCTGCTCGGTTGTACCGGAAATCAAACACTTTGCCTTCTGTATGCTAAGCGAATGTTCTAATGACTTGGCCATCGTTTCTTTGAAGAATTACGTCACGCTGATGCGATGACACCCTTCACCTCTTTTTATTTCACATTTTGTTTATGTTTCACGCAAAAACCTCACGTGCTTGTGTTGGAACTCCCGGCAGCAAAACTTGGGCGAGACACTCGAAAAAGCTCACAGGGGTTTAGCCGAAAAAACCATGTGACCTTATCAGAGTGAAGACGTCACACTATGACATTAGAGATCGCAAACACTTGACATCGTGATTACATCACATGACACTGCCATATCTCGACAACCACTTTTTAACATGATGGGCCTATTCTAGAGGCAACCGGAAACAGTGGGTTCAGCTTTACGATAAGACTATCAGGCGTCACCTGCTGCAATGACGTCACAAGCTGCACGTCTCACTTCGTAGCATTTTTCGGTTTGTCTGGCTCCGGTAGTTAGTGTGCATGCGTTGTTGTTCAAATTTTTATACCTTTCGCGTCACGCAGCTTTTTTGAGGCTTCACAAGCACGATTGCAACCCGGGAAATCGACGAGTCACTCGTTTTTTTCTTTTAAAAGGGTTCTGCTGGCGAGCGGCCACATAAAGTATTGCATGCGCTTGTGCTGCTTGAAGTGTGTGCTCTCTGTCTGTTTATATTTTCATTCATGCCCCTAGCCATCAAACCACTCCTTCTTTGCCCTGGTGTACGACAGCATAGCGGTTGTGTACTGGTTAACTACCCGGCCTCCTCGCACAATATTGGGCCTTCTTGAGAATTACACGAGTCGTTGATTTACGTATGACTGATCGTTATTATCAGCAACAGCGCCAACAACCTGCGCAGCTAAGCTTACGCATTGCGGCTGTTCGTCGATTAACAAAAGAAAGATTTATGTCGTAGTATGCACGTTGCAATTGTACATTAGTAGGCTTTTTCTACTCGTTGACAGAGCCAATTTACTGGTGCAAAGACATTCAAAAATTGCAAAAGTTCATCGCAGCACCCATATTTTATTTATCTATTTATTCATTCACAGGATACCTGCGTTGCCTCGAAGGTGTTATCGCAGGGGAGACATATTTAGTGTAACATTCTACATTTTTTTAATGATAAACAATGAAAATAAATGAAACAGGGAAACATCATGGTAAACAATAGGTTGTTAGCGTGTTCAAAGCTAATAGACAAAAAGAAACTAAGACAAATACACATTATTGTACACACGATTCGGAATAAAAATTCTAGTTATCATATACAGAAACATAGCTTTTTCGGTTACACGTACAGAGAGTACAGTTCACGGGGGGGGGGGGGGATTCAATAAATAATTTGTGTTGCAACTATGCACGTGTGCTTTCTAGGAGTGGCTATGCCTAACCAAAATGAATGTTTCTGACATGTTGAACACT
This sequence comes from Rhipicephalus annulatus, assembly GCA_013436015.1. NCBI lineage: Eukaryota > Metazoa > Arthropoda > Arachnida > Ixodida > Ixodidae > Rhipicephalus > Rhipicephalus annulatus. The sequence goes on along the minus strand of WOVY01011151.1, from coordinate 74,867 downwards.
AATGCCTGTTTGAATGTAAAAAAATGACGGTGGAAAATTTGAGCCCCGAGTTTTTCTTCATGCTGCTAAAGCATTTCTGCCCACCAATTATTTTTTATTTCAGGGACATTTTCTAAATGATCGCAGGTACTGCAGGCGAATAGTGTTACCTGAATTGAAGTTATTTTATTGCTTGCGTCAGATACCCCTGTTAAGGGTCCGAAATCATAGAGACGTATTCTAGAATGAATTTATTATGCAAAAAGTACAGTGTTTCTTTCACATCTTTTGACGCTGATTTGAAAATTTTGAGGATGAACAACTACATTATAGTCACTTTTGATATTGTGAGTTGGATATGTATAGTCCATTTGAGTTTCAATGAAAAGTAAACCAAAGTAAACAAGTAGTGCTAGATTAGGCCTCTTATGCCTACTTCTTAGGTAACTAGGGTGGGTGACGACTGCCCCGCTGCTTATCCCTGTGCCTAAGTTTATGCCCCTATATACTATGGTTCTGTAGTTGTAGCAGTGCTCGAATTTTTCGCAGTGCGCGATGACGCTGGAAGGAATTGAAGCTACAGCGGTTGCATTTTGATGGAAAGGAAGCGCTTAATTCTCGGGAGATTAGATGATTGTGCACGTCACGAGACTACAGGTGGTTAAAATTTCCGGAACACACCACAGCGGCATCTCTCACTATCGTATCGTGTTGTCTTGACGTTAATCCTCAACAATTTCATAAATCTTCCTGGAACGGACGTTTGGAGAAGTCATTTCGACAAGACAGGAACATCTGTCAAAACAGTGGCTCCAGTGACACCCCCCTCCTGCTCCTCCTTTGAATTTTTTTTTATTTTTTCAACCATGAAGCTTCTCCTGAACCTTCCTCTTTTGTATATTTCAAAGAAGGAATTATATTCTGGCATATGCTTTAACACGTATTTCAGGCCTAGATGCATCATTGTGAATGAAGGCTTCCTCTCACTTCACTGATTGACACCGGGCTAGACACTTGTACGTCTCCAATCGGAACAATGCTGATTTTAAAGTGTGAGAGAAAGTTTATGTCAAATGCTTCGCTAGTTAGAGCCACGTCTGAAAAATCCCATGAAGAAGCGGTTGGGGGAACAAACTTTCTAAAAACAGCATCCTCAGGTGTACATTTTTAAATCTTATATTCCGCACGCCACTTGCTCGTATGTCACAATAGACCTCTTTATATGAGTCACTGCACATTTTTTCTTGATTCCTCGTTATAAAATTTCATAAAGAATGCTTGAATTGAATCATAAAGATAGTGTCTCCTATATTTACTTCCCCATCCGTGCTGGGACCTACAAGGCTGGCTTCTAAGCACCGGGTTGTCTTTTCTAGGTTAGCCGGTGAGTTATTGCCACGAGCACTTTCTTTTCGAGGTTCGTCCGTGTCCTATGGTGTCCATTTATACGAAAAATGACTCGTTTCAGCCGGACGCCTCGTATTCGCAATGTTCGTAGACTGTCGCGCCACCTAGCGGAATCCAAGAGCGTTCTTTAGCAAGAAATTCGCGTGTTTTGGACCCTCCTTAAAGAGAGTGTCCAGAACACGCGTAACTGAGGCTACCTAGGTCTTACAGACCTCACAAGTGTGGCTAGGATAAGTGTTTAGAAATATTTTCAGGCTGGAGAAAGCGATATCTTTGCCGCAGGCAAAAGCAAAGGTAGAAAAGGAAGCCACGCTAGCCTATTTATTTCGCAATTCAGTTTGATATTCATAAAATTATTGAATCGAAAGCCTATGTAAGAAAGCAAGGGGTACTTCATTTGCATTTAGATTTGCCATTACCTTTCTTGCCGAAGCTGGCGCAATGTGCAGTTACTATAGCGCTTGTGACATAAAAAACTAAATGGTTATAATAAGTTATTCGAGGCTATCCACAGTACTAATTAAAAGTGTTGTATAGTTTTTCTGAAAAGACCGTAAACTTTGTCGCTATGTGGCATCCATTGTGACCGATTGAACAGAAAAGCGTGGATTTTACGCATTTTTATACCAAGACTCTGGAGATCAAACTTGGAGCAAGCAGAATAAATAGCACGAATAACCCTGCCCATCACAGCAATTTATTGCTATCATAACGCATATATTTAACTCATTATTTTACGGCCAGTTATGCTCTGTTTTTGTGAACCAATTAGGATAATCTAGTCAAATTACATGTGACAGTGATCTGCTGGAAAGGAGCATTCTGCGAAAGGTGAATAAAGCAGTTTGAAACTCATGCCGGAACACACCACCTCCAACGTATCGTTATACTTTGTACATCATTGGCCAAAATATTTAAATCAAAATGATACTTGGAGACGGTGGCCCAAAATTACGCATAATTTGTCATTAGATGAGTGTTTGCACACTCTTTTTTGCAATCAGTGCGCAGATAGGATAAGAGCAAGTCACGTCTCTAAATTAGGATTGAGACCTGTCACAACGGGTCATGTTCTTGCAGTTCTGCATTGTCTGCACACTGTGATTCGCTTCTACGGTAGGTATTCTGGCTTGCGCACAAAGGAATATTTCACCGAAGGTGATAGTCATGCGCATTTTATTCTGCACATATGCCGTGTCTGGGCAGCACTTGCACTTGCATTGAACGTTCCTCGCCAATATCATATCGAGCATGTTCCACTGCAGTATTGTTCAAGATTATCTGTCTTTTGTTTGCAAATTGATATTTTCTAAGCAGTACCTACTGTTCTTTGCGGAGAAATTAAGATATTATAGTTGTGATTTTATCTTCTCTCTACTTCTGTAGGTTCCGATAATCACACAGGCGGGCTTGTGCTCTGCAAATCACGCCAGCGTAAAAAGCTAGGTTCTAGACCTTACAGCTTGCATTGATTGACTGATTGATTTACTTATTAACTCGTTCACTAAATAGTAACAGAAAGCCACGGAACAGCCAAAGGCTATTCTAGCTGCGTTCTCAGGCGAACGAATGTTTAGTTTAAAAAGTTAAATTGTATAGAATAACTCTTTGATTTTTGGACAGAAAATGTGATTACTGCAGGGAAGTGGGAACAGTTAAAGTCTGCTGATATCTGCTGTTCCAAACCTGGTATGTTCTTACGAACAAGGCACGCTGTCACTGATACACCCACGTGCCGCCGTCTATGCGTCGGCCGCCTCAGAAAAAGTTAAATCAGCACCCACAGTTTGCCATGCTAACACTCGCTATGCATACTGTGCAGATAACGAGGATCGGGTATCTTGGCCGCCATGATTTTTCTCGCCATAGGCGTAAGCCTTCTCCTGGGATCGTCATCTTCGGTGAGATTTGTGCTGCTTTTATTGTGATCTTTGTACTTCGTTTTCCCGTGGCGATTGAGGTAATATTCGTGCATCTCATATTGTACTGTTTAGGCATTTCAAAAGTGCATTTTAGACGCCCTAAATACGAAGGCAAAACAATGTATAGGGCCTCCAACATCGTAAAAAGGGCGCAATACATTTTGACATAAAAACAAACTTCAAACAAAGATGTGCGCAACCAGTGTGTATGACAGCAAAACAAAAAGTGTAATGCTTATGACGGCACAAACGCGCCACAGCTTGAACACAGCAGAGGAAAGCACATTTTCAAGTCAGAACTGCGCCTCCACTAGAGAAAACCAAAGTGTAAGTTGAGAGTACGTGGCTCGCAAAGTATTAAGCCGCGCCAGTCAAAAATATTGGTGCCCTGCTACTTTTCAAGACAATTCTCGATGCTGCGTTGCCATGTGCCACATTGTTCGCTCCTGTCACCACGTTGTGACCTTCAAAATTGGCGGCCTGCGTTTAGTCACTGCCACCGCGCATGCGCCGACAACCCTCATGAAGAAGATCCACTGTTCTTTCTTACGCACTGTCGGCAAAGCATTGCCTCTACGTTGATCCTGCACCATGTCAGGTCAGGTGTGCTGTGGCACGTCAGGTGTGCAATAACCAATCCACACACTCTTCAGTTTTTTTATTACACATCACTGAGTATAACAGGAGGTGCAGATTGACCGACTTTGAGATACAAGAAAGAGATGTAGCCTATTAGTAAGGATGAATCGTGTTGCGATGATTGCTGCTCTGGTGGTGGAAACCTTAAAAAGCAATGAAATATTAAAATAAGTATTTAATTTGCCGAAAGAGGATGGGATAGAAAAGGACAAGAAACAGCGAACCACAAAAAAAAGAAAAATTTGTTTTCCTCGTGGGATTTGTTTTGTGGGTACTTTAGTTTTAGAGGACTCCTGGAATGAGCGGCTCTTTGATAGTAACGTACAAACAAAAGGATACTTGCACGCAAATAGACGCATTTTTTCTTCTTTTTCTCTTTTTTTTTCTCCCTAGGCCACTCTCCACGGTTTTGTATTCGCCTGCTTCCTGCGCTATGTCAGCGCGGCGACGTAAGCTGGCGGGCGATTCCCATTTCTTACAGTAGTTTTTAGCGCAAAATAGGGATGAGAGACGGACAAGCGCAAACTATCAACTGAATTTATTCGAAAGTCACACACAAATGAACGCACGTGAACAAAGTCAATGTCACGATTCACATTAGCAAAAATATAATTATGAATTGTATTAGTGTCAGGAGCTCAAATAATCTAACTCAGTGGCATGCAGCATGATAAGGGGCCTCGCTACGCATGTCTTGCCCGATCTCTCAATCAAATGTGCTTCCTCAATTGCTCGTGTAACCTATCCTTTTAATCTTGCAAGCACCTTAGTTTCTGATAACAAGGGTGCGCATCCGCACTCAGCAATGTAAAGAAAGATTACAACAAGGTGTTCCGCTCAATGAAGCCCTCTAATTCAATTATTTATTGTTCAAACAATGACCTGTCTGCCTAACTTAGTATTTTCCACAAGATAAGACTACAAACTGTGTTCACTGAGATAGTAGGACCTCATCAGACATTTGGTTTAAAGGACGTTCGATTACGACAAAACTCTGGTGTCGCCCGTTCTATATTAGAATGTTGTGACGAATGTTGAATGCTAGAGCAGTCATGCTACAAATACATTCGAGAAATCTTCTTATAGGGACCCCCATGACGTTTTTGTGTGTGTATTAGGTCATGTCCACATCGGCCAGGTTAGTAGAGATGGCGCTGCAATGGCGTACCGGTTCCGCATAGTGCAGTAAGTTGTGAATAAAGGAGTCAGTAATCAAATACCACTGCGAGGATCCCTGAATCAAGGGTGCCCCCTTTCATCATTAATCTACAGCGAAAGCTATAATGAGATCACCACTCGGGTCACTCTCAGTTGTCCGCAGCCGCCTCCGGTGTGCGGAACCACATCGGACGAATTTAAAAAAAAAACACCTAGCATCAAAGACACAGTGGGGCTCGAAACTCGGTGTGCTGGGTGCAAGCCCAGTGTTCTACCGCTGAGCTACACCACTGCTTGTGACTTGTTGGCAAACCTAGCACCTAAGAGACAGTAAGGCTAAAACCCGGGTCCACTGGGGGCCAGCCCCTGCAGTATTCTACCACTGATCTACGCTGGTGCTTGTGACTTGTTGGTGAACTTGCCTTAGGCAGGCTTGATGTCGGAAAAGCAATCGCGTTAATGCAATTTATAAGGCGTTTCAAAACAGTGAACGAACAACCAGGCGTCGCACAATGCGAATAGCGTAACGAGTGGGCCATCGAATGCTCTAATCCAATAAAAAAGTTGGTTCTCGTTCTCCGATTCACTTTGGCGCACACTCACTTCAGCCATGATTCCTGATTGTCGTCAGCCACTGCATGAACACTTTGCACGCAATTACTTGCAAGTGTTTGGCGGATACCACGCTTCTCATAATAATGACGAAAAATAGCAAACTGAATGCCGGCCTACTACACAAAAGTTTATTATTAATGCCCTAGTGGGTATGAAGCAAGTTTGCTAGCAGTACTTACCTAATGAGTGTTCTGAAAAGGCTCTAAAAGGCCACTCTTCTAGCTTTCGCTGTGCCTGTGCTGCACCTTCTTCGCTGGCCTTGCGTTTTTTTTTTTTTTTCAAATAATAGGCCGCACGGCTGGCATGAGATTTACTGTCATGCATTTCTCTACATTTTTTTTTTCAGCTACGTGCTCATGGTCTGCAAATAAATGGGCCCGGTAAGTGCTCCTCAATTTCCTCATTTGCGGCGAGATATAGACATTGAGCAGTTGATGGTGTACCTTCGCCAGTGAAAAAAAGATTGTATTTTTGTCTGAAAAGCAAGGCTATCACAGAGGTAACAAAGTAGCCGACAACTACCGACAACTAGCCGAGCTTTCAATTTTCCTACCAAGGCCAGGTTATCTCTTGTATCTGTTCAAGATTGTGTACATACAGGACGTGCGTGTCAGCGAACATTCTGCCATTGGTAACCGTTTATTGATGTGTATTGGATTTGCCACTCGTTGTTTTTTTTTTTTGGTCATCTTCAATAAAGCACTGCTTTTTTTTTCACAAAATAGGCATAGTGCCAGCAACTTCTTGTTCTTGTTACTGTTGTGATCAGGCCTTCTCGAAGGCACATAAGCCTCTCAACATAGTGGTTGAGAGGCTTATTAATCAGGCACATAAGCCTCTCAACCTAGTCAAGGGTTGGTTAAGGTTATAAGTGGTGGTTATGAAGCAAGATGGCTGCGCAACTCGAACACTCTGTCTTCCTTTCAAAATGCGAAGAATTTTTTGTCGCACGATATCGCAGTTCAGCAGCGGCTTGGGAGGTGGTGGTAAATATTTATTGAAAAGAGAGGTTGCCGGGAAGACCAGCCCCAAGTAGATCAGCTTCCCTACAGTACTAGGTGGAGTCTCCAGTCAGAGACCCCATTTGTAGTGGTAATTGTCCTGGCACGGTGGGCCACTGCTTGTTCAACCGGAAGATTATGGCAACCAAGCAAGGCTGCCTCCCATTCATCTTATTGAATTTGGGGTGGGGGTAAAGAAGGGTTGAGCTGGCATGACGATACTATGTGGTAGATTTCAGCAACCACACAGGCTGGAAAAGTAAGAGTCAAAGTGTTTAAGCACTTCTGGGCACAGTAGCAAATCAGAAAGTACACAGAGAATAATTCTCTTGTCTGCGTCGCTAAGTCCTTTGTAGGGTTGACGAAAGCGGCGATCGGAGTCCCGGTAATGGGTAATTATCTCTCTATAAGTTAGGAAATAAATGTTTTTCCCTGGATCACAGGGGTTATCGGTGGGCAAGCCAGTAACCCACGGAATGAGTGCGCGGGTGGTAGAGTACACTGCCTGATTGCCTCTGAGGCCCTGATTGCCAGGAGTCCATATTAGGGAGCGGGGAGAGGGGTGACTTACCCGCGGACAAGATTTTAGAATTTTGACAGCTAGGTGTGAGATCCATCCCAGTTTAAAATTTCGGCAAGCTCCTTCGGAATCTGAAACTATCATTTTAGAGCTGCCATGTGATATAGCTATAGAACCTTGGTCAACTCTTGAGCATGGGTCGAATTGAAGCGCACGACAGGACATACCACCGACCTGCCTGTGTTGGTGGACTACGGCGGCAGTATACAAGCCCCCGCTGCCAGCGCCGGCGACGTGTGTGTAAACCACGTTTTGCTAAGAGCCGCATTGGCACCGGAGAGCGAGAGACCATGCTTCTCGACGGGCAACGTGTGACTCACGGGACATATTGGTGGGGGACAGGTCAGAAATAAATCGTGTATTTCCAATTGTCGGGCACTCCTACCCGCTCCTCTATGTAGAATTTATGCCTGATCTGTAGGCGATCTAGGAGTCGTCTAGGAAAATTATAACTGTGCTAAAAAGAAGACACGAGAACGAAGTAAACAGGGCGATCGCAGACTTCGTTTTTGTGTCTCGTTTTTAGTGCAGTTATAGTTTTCCTAAATGGATTACCAACTAGCCCCATCTGCAATCGTCCTGCCCACTTCGTTCTCATGTCTCATTTTAGTGCAGTTATAAGTTTCCTAAATGTCTTACCAACTGGCCCCCCATCATACACTTTAGGAGTCATCTGCCGAACGGAGTCTCCGCCAGGCGATTTGTTAGGTGAGCCTCCCGGAGATCTTGGTAGGTGTTTACCACTCCCAAGGCAAGGAGTTTCGCATTGGAAGTAGTTATCGGAAGATGTAGGGCTCTCTTGCCGATTTCTTGGAGGGTGACTTCCAAAGAATCTTCATCATGCTTCTATAGGTGCAGGTACAAAGTCGCATACGAGATGCCATTAGTGACAAAAGATGTGCGGGACGAAGCGCATCGTTGCTTTTGAGACCTCCCCGCTTGTTGGAGACTCGGCGCACCATGTGGCCTACCTGCTCTTCAACCTTACGCACCTTAAGAAGTGCTGTATCGACCGTGCGGTGTTTGTTAATGTGGAATCCAAGGACACGGATCTAATGCACCTAGTTAATAGGTGCACTGTGCAGAGAAATGTTGATGGACGAGGTCTTGTTTGCCGACGGCCAAAGGTGCACAAATTTAGATTTCTGTGGGGAACACTACAGGCCGCCGTATGCCGCACATTCGTCTACTATATGGGCAGCAGTTTGCAGGTTGTCCTCTATGCTGCCGAGGTATCCCTCTGTGGCCCGCAGGGTAATGTCATTGGTATTATGCGCATGCTTTGCCTCATTGACAGCAGCCTAGCGGGCTGGGAGCTGCCCCACATTCTAAATTCTGCGGAGGATATCGCAGGCATAAAAAGGCCATGTTACTCTTCAGAGTGTTCTTCCACTTTCCCAAAACTAGAGGTAGAGTGAAAGTTATTTTCACTCTCCATAAAACGAGAGAGTGAATTTTTTTCTCTTCTTTTTCTTCTTGAGAGAGTGAAATGCCCATATATACTTTTTAGGCGTGAGAGAGTACAACGCGGTTATTCTGTTGTTCTTGATTACTTTTAGTTGTGTGGGCACACGACGAGTGATTAACACTGCCTAATAATCACACATACATTCAGTAAAACGTACTGTATTTAACTTTTGAGACGATCGAGATGATTAACAAGAAGAACAGCTTTTTTGGCGCACGCCAGTGGATTTCAGCGCACTTAGAGGCACTTGAATCTCTTAGTATCCAATTTTAGTCTTGGACCTCTGTAGTGAAATAAGCGAGTACTATCTCATTCAATCGGTCATGATCGAAACTCAACGCGAATAGCTATGACTTTTTTCTTATATGAATAATCATGTTTTTTCTTACGACCATCGCACACGGGCGATGGTGCTGTAAGCCTAAAGTACGGTACGGCTACAGTTAAGTATTGGGGCTTTAGTAGTAGAACGTGAATAAGAATGACCCATAATATATTTAAGAGAGTAAAATAACAACTAAATTGTTTAATGTACACTTCAGATGCGCGACGTTTCGTAGGCAGAAGTGACTAACCACTTAGTCAGAGTAAATGACGTTCATATAGTAGGTTGGGCAAATCTTTCTTTTTCTACGGTAATAAAAAAAATGTCTTCGGAGACGTTTGGACATCACGAATAACAAAATAAACGCAGTAAAGACGTTAGCTACAGTCCGGCAGGTTTTCAGAAGCATGGAGACACTCAAATATTCGCGTCTAAACAAAAAAATGCAGACATATTTTGAACAATATACTTATGACATAAAAAATAAATACACGTGCTCGTTTTTATTGTGGTGTAGTGGTTAGTCTGGCGGACTCGAAATTTGCAGTGTGTCTAGAGGTCAAAGGTTCAAGTCCCACACAAATATATTTTAACACATTTCTTTGTTGTTGTGTTTGTATTTAGCCATTTTTACGATCGCACATGAGGAAATCCGTCAAGAACAATTAAAATTCGCAGTTTCAGCCCAAGTTTCGCTATTTTTTTTCATGAGGTGTACTGTTACTCTCTTGGGTGGGGTCATGCTACTCTGCTTCGGGCAGCGTTATGTTACTATGTTGAGGGGGAGGGCTTTGGCGCGTTACGTGGGAATAGCTGAACTCTGCCTCAACAAGATGTGATTTACTCTGGAAAAGAGAGGGAAATATGGGACAAGAAAGTGCTCTCCCAAAGAGAGTGCCCAGCACTCTCTTAGTTTTTACAGTGCACAGCCAAGTAGGAAAGCAGAAGCCACAGCACAGTGCCTTGTGGTGTGCCTCACGTACCCACCGGATTGGGGACGTACTCCTGATCTTCGATGCGAATGTACGCAGATCAGTCAATAAGAAAGTTTTGGATGTAGTTCAAAGTGCGCTCGCCTCATTTGGTGGCACTTAGGTGGGCTAGGATGACTTCGTGCTTAAGGTCAAGTGCTAGAACGATCTTGCCGTTGTGGGGGTGTTCTACAAGACTAAGCACTTCGTGGTGTAGTTGTAGAAGTATGTCCTGTGAATATTTATTAGGCCTGAAGCCATACATGAATTCAGCGAAAATGTGGCGCTCTTCCAAGAAGGGAGAGAGACGATCCCTGACCACAGTTTCCATTAGCTTCCCTACACAAGAATCAAGAGAACGTCTTCTGACATTCTCAGTGTTGATTGGTTTCCCTAGCTTGTGAATATAGATTACTTGAGACGTTCAGCAGTCTAGTTGGAGGGGTGTTTTTCTGAACCAAATTGCATTAGTATATTCGAAAAGCGACCGGTGCACTCCATCTGGTATATTTGTTCAGATTTCGACAATTGATCTTGTGTTGTCCGGGAGCCGTACCTCATCTCATTTTGGCTAGAGCGACGCCAAGGTTGTGTAACTAGAAAGGAGCATCGAGTTTCCAGTTTTTCTGGCCTGTATTGCAATACGTGGAGGTTCGCGTATCCTGGTGGTGGTGGTGGTGGTAGTGGTTAGAATGAAGAGGAAAAAGGCACCTAATTTCTGTCTGCCTTCAGGCGACACGGCGCAGTGCCTTATAGGGGTGGGGGGAAGGAGGGATGAAAAGAATAGAAGGAAAATAGACGGAGAAGAAGACAGCCAAGCGAGAGAAAAAAGAAGGAGATAGGAAAGTGGGGATCCGGTTGAAGCAGTCCAAGGGCGGGGCGCCACAATGCGAGAGCTGCACGGCTTCAGGAGACCGCGGAGGGCGAACCAGTCGGCGGGAGCTACGCTGAAGTCGGATATCGTGAGGGCACAACCGTCCAGCTTGAAATCCTGCGAGCGAATCCTGGTGAATCCTGGTGAGTGAAAAGATATTGGTCCCGTAGTGAGAGGCCTAGTTGTGTTGTGGAGCCATGGAAATAGGGAAAAGCTCTGTTCAGTTCTTATCCGTTCCGCCTCGTGTTTTTGCGGGATCAATCAGACTGCGGAAGAGTATTCATCTATTAAAGCAGGACATTTGCCTCCCGGCAGCGTTACAGCAATCCACTCAATATAAGTCGGCGAGCTGGGCAGCGTGCTCGGCCGCCTTTTGGGTGAGATCCAGTGTCCGCATACGAAGTTTGTGGTTGTGTTTCTGTCAACGCCATCTCTTTGTGAGGCCGCGATGGGCCTCCCGAAGATAAGGGAGATTGTTATCTACATACGAATGACAATCAGTGCGTCGTATTGTAGTCGTGAGCTTTTTCAGTGTTTGCAGCACACAGTGAGCCTACTGAAAATAACGTTCTGTAGGATCAGAGAGGCAGGTAAGGACTGCCGCAAGGCGTTCCAGTTGGGTAGCTTGGTAGGTGCGATGGGGCGTTTTAGGGGTCGTGCAAAACGTGCAGTGTTCAAAATGCAGTGGTCACTACTGAAGGTTTTCTTGGTATTAAACCAGACTGCATGTTCTCTTGTCTGCATGTCTACGTGGCAGGTGTCCCGGCTGAAAGAATCACCTACACGAGTTGGTTGCGCAGAGTCTGTGTGTAGAGTCCTGCCTAGTGTAGAACTTAGCTCCACAAGATTCCTTCTATGCACCTCTTCCTTGCGATAGTTCCAAAGCCTGCTAGGGGCGGGGAATTCATCCACTATCGAAAGGAGATCATGCTTTGCCAGCTTCAGTGCCCTGCTGAAAATGTCAGCGAATGTGATTTGTTTAGTTTATGTTTCCAATAGACATTGAGGATGTGCACCGGGGGGTCACTTCTGCACAGGGGAAGAACCAATACCATAGTGTGCGAGTACGGTATTCAAATGCCGTGGTCTACCTTTTGCGTAGTTGAGGTTTTGTGTACAAGAAGGCAGCTGAATGGGTCTCGATGAAAAGTCTTATAACCCGAAAGGCGCACGGCGTCGCCGTGCTCCTAAAGGATACCGACGACGCACAGGTGCTCAAACGTTTCAAGATAGAGGCGGAAATGGGCCCATTTGGCCCTATCTTTCAAGCCTCTACAGTTACATTGAATTATAGAGAGAAGCTGAGACTTTTCGGGTGGCGATGGGGAGCATTCATTAAGATGTGTCGCACTATTGAGAATTAGGGGTGGCTGGGAGGGGCTCTAGTCATACGTCAGCGTCCTGTGTAAGTAGGAGCTCGGAGTCCTCGGAGGTTACAGTGATGTCGATGGTGTGTGGAAACCTAAAGGGACGGTTAACGTCCTTCAGGGGACTAACGCTTCGGCTTCGTGAGTTTACGTTGTGGAGCCAAGTTTTAATCTTACTCATCACCTGTTGGTTGACTAACGCTTCGGCTTCGTGAGTTTACGTTGTGGAGCCAAGTTTTAATCTTACTCATCACCTGTTGGTTGACAGTGTTGGATTGAATTTCAATGCTGTTGCTTATAGTGGTGAGTTGTATCATCAAAGATGTCATGATAATTTCAATAGCCCGAAATCGCTGAAGTGTTAGTGGGCCCCAATACGAACGTGATGGCGCACATGGGCGTCAAATCTGGAGCAGCGACGGTAATATTGGTGAGGGGTGAGGCTGGGTAGACTGGTGCACTAGCTGTCTCCAAAGTGTGAATTAAGGCTTGAAGCTGTGCGTTCTGTGTCCGCAGCGCAGCAAGCACTTGTTTGAGCTCGAGTAATTTAACAGAGGAGCCAGGAAAGGAAGAGCAAGAGGAGGTGGGCTTCACCCCATTTTCTACCTGATGTTCTTTTCGTGGTCGGCCACCTGTGGGCGCCAGCATCAGTCAGAGGGGGAAAGTCTAACTTGAATCATGGGGCCACCTTGGTCAGGTATCTTTGATGACGTTTGCTGTAACGTGATGCTTTAGGTGGAGGTGGTGCCTCCGTTAGCAGGGTTCTTGGTGACTTGGTTGGTCACCAAGAACCCTGTCTTGGGTGTTGACCACTGCTTCGACAAGCTGTGGCTGCCATGAAGCCCGCCCGGCTGCTGCAGGAAGTGAAACCTCGCCTTGCAGGCCTGAGATTCGGTGAGGTCTTCCTCGCCACACACCAGGCACGATTACATCTGCCATCCCCTTCTCAGAGGCACCCATAACTTTACCACAATGACCACAGCGTCGTTCGGGTGGGGACGCAGCTCCACCCAGTGGTCCACCATCTTGCAGCGGTAGCGAGCAAGACTGCTACATTTGTATTTACGTACTGGTTTCACAACACTGTCGTAGCGCAAGAAACGTAGCGCACACCTGTCCTTGAAAGTTGTAAAGGCCAGTGAAGTTTCGCCAAGCTTTCTGATGAAAGCGATGCTTCCATAATGCCAGTGGATATTTGCTTCGAAGGAGGCAGAGGTCTCCTGCTCGTGCATCGTAATGACGGCACACAACGCTTCCCCGCTGACCTTGGCGGGGTCGATCATCGGTAGGGGACCCTGTGATGTCTCGAGCGGGAATTATAGTGAGAAAAGATTTGCAAAGTTGATGTGTCTGGTGGAGACAACGATGATATTTTGCGCCCATATAGATTACACACTGAAAGAATCGCTATAGGTTATGTTCACATATGAGGTTAACTTGACTAGTTCACTTGGTTAAAGGTAGCTTTGAGATCTGAGGCTTCAGCACGATGGTGAAGTTTTCCGCAGCAATGCAGGGCATAGCGGTAGGCCTACACGATACACGGGACTTCTTCTCGGGTGTATTGCTCGTGGACGTTTCCTTATTGGTAACCGAGCCCTTGGGAACTTTGGATTGTTGGCGACACTTGTTGAGGGCCCCCATGAGGAACAGTCCCTCATCAACGATATCTGATGGTAGAACGGAGCTTTCGCGCATTGACGTATAAGCTTTTTCTACGCGAACATCGTGGAATTATATCTACGCAAAATGGTGGCCGCCATACGTGGTTGCGACCGCGGAGAACTCCTGACGCAGTCAGCGTTCGGTTCAAGGCTCAATTCGAAGGAGGTCAGGTCAACAAGTGGGCATAAAATGCCCACCAGGATAAAAGAGGTGTCTTCTGGTGCAAAAGGATGTTGGAAAGACGTTATGTTCTATCTTGAGGAAGTGTAAAGCAGGGTTCTAGCAGTCCTCATGCAAAGAATGTGAGCCGATGTGACACGCCTCCACTCTCGTCGTGCGCCCGTAGCGTTCTTCGGTGCGTCGGTGGTAGCGGCGTCCACACGCTTACTGTGCATGATTGCGTGTCGTGTCTCGTGCTGGCCTAGGAAGTCACCCACAAAAATGTCGCTTCCCTCCTTCTCCCTCGCCTCGCAAGGCCGACGCAGGCAACATCTGCTTGAAAATAAAATCGCAGCATATCCACGGAATGATTATGATGATTGGGGCGAAGTGTTCATCAGTCCGTCCATGTGTCCGTCCACCCGTGCTTCTGTCCATTCGTTCGTTCTTCCTTCCATACGTCCGATAGTGCGTCTGTCCATGCGACCGTCCGTCTGTTCGTGGGTCCGTACATGCATCCACTTGGGCGTTTTTGCCTTTGCCTTCCGTTCTATCCATCCGTCTGTGCTATCGTTCGTGCATTCGTCCGTCCGAGTGTCCACCTGTCTGTCTGTCTGCCTGGCTGTCTGTCAGTCCATCCTTCTGTCTGTCTGCCTGTCTGTCGTCTGTCTTTCTTTCTGTCCGTCATGTGCCTGAAAATCCGTCTTTCTGCATGTCTGTGTATCCTTCCTTCTGTCCGTCTATATAGTGAACACTCCAAGTACCTCGATTTCGCATCTTTTCATCATATATTAATCATGTACAAATATCGCCATCCAGCGGACATTCCAAGGACGGAACTAAAGGTCACTACTTACTACTACTACTACTAGTACTAATACTATTACTACTACTACTACTACTATTACTACTACTACATACATCGAGGCAGCTCGAGCTGCACAACTATTCACTGGCCACCCCTATATGTGGGCACTAGATCGCGCGTTAAGAATACAGTGAAGAACGTCTTTGGTTTCGCTTGACGTTGAAGGCAACCCTTCTTCATTCAATAAATAGAAACCATACAGACGAAATAACAAGCATTCTCAGACCATATCCGTTTACCCAAACATTCACCCGATACATCCACTGCTATGAGACGCAGTTACTCGAGCTCCCCCTGTGGAAAAATGCGGGCGGCATTTTTTTTTAATATGAGTGGCAAGGCTCGCAATTCATTGCACTCATATAGCTGTGGCTTTGTACATATTCACATACCGTAGCCAATTTATGTGTGTGTAAATCGTCATCGTACTGTGAAAATTATACATCATCATTATCATCATACCTTCAGGATGAGCCACATTTTTTTCCTCCCGACCATGGCAGCCGCATTTTTGACAGAGGTGAAAATGCTTTAGACCTGTGTGCGTAACTATTAAGGAAGGAAAATAGGAGGAAAAGAACGGCAGGGAGGTTTACCAGCCTATAGGCAGCCGGTTTGCTACCCTGCGCATGGAAGGGGGGAGAGATGAAAGATAGAAAGTAGAGAGGGAAGAGAGATAAACAAAGCACATTCGGCAGCACAAGTGCGTATGCTCAGTCATAGTCCAGTCTTGTCTTTCGTGGTGTGTGACATTGCTGTTACAGCCGCTTGTTCAAGTCCGTGTCGCGTAGGAATTTCAGCAGTGCTTTTGTTGCCTTCTGTTGCACTGTCTTCTCTCGGACACTTGACAGAATAGGGTCCACAGACATTTGGCTGTTGTTGATGCGCGCAAAAACAGACGCCAGTGACTGTCTCTGGATGTCATATGCGTAACTGTGGGTGCATGTTAAAGAACCCCAGGTGGTCGAAAATTCCGAAGCCCTACACTGCTGTGTCTCTCATAAATATATTTGGCTTTGGGTCGTTAAACTCTATTCATGTCGCGTAGGAATTTCAACAGTGCTTTTGTCGCCTTCTGTTGCAATGTCTTCTCTCGGGCACTTGACAGAATAGTGTCCACCCACATTTGGCTGTTGTTGATGCGCGCAAAACGGACGCCAGTGACTGTCTCTGGATGTCATATGTGTAACTATGGGTGTATGTTAAAGAACCCCAGGTGGTCGAAAATTCCGAAGCCCTACACTGCTGTGTCTCTCGTAAACAAATGGTTGTTTTGGGTCGTTAAACCCTATCAATTATTATTATTCTTTCTTTTCCAGAGTGCGGAATAAGCACCCATGAGCTGATTGTCAATGGAAGTTATGCTAAACCTAACCAATTCCCATGGATGGTATGACATATTTTGAACAAATGTTGTAGCTCTCACACAAAGCATTAACTCTAGCGTTCTGATTGTGTTCTACACTTCCATGGGTGAAGTCCACCAATGTGGATCAGTGGCTATGGTATCAGGCTGCTTACCTGAAGCTCACTGCTACGATCTCGGCCACGACAGTCGCACATAAAGGGAGCTTATATGCTCAGCCCCTTGTATTGTTCGGTGTGAGTGCACGCTACAAAACATCAGATCATCAAAACTTCCTGAGTCCTCCACTGCGGCATCTCTTAACATTTACCCATCTCTTAGCATTTTGCGCGCATGTAATTGCGACGGCCGCAACCGGTATCGCAACCAAGACTTCTTAGCCTGCAGCTCAAAACCTGAAACACTGAAATTGAACACTGTAAAACCACGGCCAACTTGGTTCTAACTGAAAAGTACATAACATCATCTCGATAGCATTTCACCGCAATAGGAAATTCGAAGAAAGGTTCAATCTTTCTAATTCAAGGAAAACCTCTTTTACAAGGGAGTCAGGAGGGGTGCATGAAATTATAGAAAGCCACCCTCTGCTAACCGCGTCCTTTCTCTGCCTTCTCACGAGGAGAAGGGAAGTCGTGGTTCCACGATAGAAAAGACCATTACATCTGCAATGCACAAAGCAGCACGGCTCAGTGCTATCGCGAGAGTAAGTGAAGAGAGAGATGAAATAACACGTTCGACAAATTAAGGCACAATACAGCGTGATGCTCCAGGAATATGACCAAGTGCAGTTCTCATCGGGGGCCGATGCTCCAATCACTTGAACACGCCTGCAGTTCCGACCATATACTTTCATATTATTGCGCCCTAGGGAAATCTAGCGCTAGCGTAGGGGAAAACAATATTGAAAAGCGCTTCGGCCCGCATGCAAATGATGGCTATTATGCGTATTAGCCTAAGTTTCAATCTTTCAGGTCAATAAGGCCTGGAGTCTTCTCGTCACCAGGTGAACATTAGATAATTTAGCAAGCGCCCCGCCGCGGTGGTCTAGTGGCTGAAATACTCGCCTGCTGACCTGCAGGTCGCAAGATAAAATCCCGACTACGACGACTGCAGTTTAGATGGATGCGAAAACGATGTAGTCCCGTGTGCTGAGATTCGGGTGCACGTTAAATAACACCAGGTATTCAAAATTTCTGCAGCCATTTAATGCCTAGTCTCTCCTAATAATACGGTGGGTTTGGGAAGTTAAGCCCCACAAATCAATCATCAAATTCAGCAAGTGTTAAGCGGTTGCACTTCATCATCCTTACCCTTTTAGGCACTTAGTATTCACGAGCCACTTTTAATAACATGAAAGTGTGTTATTCAGGGATCCACCAATGCTTCAGTGATGTATTTTTGTCACTGATATGACCTTATTGAAATGAATGCTAAGGAATCAGAAAGGAAAAAATCCGCAATCCCGTGTACCTTGGGAATCGACGTTCTGCGGAGCATTCCAAAGAAAGGTGAGCGTGTTGTAATTTTTTTGTGTGAGATACGTTATGAAATAACGCCAAATATGTGTACAAATATTTTCCTCACAAATATATGTTGACCAGTTGTAGATGTTCATGTACCTAGTTTTTTGCCACTGCGAAACGATGCCAACCGGGACATGAGTATAAGCAACACCAGAAGCGACAAACTGATTTAAATATTTAGGGCTCACGACGAAGGTAGCTCTGCACACTGCTACATAAATCAACATCACAGCATGACACCTAACTACAATCGACGATAACCCATTGTCAAGGCAGTATCATACTTATGTAATGCTAAATACAAAACAGTGTAAATACTAAATACAAGACAGTCACACATACCCGCCCACGGGTATGTGGCACTGTCTGGCGAGAAGTGTTTGACGACGTAGGCTACGGCATTGTGACATCATTCATGTCTTAACCAGCGCGTCATATTAATCAAACCATCTTGCTCTCCCGTACAAATTTAGGTTCGCGCGAAGTCAAGGGGGTGACCACGAGCACCCAAACGTAAGCCGCTAAATGGGTAGATAGAGAGATGGATAGATCGATACGTGAATAGACTCTAATAGTGCTTGCTGTACGCAAATAAATGCTTCACATATAAACATTTCACGTATATATAAAAGCGCCCGCGCACTACCACGTCAAGTCCGAGGCAAATCCACCACACACCACAAACTCTTCTTGTATGTCTCATACATGCTCTGGCATGGTGAACTGGCTAACTTCTCTGTCCTTCCTCCTTCCTCTTCCTCCTCGAGCATAGAGCTCCCTGTTTGAGGGTGAAGGTGGGGTAGTGTGCTGCCGCCCTCTGTGAGTGGTGCAGGAAAGTAATGTGGCATGGAACTTACTAGCGCTGAAAGAATACGATTTGGTGACGACGCACTTAAAACATGGACTCTCGGATTTGTGATCTTGCCGCCCATAGTTAATATATATCAATACCGGCGAAAAACACTTATGTTCTCTGCCTTTCGCTTCGGGCAAGGGTGTGCTGTCACGGCTCGATGTGGCAAAAGCACAGCTTTCATGTTCATCAACCGCGTTCCTCCACCATGTATGGCTTGAGTGCTATCGCACTGACTAATAAAACTCCAGCAATAAGCGCTGTAGGAAGGCAACTGTGTCTATGGGTCAATTTCATGCCTCTGCGGCGACTGCATTTCCGATGGAGGCGGAAATGTTGTAGGCCCGTGTGCTCAGATTTGGGTGCACGGTAAAGAACCCCAGGTGGTCGAAATTTCCGGAGCCTTCCACTATGGCGTTTTTCACATTCATATGGTGGTTTTGGGACGGTAAACCCCGCATATCAATGAATCAATGAATGTCATGCCTGGGTGGAGTGAGACAGAGGTGGGCGTTCATGACTCCAGCAACGAACCTGCCTTTTGTGTTGCTGAATCGCAGTGTGGTAGTGAGGTATTGAACGCATGAGCACAATATCTTCCATAATATATTACTCCTATACTAAAGAGCGCACATCGCACCGTTTCTCTCCCTAATTGGCGACGCTTTGAAGTGCTTATCTAGTACTAGACTAACGCTTGTTTATGCTATCTTCTACGGCATTCAGGATGCTCTGTGTTCCCGTAAGTGTTAGCAACTTCAGCAACCACAAAGGCTAGATAATGGTTATGGGCGTTAGTCATCGCGATGAACATGTGCCACTAGGCGTCAGCTTGGGTGCATCGACGTCGAACCGTGCTATAGCTGCGAAAGAGCAATATACACTGTAGTTTCACTGCTCTCACGTATCCCTACAAAAATATTTGATTGATATGTGGGGTTTAACGTCCCAAAAGCACCATATGATTATGAGAGACACCGTAGAGGAAAGCTCCGTAAATTTCGACCACCAGGGATTCTTTAATGTGCCTCAAAATCTGAGCACATGGGCATAGTGTGTTTTCGCCTCCATAAAAAATGTACCGCTGCAGCCGGGATTCGATCCTACGACCTTCGGATCAGCAGCCGAGTACCATAGAGACTGGACCACCGTGGCAGGGCATTGCTACAAAATAATCACTACTTACAAAACACAACAACAAAAAATACAGCCATTATATTGTCATAAACAAAAGCAATGCCCCCAAAACACAGGCAAGATACAAATGCGCTAGAACCTGCAAGCACGAATTCTGGGTAAATCCACGAGATAGGCATGGTGCGCATGGTGCTTGAACAATTAAAGCTACACAGTGGTTGCTTAAATTGTACAAATATAGCGCAATGTAGAAAACGCTATAGTTTCGACGGATCACATGACACTGCCGCAATGAGCCTTTCCTGATACCTATCTCTCACTCTCTACCTAAATTTACAGTCTAAATGGTCAAATTGCGCATACGGCAATAAATGATTATCAGATGCCACCAACGGTGGTGAAGTTGCAAACTTTGATTCTCACGTTGCGCTATTACCTGGTTTGACCATCTAGGTCACGTGTCGTCGAGAGACAGAGAAATTGCGAATGAATCACAGTAAAAATTTTTATACATTCCAGCTCACGTAAAACTGTCTGCAAAATAAGTCGGGACATGTGAACGACGACCGCGATCTGATAAAGTTTCATCCCCGCGCCATCTGACGTGGTGAGCACGTATGCGCGTCCTTTCATTTTGACAACCATTTCGTTTTACTCGCTCGCAGCGGACTAGGAGATTACAAGTAGCATTTCGCACTAGGCGTCGCTTGCTTCGATCCGTGACTAGAGTGACTCAGTGCGCGCTCCGCTGCTTCTCAGATGCTCACCACTAGGCCGCTGAAAATGTACGCAACAACTTTGCCAACAAGAAAATATGTGCCGCAGATAGTCTGTGTGGTGGGAATGTGCCACATAAATTGGGTAAATTTCACTACACACAGCTTCCCCTAAATAAGGAACGGCTGAATAAATGGCGTGCATGTTCCCACAGTCACACCACCATCAAGTGATACTCTTCAGAAGAGGTGGTGGCGATACTACCACATCAAAGCCTAACAAAGAGTGTTTAATAAATAGCAGTAATACAACACATCTGACAGACTTCTGAAATTGGAGGACGCTTCAGCTCCACCTTCAAGAGTAGGCGTTCAATGATATAGCTTTGAAACACCCAGTGTTACACACGCAGTTCTTCGTTTTCTCACGGCATGGTTGAGGCATGCACCGAGAAGCGAAGGAGGCTGTTCGGAAGCCTATGCGCACGAAGTCCGTTCACGCTATCGCGATCTACTCTTGAAGGCGTAGTTCGAGCGTCCTCCTATTTTCCAAGTGGATGCGAACGAGTGCATCGAGGCACTCTAATCTTGACGCGCTCACAGATAGGAACTTTACTCACGACAGGATCACAGCGAAGGTTAAATGTACGCGGCTCACTTCACAGACCACGCAGAGCAGCGTTTAACGCGCTAGTGCTGACAGCTCCCATCCCAGAAACTCCGGTGTCGGTGTCAACACAAGCATCGTCGGTAGAGCGCAAAAAAACCGGCGTTGTCCGCGAGCGAGAACACAGGGTAGATGCAAATAAATAAATGACTACTAACTAATATCACTCCTCGTTGGGATCAAATCAACGCGTTTTATGTGGCAAAAAAGGAGTTCGGTGTTACTCGAACAAGCATCTTTTCTTCAAGGCATGAGTAAAGGAGAAACAAAATGATGTTTGCGGCACCAGTTGGCCACTGAGACAAGCGATGCTATTTTTTTTTTTATTCAGGCCGTAGCGAGCCGTACACCCTTCACCACTACCATGCCCTTGTTGAATGTAGCGCGTCATAGATCGAAGAAAGCAACGCCTGGCGCACAACGCTACATGTAATCACTTGGTCCGCTGCAAGAAAGCAAAAATATATGAATGTGATATTCATAGGACGCCTATGCACAGTCATCACGTCAGATGTCGCGGCGATGCAGTTTTATCAGATCGCGGTCGTCCCTTGCACGCCCTGACTTATTTTGCAGAAGGGTGTACATATTTTACACTATGCAAACGTGGCAATAACCATGAAATCAGGTCAACCCATTTTTTTGGTATTTTATAGCACTTAGACCTACTGAAGGACCTCTCAAACATTTAAGTGTTTGGGCTGTTTACGGCGTGTGCTCACTGTCTCTATTTATAATAAAAAAGCCTTCAAACCACTCCTTTCTTTTCTCGTTGTACATTACGATAAAGTTTATTGACAGATGGTCAGTTTTCCTACTTCTCCCTACTCTTCTTTTCCCTTATTAGCTCTTTTCAAGCCATGTGACACGCTTTCACAAAGACAAACCACATAAAAACGAAATGTATCACCCTTCTTTGTTATATGTGTTGCATCGTCTCCTCGGTACCGCAGGCACCGCAAAGAGCCTTCTCGTGCGTGCCTATTGGAAACGGATAGGCCTTCGTGAAATGCTCTCATAGTCATAAGTACCAGAGCAGAGGGGCCTCTCTTCAGCGGAGTTCACTTGGTATTTGATATCGCCGCAACGCATTTAGGAGGTGTTGCCGATAGTTTTGGCAGTCTGAAGCATTTTATGTTGAGTGTATTATGTCTTGCGATTCTTTGAAGCATGGCCGCAGCATCAGACCTTGAACGATAATCACCACGTTGTACGGAGACGATCACTTTCGTGCACTCTCATTCATCTTACGACAGAACGATCACACTAGAAGTTATTATGCAATGTCATCTTGAAAAATCAACGAGAATTCAAGCAAACGAGGCATGCTAAAATTCTCAAGGAAGACAAATGTGCATAAGTGTCAGTGGTGTGTGACTCCAGACACTGCCTGAAACAGGCACTCATCTGCGCTGTGACGTCATGTGTGTGCGTGTGTGCTCCCACAATCTTCCTTTGATTACTCTTCTTTCAATCCCCCCGATCCTTTGCCTCCGCGTATGGTTAGGATACCAGTTGCGCCAAAGCAGTCAGCATCCGCGTCTTTCCTCTCACTCATTTTGCCTTATACCATCATTGTTCTTTTATTTATTCAAACTCCAGTTTCCGTTCACATGTGATGTCGAGGCTTCGCCAGAATAATTGATTTTTTTCGCAAGGGGTAGGGGGAGGACAGGCGGTGGATAGTTGAACCACACTTCATCACCAGTACACACGAATATCAGGTAGTAAAGAAAAAAAAACAGCATACACAGATGGAACGGGACTTATAATTTTATATAGACATTCTCGGCTGGATTTCGCCGCCGGCATCGGTGGAGGCGTCATTATCATGCTCCGTATATGTATATGTATCTATAGATATGAAAACGCAAGAAAGAAAAATATCAGATAAAAGATCTCCGGCATGCGGAATCGAACGTGCGATTGCCACGTTGTGAACGCGAGGCGTTACCACTGAGCCACTGTGGGGTACTTCCTTGGACGTTGAAACGGCAAGCTATTTATATCTACCGCTTACCGCTGTTGGGAAGCGTCTCAGGGGAGAACTATCGTGTTTCCAACATCATCAGCAAGATTGCACAGTGAGCACGCAGCGGCTCTCATCTCTCAAGCGTACTTTGGCCCGCGTAGAGAATAAGAAGGTGTACACTTAATCGCGTGCTTTTATCTAGCAGTGGGGAGGTTCGTACGTCTCGTACGTCTTTTGTAGCAGCTAGTGGGCGCACAAAGGTCACTGCAATCATTGAACATCTTACGTTTGCGAAAAGGGCGTGGTTTTCAGACAGGGTGAAGTAACACCCAAGACGCTTATTTGCGTTCATTTGTACCTGTGAGTACGTTTGATGCGTCAGTTGTGCGTGAGAGAAGCGGGCACGTTTCGCTCTGTTTGCCGTTCTGCGCGTGACCTTCAATTTGTTGCTATCGCATTTATTGATTTGCCTTTGTGGCAAAACTGCGACTTTTTTTTTACTATAAAGACTACTGCAATCAACTGCTACAAGCGACTGTTTGTTATAGGTGCGTCAAGTCGGTGTACATCGCTAAACAATTCGTTCCATGCGCAGGGCTCTTTCCACGTAAAAATTTCACGCTAATTGAGGCCGAGGTTTTCTGGTGTTCCTAGCCAGCAACTGTTCATTTGTCAAAGTCTGGAACCAAATGCAATCTCTTTTCACAAGACGTCACGGCATCATTTTCACTTTTGCCCTCATAGCAAAACATATTTTTGTCCGGACTCAGCCAGTCAAGATAGGGTGTGCACTGCGAAGAAACTTTGGTCCCTTCCACCTTCCCTCATGTACAACCCTGCGCACGTCCATTTGCATTTATATATAGACATGCAAAGTGAGAACAACTGAGTGAGGTGAGGCCCCACCTAACCCCCCTCCCCCCTTACGAGTGACCCGTCATCTCACACACAAATGTAATGATGGTTCGTCGTGCTCTTTTTCGCTTTTCAGGTCTTCCTCGTAGTGCACAACAGGGAGGGCAAGGGCTTCGGATGTGGAGGAACCATCCTAACCCAGCGCCACATTCTCACCGCGGCGCATTGCAGCTATCCGTGAGTAAGCTTAATCTCAACTGCATTGGAAGTAAAACAATGACCATGGGGCTACAAAGGGCATACGGCGATATGTCTGGGCAAGAAGAAGCTATTGTGAACTCGTTATGCTATCACTGATTCGATGTTCAAAACATTTTACAACACCGTGATTGCGACCAGCTTGCAAATGATAACCAACAAAAGAGAGCTATACGTTAATGACGTAACCAGATGCTTAATCAGGTTATAATATACGTACCTGAATTTCTTAGCGAGCTTCGGCGGCCTCGATTGTATATATATATATATATATTTATGAGATCTAACAGAGAGTAATGCCAAGGAATGTACAGGGGAAGTTATTAGAACCAATGGAATGTAAATAAGAAGAAAGAAAAGTGGATGAAAAAACAACCAGCCGTGAGCAGGAATCGAATCTACGACCTTCGAATAACGCGTTCGATGCTCTGAACACCCCTGAACACAGAAAAACAAGCCCTTAGGTATACACTTCTTTCCCTTATATATATTTATATGTATATAAAAGAAACAAGTGTTTACTTTAGGGCTCGTTTTTCTGTGTTCTACACAATATTAATATCTAAGAGACAATAATGCCAAGGAAAGTATAGGAGAAGATATTAAACCAAATTGTAATGTAAACATGAAGAAAGAAAAGTGGGTGAAAAGATAACTTGCCGTGGGCAGGATCCGAGCCTGCAACTTTTGAATGACGCGCTCGATGCTCTACCACTGAGCTACCACAACAGCTATCCCCCGAGCCACTTTGTTGGGTTTATATAAGAATTCAACGTGGGAGTGTCAGTCAGTGCAACCAGTCACCATGGCGGCGAGTGTGGCACACTCTTTTGAGCCTGTTCGGCATCACGTAGCACGTGAACTAATTACGAGTGGGCGGCTGACCAATAGTCCCTCGTATAGAACCTGGAGGCACTAAGTCTGCCAGTACAAGACCCTCGTTAATGAAGTAAGGAAAGAAGTATTACCTTAAGGGCTCGTTTTTCTGTGTTCTATAAAATAATATTGATATCTGCGTTCTACACAATAATAATGATATCTAACAGACAATAACGCCAAGGAAAGTATAGAGGAAGATATTAGACCAAATTGTAATGTAAATATGAAGAAAGAAAAGTGGGTAAAAAATGACAGGATCCGACTACCAGACTACCGCCCTATATATATATATATATATTATATATATTGTTATGGCGTTATTAGCGGGCAGACAGCGAGTATACACAATGGCGACAGTAACGGCCAAGCACGGACTCTCAGCGCGAGCGGCGTTCTTGTTGGGTAGCCCCACTAGAAGGTACTCAAGAGTTCGACCCATTTCAGAGTTCGGAGGCTTCGCTACAATTACCCCGGGGTCGAAGAGGGAGCCGCCTGGCGACCTGACAGCTTGTTACTATGAGCGGGTCATAATAAGCCTTCAGGCGCTCCACGTTGACGATGTCTCGCCCACGGCGGCGCATGTCCGAAGATTGTTCAACGGGTTCAATCAGATAGTTGACGGGTGAGGTGCGCTCGATGACACGGTAGGGGCCTTCGTATTTGGGACGTAGTTTGGAAGAGAGGCCAGTGTCAGAGGTCGGGATCGAGAGCCATACAAGCGCACCAGGAAGGAACGCGGGCTCAGAAGTGGTGGAGCCATCACGAATACTCTTCTGCCGCTCTTGCTCTTGCGTCGTAAAAGTCTTGGCAAGCTCGCGACACTCTTCAGCAAGCCTGGATGTCTCGGAAATAGGTGTACACTCAGATGGATCCGGTGTGTACGAAGCACTGTGTCCATGGTGTGCGACGGGTGCCTTCCGTACAGCAGGTAGAAAGGTGAAAAACCAGTCGTGCTCTGAGGGGCGGTGTTGTAGGCGTAGGTGACGAAGGGCAGTATATTATCCCAATTAGTGTGGTTGGCAGCGACGTACATAAAAAGCATGTCGCCGAGGGTGCGGTTAAAGCGTTCGGTGAGGCCATTCGTCTGTGGGTGGTAAGCAGTAGTTTTGCGGTGGACAGAATGGCACTCCGTCAGAATGGCTTCGACGACTTCCGACAAGAAAGACACGGCCTCGATCGCTGAAGAGCTCCTGAGGTGGACCGTGGCGCAGTATAAATCGATGCAGTAGGAAGGCGCAACATCACGCGCAGTAGCCGCAGGGATAGCGGCGGTTTCGGCGTATCGCGATAACCCTTTCGGCCCTGGCGTCGTCAAATGACGACACGACTCAAAAACTTCATTTTCAACGTGAAAACAGAACCGAAACTGCTCGTTTTCTTTTTCGTTGTACAATTGGAAGTGCTAGTGCCATCGCCATCATTAGTCATGTGATCCCGCAGAGGAGCGTTGAAGGAAGAAGAAGAAATGACAACAACAAACATGGCAGACGCATCGGCAGGTACGTGCGCTTTTCTTTCTTTTGTAATTCATGAACCGCTTCATATTTCAAGTTGTAATTTTTCTTATAATATCTAAACAGATAGCCCATAACACGGGCATTTGAATTATTGTCACTGCATGCGCGGATTACTTGCAAAAAGGCGTTTTTTCGGCGTGCGGTTTTGACGACAGCAGGGCTTTGTGGTTGTTCATCGCGTGCTGGCGGGCGGGCGACTTGCGTTGGCATCCGGCTACATTGAGCTTTTTTTTTCCTTACAGGTGCACCTAATCCAGGTATACCAGCATCCTCGTTCTACGGCAGGCGTTTAGAAGAAAGCACAGATGCACTTTTTCATGAACTGGACAATGGTAATTTGTCTGATCTAGAAGGAGAAATAGACAATTCCTCTGACAGCGGTGATGATCTTGAGGAGCCCGAGCAAGAACATGCTGACAGCGAGGAGGAAAGTGCGGATGATGTTTGCGAGGTGCCGGCAGCAGCTTGGACTAAAAAGAAGTTCGTAAAGCCAGACACATCTTTTGAGTGCGACGAACTTCCTTTTTTGAATACTAACGAAGAGATGCCCTCACCGTGGGACTACTTCAGTCACTACGTTCCCAAGAGCATATTCATTGACATGGCAGAAAGAAACTAACCAGTATTCTTTACTGCAAGAAGGGAGATGCGTTGGTACAAATGAACAGGAAATCCGACAGCTGATTTCTCTTCACTTGATCATGGGGGTGATGCGATACCCAAGGCTACGGTTATATTGGAAGCCGGAAATGAAGACTAGGCTGGTGGCATCCACTGAACTCTCACGCAAACCGCTTCGAAAAGCTGAGGAACAATCTGCACATCGTTGACGTGTCTCTGCCGGACCAAAGGATCGCTTCTGGAAGGTGAGACCCCTTCTTGATAAATTTGAAGCAAGGTGTCGGTCCTTGAAGGTGGAGGAACGATTGTGTATCGATGAACAAATTGTTCCCTTCAAAGGAAAGCTCGATATAAAGCAGTATGTGAAAGGCAAGCCACACCCCTGGGGTGTAAAAATCTTCATGCTGTGTGGAGAGTCTGGCATTGTGTATTCTTCCCTGCCTTATCAGGGGTCAACAACAAGGCTAGACGAAAGCCTAAAACAGCAGTATGGCGTGACAGGCGCTATAGTGTCACAGCTTGCTCACCGTATTCCCTGCGACAAGGGGCACAAGCTATTTTTTGACAATTATTTTACGTCACTGCCTCTGCTGCGCATGCTCCTTGATAAGAAGATATTTGCTGCAGGAACAATTCGAGTCAACCGATGTCAAAAATGCCCGCTGGAGCCAGAGAAAAATCTAAAGCAAAAAGGTCGCGGTTCTTCCGCTTCTGTGGTCAGCAAAGATGGAAAAGTGGCGGTCACACGATGGTACGACAACAAGGCTGTGACTCTGGCATCGAACTTTGTGGCTATCGATGATGAAGACACCGCAAAGCGCTGGAGCAAGAAAGATGGGTGCTACATAGAAGTAAAACGGCCTGCTGTTGTAAGAATGTACAACAGCAGCATGGGTGGAGTTGATAAAACCGACTTCCTAGTGGCACTCTACCGCACGAAGATTCGGTCACGAAAATGGACACTGAGGATGATATTTCATGTTATCAATGCTTCAGTCGTGAATGCATGGCTTGAATACAGAAGAGATGCAGTCGCACGAGGGCTGACGTCTGCCAGTCAGCTGGACTTGCTCGACTTCACTCTGAGTATTGCAGAAGCCCTTGCACGAGTACAGAGCCTGCCCAAGGCGAGAAAACGCGGAAGGCCATCGCTCTCACCTTTGCAACCTTCTAAAGAAGCAAAATATACCGAAAATAGGCCTGTGCGAGATGTGCGATACGACGAGGTGGGACACTGGCCTATTCGCTCTGACAGCAGGGAGCAGCGATGTAAGCTGGAGGGTTGCACGGGACAAACGCGTATAATGTGTGAGAAATGTAAGGTGCATGTGTGTCTTGCCAAGTCTCGAAACTGCTTCCGAGCATTCCATATGCATAAGTGATGAAATTTGTGCTTGGAACTATATTGTACTTTTCACATAGCAATAAACCAACTTTTCGCTGTTTCGCAACCACTGAGCCCTGATGTGCGGTTTTGACGACGTAGATGTAAATCGGTAAATAATCGCAGAAATGAATTTTTTTTGCTTAGTTAAGTTTCTAGAGTCCTTGAGGTATCAAATATCTAAACGAAAAAAATCTGTGTAGAAAATAAAAATTCCAGGGCTGAAAGGGTTAAGTGATCTACGGCGACGATGGCCCAGCGGTTACCAGCCGACATCAGAGGAAGTGGTCCATACAAATTGATGCCTATGCGCCCAAATGGACGCTCAGGGCAAGGTAACAGTTGCAGACTGGCTGGCGACATGTGTGCTGACGGTTTGCGGCGTTGGCAAGCGAGGCAGGAGCGAACGAACTGCTGCACGTAGCGGTACATCCCGCTCCAGAAGTAGCGTTGTCGAATGCGACGGTAGGTTTTGAATACCCCAGAGTGCGCGCATTGCGGATCAGAATGGAAGGATTCACATATCTCTGACCGCAGACTGCGGGGTATCACGAGTAACCACTGCCGGCCATCGGCGTCGTAATTGCGTCGGTGTAGAAGGCTGTCACGGATGGCGAAATGGCGAGCTTGACGACGCAAGGCACGCGTGGATGGCGTTGCGGATGGATCAGAGAGCAAGTCGATGAGCGGGCCGATCGAATTATCTTTTCGCTGTTCGGTAGCGATGATGTCAACATCAATGGTAGAAACAGCAGCCGAGGATACTGAGCAGAGCACATCACCTTCAGGCAGAGGGGAGCGCGAGAGGGCGTCGGCGTCAGCATGCTGGCGTCCGTTGCGGTACAGCACGCGGATGTCATAGTCTTGTAAGCGAAGAGCCCAACGGGCGAGACGGCCTGAGGGATCCTTCAATGATGAAAGCCAGCATAGTGCATGATGGTCGGTGACGGCATCGAATGGGCGACCATACAAATAAGGTCGAAACTTTGTAAGGGGCCCAGACGATCACCAGGCACTTTTTCTCCGTGACGGTGTAGTTTGTCTCGGCTCTCGTGAGCGTACGGCTTGCATATGCTACGACATATTCAGAGAATCCGGGTTCGCGCTGCGCCAGGACAGCGCCAAGGCCTACACCACTGGCGTCTGTGTGCACCTCCGTCGGGGCCGTAGGGTCGTAGTGGGGTAGAATGGAAGGAGACGTCAGCAAATGGCGGAGCTTCGCGAACGCGGCGTCGCACTCAGACGACCACAAATTGAGGGGCCCGTTACTTCCAAGGAGCTTCGTCAGCGGTGATATAATTGTATCAAAGTTTCGTATGAAGCGTCGGAAGTATGAGCACAGGCCGACGAAACTACGCAGTTCTTTGACGGACGCAGGTTTGGGGAATTCAGCCACGGCCCGAAGCTTGGCTGGGTCAGGAAGAATGCCATCCTTACACACGACGTATCCTAGGATGGCGAGTTGCCGTGCTACAAAGCGGCACTTCTTCAGATTTAGTTACAAGCCGGCATTGCTCACACGTGTGAAAACTTCTTTCAGACGTTGGAGATGCGTGGAGAAATCTGGAGCGAACACAACAACGTCATCGAGGTAACACAAGCACGTGTGCCGTTTCAAGTTGCGCAGAACGGTGTCCATCATGCGCTCAAAGGTCGCAGGTGCATTACATAGACCAAACGGCATGACGTTGAATTCGTACAAGCCGTCGGGTGTAATGAACGCAGTCTTCGGTCGAGCGTCATCAGCCATGGGTACTTGCCAGTACCCCGAGCGCAGATCGAGAGAAGAAAAAAATTCGGCTCCGTGAAGGCTGTCAATTGCGTCATCGATGCGCGGCAGTGGGTAAACATCCTTGCGAGTGATCTTATTGAGCCGTCTGTAGTCCACACAGAACCGCACAGAACCATCTTTCTTCGCGACAAGACCAACAGGAGACGCCCATGGACTGTCCAAGGGCCGAATAACGTTGCTTCTGAGCATAACATCAACCTGCTCGGTAATTTCCCGACGTTCAGCAGGCGACACGCGGTAGGGACGTTGCCGTAATGGTGGATGGGCACCAGTGTCGATACCATGTGTAACAGCGGGCGTGCGACCGAGAGAACTTCGCCCGACATCGAAAGAAGAATGATATTCTCGCAGCAGGTCCAGAAGCTGGGAATGCTGTGCCGACATAAGATTGTCATCAATGTAAGGGCCAAATACATCAGGAGATGATGAATCATAAGTGGTAACAGCGCTGACGGTACACGAACTGGGACAACGCGAGTCATCAGGTACGTCCAGGACTTGTGCGTTATCCACTGGTTCCACTCTGCCGAGACATTCCTCTCGAACCAAGGTAACAGTGTATGGGGATGGGTTGGTCACAAAAATAGCGGGGTTGCTCTGGGTGATTTGCACGGTCGCGAAAGGTACTAGCAACCCTTTCCTTCGGCAAGCGCGGTCGGATGGCGAAACGAGTGCAATTGTGTCGGAGAGTCCAGCGCAGTAGATAGATACACCCATTGCCGAACTTGGAGGCACTATGGTATCGTCTTTCACGAGAATCTTACTCAGTGTCGAGGGACTGTCTTCCGGCGTCAAATGCGAGAAGGGTGAGAGTTCAATTTCGGCAGCGGCACAATGGATGACGGCGTCGTTGCGGGAGAGAAAATCCCACCCCAGGATGACGTCATGAGAGCATGCAGGAATGATGATGAATTGGCCGACATACAGAACGTCCTGAAAGACAACGCGAGCTGTGCACTCTGCTGAAGGATGGATACGATGTGAACCGGCAGTACGAAGGGACAACCCAGAAATCGGCGTCGTCACTTTTCGAAGCAAGCGGTAGAAGTTTTCGTCCATAACGGATACTGCAGCTCCAGTGTCAATAAGAGCAGATGCATGAACACCGTCCACAAGCACGTCTATGACATTAGATGGGCGGCTCTGAGGGCTTTCACATCGTAATAGCATCGCAGTCCTTGCCTCGGGGACTGCGACGACTAGTTTTCTCGCTCATGAGTAGCCGAACTTGGCCTCATGGGGGCAGGGAACGACGTCGTGGAGACGGCGACCTTCGAGGAGATGGACCTGGGCGAGACGGCGGTGGCATAGACGGTGGTTCGTCGTGATAGGGACGGCTGAGGTGGCCAGCAATAGGCGGAGAAATTGGAGCCGGCTGTACACGATGGCAATAACGGGCTACGTGACCGGCGTAACCGCAGGCAAAGCAGATGGGCCGGTTGTCGGGTGTGCGCCATCGGTTCGCTGGGGTAAATCTTGTCCATGACGTAAGAGCCGATGGACGGAACTGTGGCTGGAAAGGCTGCAGGGGGTGCTGGAGCGGAGTCTGCGAGGTCACGTCAACATACGTAGCCGGCATAGCCGCTGTAAAGGATGGAGGTCGTGCGGCAGCTTCGGCGTAAGTCAGTGGGGCGGGCGGTTGAACGACTGGAGGCGGCCTGGCGACCACTTGAGCGTAACTTGGGGGTGCAGGGGCCGGAAGCTGTTGTGGTTGGTACGCCGGCATGACCTCCGCTATTTCCTGCTCAATTGCTCGGCGGATGGGTGGAAGAATGGTAGTGGCCGATTGTTGAGCAGCTGGTGGGTGGGCAAAGGGCAGGAGAGAGAACTGCCGCGCGATTTCCTCACGTATGAAGGACTTGAGGTCTGCCAGCAGTGCTACCTGATCACAGCTCGCCTCCAAGCCTGCAAGCCCTGCATCTCGTGGTGTAGAGCGACGGGTCATCGAACGCTGCCGGCGGAGCTCCTCGTAGCTCTGGCACAGCGTTATGACCTCAGCTACTGTGCCTGGGTTTTTGGCAAGCAGCATCGTGAAGGCATCATCGTCAATGCCCTTCATGACGTTCCGGATCTTGTCTGATTCGGACATGCTGTCGTTGGATTTCTTGCAAAGGTCCAGGACATTTTCTATGTAACTGGTGAATGATTCACCGGCCTGCTGAGCGCGTTCGCGTAAGCGCTGCTCGGCTTGCAGCTTACGAACGGCAGGGTGGCCAAAAACGTTGGTAATAGCGGTTTTGAAATTGGACCAGGTTGCGAAATCGGACCAGGTTGCGAAATCGGACGCGTGGTTGTTGTACCACAAGCTTGCAACGCTCGCAAGGTAGAACACCAAGTTTGTCAACTTGCCGTCCTCGTCCCATTTGTTGGGGACGCTCACGCGCTCGTAAATAGCGAGCCAGTCCTCCACGTCAGTGCCATCGGCGCCCGTGAAGATGGGTGGATCTTGGATCCTGGGGACACCGGGACAAGGGGGTGGCATGGGAGGAGGCGTTTGCTGAGAGGCATCGTGGGACATTGTAGATTGCAGGGTACGTGAACGCAGTTCCCAGGACATCAAAGGGGATCGTAGCACTCTCCACCAATTTGTTATGGCGTTTATTAGCGGGCAGACAGCGAGTATACACAATGGCGACAGTAACGGCCAAGCACGGACTCTCAGCGTGAGCGGCGTTCTTGTTGGGTAGCCCCACTAGAAGGTACTCAAGAGTTTGACCCATTTCAGAGTTTGGAGGCTTCGCTACAATATATATATATATATATATATATATATATATATATATATATATATATATATGTAGAAATTGGCTTGAGCGGGAAAACGTACGAAAACTTTTAATAATCCTATGTTTCTGCCGGGTTCCGGCCTTCATCAGCGAATATATATATTGTCACGGGGTCGTGACGATATATATATATATATATATATATATATATATATATGTCTGCCATTTATGTGGCCGTTTACGACTTTTCGATAATGGTATCAATACAAATGTTGGTACGCCTTAACATGACTGTATGACGAGCATAAGTGACTAGTCATAACATGAAAATCATGACATGTCGGCATGTTTGTCATTATTTACATTTCATGGTTTTGCTGCTCTTGTGGTGGTTTCGTTCACATGACGTGTTGAAAACTGATGTGGTATGATATGACTGCATAGAGAACACAAGCGACACACCCTAGCATGAAAATCATGACATGCGTGTCATCTAACAACAGGACTGAGTGCCACCCTTATGATGCGCTCGCGACGGTTTCATTAGCTTCACATATACCAAGTTTGGTAATATAGGACGTTAATGAATGAGGAACGTATGTGACTGGTGCTAACATGATAATCATTAGGTGTGTGTCATGTGAGAACATTACTACATGCTACGCTCACGATGCACTCACGGCCCTTTCGCTAGCTTCACAAGTGCCAAATTCGGTATTATGTTACGCGAACCGACCACATAAGTAAATGATTTGTCTAAGAATCATAATCATGACATGCGTGTCATGTAACATGACTACATGCCACACTCATGATGCGCTCGCGGCCATTTCTCTAGCTTCACATGTACCAAACTGGGTGTTACGTGACGCGAACCGACGACATAGGTAAATGACACATCCAAACGTGATAATCACGACAGGCGTGTAATGTAACAACATGACTACATGCAACAACTATTATGCGCTCGTGGCTGTTTCACTAGCTTCACATATGCCAAATTTGGTATTACGTGACGTTAATGGATGATGAAGCTATGTGACTGGTGCAAACATGATAATCATGAGATTCGTGTCATGTGAGAGCATGACTATATGCCACAGTGAAGGCGCCAATACATTTCGGCATGTCGTGGTGCACTTCCTCGCCGGCGTTCATCACGTCACGTCACGCCAGCGTTGCCACGCCAGGCGCTGGTCCTGTCATACACTCGTTGGCACGTGCCGGGTTGCTTTGTTTTGACTCACGCGCATTTCAGCGCGTCTGGTGTCCCTTTGTCACGAAAAGAGGGAGACGCAGTGTTGTCTGGTTGAGATTAATTGCACGTAATGGTGTGTACCTACTACATAACACGTTTGCTTTCATTCTAAAGCCTAACAGGTAAAAAAAAGCATTGATCAAGTTCTAGGTTTTATCGCTAATAGTATAAGCTTTTTATCTGCATGTTCAAGTCACCTACAGTCTTTTTTCCTGAGAACCTGTTTCGGCTGAAATATGTTACCACATTAATAACGCTCAGTTTCCCTTTGTCGTTTCTGGCACACTTTTTCAAGTGACTGAATTGGTCAACGTTCTATCCGATTAGCACACACAGACAATTTATTCCAGCCTTCAACAAAAAAAAAAGGAAATTATTTCTTTTCGCTTGTCTTGCAGTGGCGGCACAGTAGTTGTGGGAGCTGAGGCCTACTATGGAAACATCGACAACAGACGTGGCAAAAGGCTCCAGGTGACCAAGGTGATCCCCCATCCTAAGTTCAATGAGAAATCCTTGTCACACGACATCGCCGTATTTGTGGTACGTCACAGTTTAGTCCTAAGCATGCCAAGTGTGTTTTACCCTAAGCTTTTGCTGGAAGAACGCACATCGCGCAGTTTGTTGTCTCATTTCGTGCTCTCATGTCTACGCACTCAGAGTGCATTCAGCATAGTACTTATTGCGTGAATAGTATTATTAGTATACAGACCAGTAGGCTACACGTGCAGAGCTTCGTTAATCAGCATAGGGCAACTCCAGACAAAATAAAATAGCATGCTTGTTATTAACGAGCAAATTCTGTCATATTTTATTACGTATTTGGTATTATTGATCGTGCAGGGGATTGAATTGTTCCTGCGCACACGCAAAGGTGCAACAGGTGTCATGATGTCACGGTCAGGTCATAAAGCTACATGGTGGCTGCTAGGATTGCCAGTTTATAGGCTTGAATTGTCGCAAAAACTTTTTTCTGATACACATAGTACATAGCCTACACGTTCATCGTACAGCCAGAACTTATAAATCACAGTTCATTGAAGTACTTTGTGCAGAACACATGGGTCTGTGTCTCTCTTTTCTTCATCCCCCTGTGGCGTGTGTTTCGTGCAAAGTGCTTCTATGAATTCTTTCCAACTAGCACGGCCAGCAGTTTTTCCTCATAAATCACACATTGCAGAACATCATGGATGTGTTAGCACTCTGGGCTTTCGAGAAACAGCAAAATGTATTATACAGCAACGGTGGTGCGGGGCACGAAGCCTGCCATTGGAGATAAAGGCGCTTCAGTCGTTGCGATGTAAAGGTTCGGATTACATGATCTTACGTTAGTCTGGTGAATAGAAGTGGATGGTAGAACAGCCAGCTTGTAACCGTGATTTCGTGGTGTTTTTTTGAACACTGGCGCTTCGCTCTGACGAAATTTCTGTGAATATCTAGAGACCACGAAACGTGAGAAAACGCTGCGTAAATTATCAGTAGCATGATTCCGCTAGGTAGAGTAGGACGGTGAGGACGTGATCACATCGCACTCCGCTATTTGAAACGCTTTCAAGCGAAAAGTTCATTCAAGCCTACCTAAAGAGCTCGTCATCTTTTTCGTGGATTTGCAAGGAATCGACGGACACCAGAATCTGAGACCTTAACCGGCTTCACAGGAAAGTAACAACATTGGAAGACATGACGTGCACGAACGCCACTCGCCGCAATAGCGGCTTCAGTCGGCGGCACCGGGACGTTAAAACGTACGGAGTGCGGCGTGTTGGGGTCTACTGGCTCACAACAAGACTTGACTTTCTCCGACATTTTCTAAACCAGTCAAAAAGCAATTGTGAGTGCCACTTTACCTCCTTTTTGGACTATATGTCTTGTGCAGAAAAAAATGGTGGTTGGCTCATTCTCCTGTTTCTACTGAGCATGCCTGCATAAGGACGCCTAGCAATTCTTCGTCTACATAAACCTCGACGAAGACCTTCCAGGCGCATCTCGGGTGCCGTAAAATAAACCGAATGACGCGAGTAGCTTCTCGTCAAATGTGGATCCAAGTAACGATGAGCGAGCGTCCAGCGGTGCTACTCTCAATAACAAAAACGACGACGACGCCTGTCTGGCTCTTACTTAGATGGGAGACAATAGAGTTTTCTAAAACTAACTAGAGAGGATTTGGGTGCTGTGATCGCTCAGCGACCATGACAATGATGGTTAGTACACAAATTTATCTAGTGTTTGTACTTGTGGGTGGAGAATCGCACCTGTGGCTTCGTTTGTTGATAATTTTCGTTGTTTAGAAGGAAAAGTCGAACCTTTCTGCGCACTTCGTGACCCAATTTGAAATGGTAAGCCTAAAGGAATAAGGTGGTGAAGCGGAACCGCTCAACAATTGATAATTTGTGTTTCGTGAGAAAACAGCTTCAAGCCACGTGAACTCACATGGAGCCAGAAGTTTGAAGATTAGACAAATCCGTGTACTAGCCATCATTTTCATGCTCGCTGAAGTGCTGTTCATTGCAGCTTCCACAGACACTAGTGCCAGAGTTCCTTCTAATGTATATTTTAGAAAATCTATGTGGGGAATGGCTGGCATACCGTCCTTTCATGCAGAAGAAACGAGAACCGTAAATAAAGCCAGAAAAAGCCAGAAAAGGGACTGGAGAAGAAAAATGGAAGCCACTGGGCAACCTGCCCGTAGGCACAGCAGGACACAGTCAAGCCACGCGGAATTTCCAGCGCAAAAAATGCCGAGGCCTGACGCCCCTTCCAAATGAAGGCATAAAAGTTATGCTGAAATCACACAAGAACCACACAGCGAAATGTCTACTTGGATCAAAGCTCTCTTTGGCAGTGACAGAGGCCTGCCGGAACAGTTTTAATTAAAGGAGAAAGTTTTTTGCTGCGGGTCCACCTTGGATTGAACATGAATCTGAAGTGGATTCAGAGGACAGATTCACCACTTCAATGCGTACATGGCGGACCCTGAGGACGTCCTGCGAGGCATCGTTCACGGACTACCGCCCTGAACCACTCAGGCTGACCTGATGGCAAAGTCATGAATACGAACACAAGAGGTGAAATTGTAGAGGACTAGGATGCTGGGTTGTTCGAAGTCAGCAATATTGACTATTACAGGGGATGTGCTCCCCAGGTGCATCTGTAGTTACAGAGGTGATCTGTTACCCAGACAAGCCTACCGTACAGGTTTGCAAGATTTTTTGATCATCTCGACACCGAACCAATGTGTGCCCGACGCCGAACGCCAACGTGTGCTTCATGTGTCGGACGTCGGATCCTACTCAAGGGCACAAATGTTCTCTAAACTGCGCCATATGCACTGACAAGCATGCTACAAGAGACAAATCATGCGAAAAGACAATAAAGAATGTGGCTTCCTGAATATCACGAGTGGAGGCACCTCGAAGACACGGTAGATCTACGCGGAGAAGGAATTCCTGCAACTTGATCAACACTAACAGAAACCTCCTCGCTGGTTAAGCTTGGACCGAGAGGAAGCGGCGCTCCAGAAGCGGTAAACATCTAGATTCAGCTCCAGATCACGATCACGATCAATCTCGAGATAAACATCACAGACCCTACAACAAAGAAACAACAGCAAGCCTGCGGAGGCAACTGGCAAACAAAACTTGAAGAAAACACTGAGTAGCAGCTGGAAAACAAGCTCCGCTCATGCCATCAAAGAAGAAGCAGCAGCAACTGCTAGCCTTAATATGGAAAACGTACCGAACAACCAACCAAACAACGTGAGCTGGGCGAATCCAGTGCCTCCCTATGTTCCGGTAACTCATAACCATCATTATAGAAAAATTTTAGAAGGGAATGAAAGATGAACGCAACAAATTAAGCAGCTTAAAAATCAAATGGCTGTGGAGCCTGAAGAGCATAAACTGGACATCTCATCAATTGAAAAAATAAATAAATTGCAAGTAAAAATTACAAAACCCAGGGTCGGTAGGCAACCCTAATCAGGGCCATAAAGAGGTGTGAGAGCGTATAGCTGGCATGGGGAAAAGTGCATAAATTAGCGAGGAAACAATAGGCAAGGACTCGTTCACAACTCTATCAGAAAGTGGCGAACTAGCAAAGCAAGTGCATACGCAGGTTTTAGCAAACAGGGAGAGCATAATTACTTTGCACAAACTTCTAGCTGATTTCATGGCGGAAACGAAAACGGTTGTCGGAGAACTGAAACTTCAGAGGCAGTAGGTTAATGATGCTGTGGAAGGCTTGCAGAGGGCACTAAACAAATGCCTCCTCTCCACCCCAATTAGTGACAAACCGTACAAAGCGGGCCGCGACAAGGTGGACATGACCATGCAGCGTAGGAAAAAAAATATTGAGAAAAGTTCAGAACATTTAGAGATTTCGCAGTTCAACTGTCACTCTTTTCACAAGCACGCTGCAGCATTTCAAAATTAGATGAACTCAGTACCAATTCAGCCAGACAGAATATGCCTGCAGGAGGTTGGACCCAAGATGGTCAAACTGCAGAGATCTTACTGTTTACAAGATTCAAATCATCCCCGCGTAGCCTCACTGGTTAGAAAAAGTATTGCAGCAAAGGTGGAACACGTTGAAAGTTTGCGAATAAATTACCAGATAATCACCCTCCTGCTTCTGAACGGAGGCAAAGTGAAACTTTAAGAGGGGGTCAATTGACGCGTGTGAGCTGGTGGACAAAAAGAATGATAAGGGGATTTGGCGGAAACCAGGTTGCGGAGCTCTCACTGGTCGAGAACAAAGAAGGTGATCTTGCTGTTCGGCTGCTGAGAACCATTGTGTCAAAGTCTATCAGCCTTTGTTAGCGTTGCATCATGACATTGAATATTTATATACATGTATATACATGTATATACATGTATATACATGTATACATATATATATATATATATATATATATATATCATTTGTTCTTCTATGTATTCACTTATTGCAGTGTTTCGGGAGTACGTGCATGCTTCGGCATGTTTTGTTACGGGTTTGAACATCTAAAACTTCAAGGCTTGAGGACGTTTGTGCGTGTACGTATTTCCCCACGTTCCCCATACCACTCCGGAAATGACGTTCAAGCAATCTGTCGAGTACTGGGATAGGCAAATCACACTGTTGAAAACAGAGCTACCTGAGAGGCTTTGTCATGGGTACAATGTATCCGCCGCACACACTAATTATATGAGAAGGGTCGGGAGGACGCTGTGTTTTTTCTCAGTTGAAACTATAATCTCGTTATGTGAAGCGCAGGGTCGTCGTGACGCAGGTTCTCGGCGGTAATGGCCGGCCGCTGATCCCCGATGTAGTGCATAATTTTTTGTTTGAAGCCTTCGGGACCAGAAAGCTGGACAAGTACTTGATCATTTCAATTTCACTTTTGGATCCATTGTGAAGCTTCTTTTCTTTTGAATTCAACCATCGAAAAAAAAAAATGGTGAGGGACCTTGGATGGTGGTGGTGCGGCTGTGGACTCTGGTTCACTCTGAAAATACTAAGCTCTAGGATCCACAGCGCTAAGAATGCAACAGCAAAAACAAGTGCACCTTGAAAAGAGTCAGCAAGCTTTAGAGTGTTGCAGAACTGAGTGTGAAAGATCTACTTAAGTGTCTCTTCATGAAAGCTTCTTAGTTCAGTTTATGCGTTCTTTCTTCTAATTTATCGTGGTTCCTTTTTCTACAGGTGGAAAAGCCATTTCAGTTCGGAACCAACGCAAGGCCGATATGTATCCCAACAGCACCAGTGAACATCGCAGGCACCGACAACATAGTCGCTGGATGGGGATTCATCAGAGAAGGTGATGTCTGTTTCATATATAATGTATATAAACACTCTTCTTTATTTCCATACCCTTGACATTTTCTATGCATCACATATGATACCGGGACATGAAATCAGCAATATATTTTTTTTATTTGGGGAAAATACAGTGAAGGCTAATTACTCTGCTTTCGATTAGCTAAAGGAAGCCTTGGGCTTGAATATTATTTGTAAACATAGCCCTTGCTTAATTGTAGCTCAAGTGTTACTGAAGGGTAGTTTTTGTGATTTCTGTGGCTCCAAACCAAGCTGAATATACTGTACAGACCTTTTAATTCCATAATAAAGTTTGCTTCGATCGTGCAGAATTAAAATTTAAAACTGGTAAAAAGCACACACAACTGTACATATGAGAAAAATAGTCAGCCGATATTGCGATGAAATCTGAGACACAACCTTAATGTCAGAAAAACACTGCTAATTTCTATGAATTTCAAATGCTCATCAGCCTTATGTTGGTAGTGGTCCCGCAGCGATGTTCTAGTGGGTAAAGTACTCGGCTGCTGACCTCAGGTTATGGCATTGAATCCTGGCTGGGGCGGCAGAATTTTTTATGGAGGCGAAAATGCTGTAGACTCGTATGCTCAGATTTGGGTGCAAGTTAAAGAGCTCCAGGTGATCAAAATTTCTGGAGCCCTCCACTATGACATCGCTCATAATCTAAAGTTGGTTTTAGGGCGTAACATTCTACTTATCAGTCAATCAATGAACGTTGTTTGTGCTGGTGTTGTTGTGTACACTTCGTTACTCGGTATGGTGAACTTGAGCTGCAGACATTTTCAAAGCTTTCTTTGTTATTGTTCAAGATATGGTGCGACACATTCTAGAGATAAGGTGGCCGATAACCTTTAGATGGTCGCTTCTCTTCGATTAGTGCATATATTGATGACTAGTAAAAATGTCTCCACAGAAAGCACTCCCAGATGCCTAATAAGCAGGTCATGTAGAACTCAACGCTCCGACCGACCAGGTCGGTACACGTTTTCACTTTTTCAGTCCTTAACAATGGTTTTAAGAGAGAACCTCCTTAGGCCCGCGCCCCGCCGTCACCGTCGAAGCTGCCTGCTGCATTAATGTGGTACCTGCGCAAAAATAAATGAAATGATTCATGAATTTGAAACCCATGACAAGCGGACCAAGCAAAACAACAAGCGCGTGATACCAGGGTGTGCCCTCGTTTCACGTATCTGCTCTCTCCCCTCAAACCGACGAACGTGCGAAACCATCGCTTCACCCTGCCGTCTGCCCGGTGGTTGATTCGTTGAATAGGTGTGCTCAAGTCGCACTGCACTCACCGCACACACAGTCGCCCAGTTTTTCCCGCCACCGGCGACAGCAGACGCTGTCTCCACCCGCTCACCACCTTACAGCCTTCTTGAAAACCAGCAGCGAGAGCAGGCGCATGGCCGTTTGCGTCCAAATTGTAAGGAGCTTCACTCATCTGTTGTAGTCGTACACATAACTGTTAGCTTTTGTACTGTTTTCAAGCTAGGATTTTATGAGATCACAATTTTGATGGCAGCGTTGTCAAATGGGAAAATCGGGCACGAATTTTACGGATGTCACAAAAGACGCTTTCCCAGGTGCATCATTATCGAATATTCAATGCCCTCAATACCAAGGGCTTGTGGACAATCAATCATTTCTGTTATGGCAATCTGAATTCTAGCGATGTCACTTGTGCTTTCGCGTTGCCACGTTTCAGTGCTGTCTGGACATGAACGTGATATTCCCGTGGTATCGAAGAAACATGAGCTAGGCTCCATGCGAACTGTGCAGGTACGCCCTCATGCAATGCTCGCAAGTGCATCCTTCATTTGGGTATAGCGTACCAGGACAAGGACACAAAAGGGACACACATCCACACATAGCGCAGTGTGTGTGTGTCTCTTTTGTGTGCTTCTCGTGGTGCGCTATACCCATATAGAGGATGAAGCCCAACCAACTCGCTCGGCAACGTGCCTTAACCCGCAAGTGACTCAAGCCATTTTGCTTACGTCGCTCACGAAAAATTCGAGAAAGAAACAATAGTGGTTAATCAATGCTGTACACTTTATTGAGGCCTCACCGCTAAAGCAATCGCATTGCAGCAGACTCGCAGGCTTCTACTCTCGAAGGAGAATGTATTGATTCACTCGTGAAAATGTTACATTGTGGCACATTATCCACAAGGTCTCAAAACTCTAGGATGCAAGGGAATTTTCTGCAGTAAATAAAAAAAGAATAGAAGTAAACTGAAAATCACTTTCTAACTGAAAAATTATGTTTCAAAGAAGTAATAAAACTAGACAACAAACGAGCTAAAACGATATATTGATGTATACTGATGTACTCGTTGTAAACAAATAAAATCAACCAGGTTAGTAGAAACGCCAACTGAAGTAAACAATTCCAAATACAAACCTGTTTGGTAGAAAAAATTCACAGCATTTCATGGAGTGAATGAGAATAAGTAGGGCTAAGCGTCCGTCCGTGGATGTGTCCTCCCACCAATGCATGCATCCATGCATCCTATAGCATTCGAAAATGCAGACAGCACGTGAGTAACACCGACGGGACGCGAGCCAAGGAAGCCAAGTGCAAGCGTCTTCAACGCGCCCGCCGCTCTGTTTCGTCCATGCCCCACAAACGATCCGCCATGTACGGTGGCTGTTCAGGAGACTGAGAGAGGCACTCGTTCTCCGCGGACCCAGGCACAGCCCGCGCAGCAGCCAATAGGAGAGAAGCGATACAACGTCATCTACAATATTCTCACTCAGCTGCATTTTATATGTACTTTCATGAGACAGTGCCGTATTTTATACTGTTTGGGAGACACTGCCTTTTTTTACAGCGAAATCTGTTATGAGATAAAAGCTCGGGTCACGCGCGCAGTATATCTCCGCCGGCGCTGCTGCCACCACCGCCGCTGCTGTCCATAACCTTATCACACAAAAGTTGAAAAAAAACCTAGAACCAATGACACAGTGCGGCTTGAACCTGGGTCTGCTGGGTGCCAGCGCAGTGCCATACCACTGAGCCAAGCCAGTGCTTGGGACTTGCTGGTAAACTTTCGTTGGCAGGCTTGATGTCGGGAAAGTAATCGCGTAAATACGAGTTATAAAGCGTTTTAAACACCGAGAAATTAACCAGTCGTTGCAAAATGCGAATAGTGCAACGTGTGGGTCGTCCAATACTTCAACCCATTACAAAAAGCTTGTTCCTCTTCACATATTAACTCTGTTGCATACTCACTACTGAAATGATTCTTCTTTGTCGTCAGTTACTGCATGAAAAAAT
Organism: Rhipicephalus annulatus; assembly: GCA_013436015.1. Taxonomy (NCBI): domain Eukaryota; kingdom Metazoa; phylum Arthropoda; class Arachnida; order Ixodida; family Ixodidae; genus Rhipicephalus; species Rhipicephalus annulatus. The sequence goes on along the minus strand of WOVY01011151.1, from coordinate 31,249 downwards.
GGCACGAAATTCCGTGCAAGTGTTTGGCGGATACCACACTTCTCAGAAGATTGACAAAAAAAAAAAGAATAGCGAAAGCTGGCCTCCTACCCAAAACATTTTATTCTTAACGCTGCAGTGGTTATAAAGCAAGTGTGCTTGCAGCGGTTACATTATGAGTGTTTAGAAAAGTTCTATAAGGCCACTTTTCTACCTTTCTCTGTGACTGTGCTGTGCCTTCCATGTCGCCCTGGCGCTTTTTTTTTTTCTCGTCTCTTCTTCTCTCCGTTACGCGTGACGCATGAGAGGAGCTTTGCCCCTAAAACAGTGGAACTGAAAAATGGAAAACTCTTACACTGGATCACCCTACCTGTGTAATAATAGCAGGGACTCAAAAAAGTTTTAAAAAAGACAATAAATTGGGATGTCTGCGAGTTTAGACGCATATAATTGAGGGAACTGATAGATATATTTCTTTACTTATTATTTGTTTATCACTTACAGGTGACACGCAGTTCGAGCAGGGAGAGCAATATAATAATAGAACAGTGAAAGTGTAGAAAATAAAAAGAACAAGCAAGCGAAACAAGAACAGTATTACAGAAATAGAGTAAAAAATGTGTTTCGAGAAACTATATACAATATTACAGAAATACAGTGAAAAATATGTTTGGCGAAGCTATATACAAGCTAAAATAATATTCAGCACTATAGAGTCGATTCGATTACACAATTCCGTTTGGTTATGACACGAGAAACAAGAACAGTATTACAGAAGTAGAGTAAAAAATGTGTTTTGAGAAACTATATACAATATTACAGAAATACAGTGAAAAATATGTTTGGCGAAGCTATATACAAGCTAAAATAATATTCAGCACTATAGAGTCGATTCGATTACACAATTCCGTTTGGTTATGACACGAGAGAAAAAAGAATTTTCAAATGTTTCGTTCTCGAGAAATACGGTGTCAATACATCTTGCCTACAGTGACGAGTGGTTCGGGTTAATGAAAGCGATAGATATAGAGATGAATCTAGCATTGAACTTTTGGTTTGAAGTAGTTTAAGAAATTTCAGTCTCTGCTTCTGTCTTCTCATCTCGAGTGGCTTAATGTAGATAGCTTTCATAAGTTCTGTTGGGGAATCCTGTCTTGAGAATTTGTTATATATAAATGGAACTGCCTTTCGCTACACTTTTTCGAGGTTATTAATCTTAGCTTTAGTATGCGGATGCCAAACAATACATGAATATTTTAGTTTAGTTCTATTAAGGTATATTAGCATAACAGTTTTACATAAATGGTGCTTTTTAAGTTTGTGTCTCGGAAGGGATGATTTAGAAGGCTGAGGTGTTAGTATTACTTATGAGGTGATGTCATGTTAACGTGTTGTTAAAGGTGGCTTCTAGACACTTGTGTTGGGTTAAATCATGCAGAAAGGATGAACCTAATTCATACGTATGAAGCAAAGGTCATTTTTTGTGTGTCATTCGCTATATTAAGCTTTTGCCTGTGTTTAGTGTGATTCCCCAGTGCTTGCACCATTCAAGAATTTTATTCGAACTACTATGTAAACTAATTTGGTCACTGACAGAAATATTGTCTCTAAAAAGCATGCAATCGGCAGATATTCAAATCTCGACAACACTTCAACAATGTTAAGAATGTCGTTATTATATATATTAAAAAGGAGAAAGCCGAGGACACTACCCTGCGCAAAACCTAATGTGACGGGAAGTGAGTCTCTTCCACGACTTACAACACAATAATGCAGATAGAACAGCATAAATTTCCACAGCTTCATTAAAAGTAGTGTGAAAGCCAGAAGAATTGCCTTTAGAAACATCTTTTACTGCTTAATCAAGGTCAACTACCCAAGCAGTCAATTTTTTTGGGGCCGTACACATCCCTATTATAAATGCCATTCCCCGACACTTGTCGTTTGCCGCAGGGGTGGGGAAGCATCAATTGCACTGTTGCCGCAGAACTAAGTTAAGGAAAATTTCTCTTAAAACATCAAGGCGACCTCATTTTGATGAAACAGCTCGTGGGCGAAATTCAGAGGTTTGGGACAGTCAGGTGTACACACTCCAAGGCATTGCTCCCATTTTCGCGATAACTACTGCGGATAACTACTGCTGATCACGAGTCTTTCCATAACGCTGTGACGCCCCGTGCAGACATACTGTTCCTGCGTTCCAGCAGGGGGAGTGGAGACGAAGCTGCTGAATATGTGACAACTCAAGCTATAAGCAGCGCTGTGTTTACTTAATGAAACAGCCATAAGCGGATTCATTTAGAGGTTTTGTAGAAAACCTTGCATGTGTCCCGCCCCAATTACTTGCAGCAAAATAAGAAACGGAAGAATGAAAGAACGCACCTGTGTCACATTCGCTCTTTAGTAGATGATCCGTATTTCGGCAATGTCAAGTATGGTGTGCACTAATTACCTGTGAGGCATAAATTAGAAATAATTCAACATCAAAGCAAACGCCTAAAGTATCCCACCGTGGCACGGAAGCAAACCTGTATTTTTCTTCACTATACACACGCCGGCTGAATTCTCGGCCTCTAAATAAAGAGCTCTCTCTCTCTACTTCTGTCTCTCTCTTTCTTAGCAAGTTTAGTGCAAAAACTGATATACAGAAGTTCGAAGTTATCGTCGTATTGCTTTTAATGGTACTGCTTGAAAGTCAACTCTATTATCATGTATCACGCAGCTAAATATCATCCCTTCAAGCGAAGAATTGTACGTAGCTACGTTGGCGGTCGCCTGCGCGAGGCTCGTGAACGAGACTTTCATGATAGTTAATTTGAAAAAAAAAAACAAAACAACCCGGACTCTTGTTGGAGCACGGCACGTGGGTTCGTCACGCGTCTGCAAAATCTCGTCCCCAGACACACTCACGCGATTGCTCAGAAAGTGTAAACCAACACGGCACTGCCTCTTACACAGCCACTTACGCAGGCGCGCACAAGCTAGTGTGTTCGGGTCTGCCTTTCCTGGATGAGGGAGGAGGGGGGGGGGGGTTTGCGTAGAAGAGAAAACAGAGGAAGAGGGCGCGCGTGCGGAGTAAGGGTTTCATGCCGCACACCTGACTGAACTTCGCCTTTAGCTACTTCGCATTGTAGCGACGTGACGGCCTCCGACGTACGGGAGCCGTCGTCACTCGTTCATTGAGAAAACAAAGACGTACAGTTGAGGATGGAAGCGAGAAGCCGAAGTACAGCAGCAGGCGTGGTGTACAGCCAGCCAGAAGCACACTCGCGTTCTAAGCGCTTCGCGCCACGAGCCATCGGCACTCGTCGTCTTTCTCCTGTCGACTGGCCACCACTAGCGCGGCACTTCATGAGCTCGGCGCCTAGCATTTTATGCAATTAGAAATTATACTAAAAGAAGTCGAAAAAACATATAAACACAAAGAACATGCACGGCAGTTCCTAGAGCGTCTACTGGGAAGTCCGAGTGTCGTCAAAGTGGAAGACGTAAAGAGAAGGAAGAAAACAACCTTTATTTAAACTGCCAGCACCAGATAGCCCTTATCCCCACTGCACTCGTCAACATTCCTAATCTGGTACGTCAAATGTCGAAGCCGCCATTCAAGCCCACAGGACCAGAGTTTGCTGTTGCTCTACTTTTAAGCTATTCAGCAGGGTCATCTTCCAGCCCTCTATCGCAGGGTTGGGTATTGGGGCTAACTTTCGGTTCGTTTGGCAGGCCAAGATCATATGGTAATTGTTGGCCACTTCACTAAAGTGTGGCACTCCCACTTATTTTGGGGTTATAGTATTTAAGTATGGCAGGACAGAGCTGCGTCTTCGTCTGTGGGGGTCGCTGGGCACTCGTCTCCTATTCAGAGCTTCTTTGCTGGTGTGTAATAGAAGCGGCGTTGCTCAATGTAGTAGGATTTGATTTCTCGGAACCGTGTTGAAGATGTTGAACGTTCATGTCTATTAGGGCCACGACACACTTCTAGGAAATAGGCGCGAGGTCTGCTGCATGTACAGCCTCGTTATTCTGGACATCTCGTTGTCTCGAAGTTATTATAAGCTGCTTTGGAGTGGGATTGCGATATCTGATGCTCAGTTTTATATAATAATATATTGACCAGCAGAGAAACTTCCCCTATCAGTTAGCTCTCGCAGGCTCTTCGAGAGTCCGTAACTATTTGTTGGGATTTAGAATAGCATACCGTCAATGCGATGGTCACCTCCTTCGCCTCACTTGAGTTTGTGACTTTGAAAGTGAAACCTGCGTTCTTTGATATATCACTTCCGCCATGAAGTAACCCGTGGGTTACGATCCGGCCACGTCGACGTAATAGACCCTATTATAGGAGCCAAGCCGTTTTTGAGCACCTCAGCTCGTGCTTGCCTGAGGAATCCGACAGTTCTGGGGGGCGGCATTGGCAACCACTCAACGGGCGGGTACCCCAATGGTTGCACCTCACTAGCAGCAGCGAGCAAAGCAGAGGGGCACGTAGAAAATGGTGGTGGTTGAAGTGGTGCGAACGCCACGGTCGACGCCGCAACAAGCAACGCACGTTATAGCTTCTTGAGTGCCGACAATGGTGCATCTGTGGACAGCGCAATGCATGAGCTGTACAGACGAAGGGCCGTGCACTGCACCTAGGCGTGACAGAGTGCGAGAGAGGTTAATAAAAAAGGAAGTTGTAAAAGGAAGCAATTTTCGACATCCTGTCGTGGGGGCATGGCTCAGCGCCGCGATGTGACGCTGCCTTTCCTGACTTGATGACTAGACGTCGGCGGTGATGAGGAATGGCTGCCAATACAGCGGATGGTATTGTGCTAGGTATTGAGGTACAGTGCACAGTGGCGTTGGCGACAGTGCGCGTGGCATTGCTCCTCACGCAAGTGTGAGCAAATCCTCGCAGGCAGGTCTTGAAAGTCTTAGCTGTCACTTTAGACGTAGGAGGAAAAGTTGTGATGAGGCTGGCAGTATACGAGAACTTGAGTAGCAGGCGCCGGTGTGGTAAGAAACTTGAAGGTGTGCAGCGTGACAGCGGGCCCTGAGTTCATGTTGTGAGTGGCGTCACGGGCTTTCATAGGTGTTGGGACAGCTGCATCAGCTGGCTGGGTGGGGATTGTCAAATCGCCCAGGGCAGATGGTACAGCTGAGCAAGATTCCGCAGCGATTCCGACGGTGCGTGAAATAGTGGCTGCCACCGAATCCGTGGTTGAGAAAGGTGGCAAAACCGGCACGCTTGAGAAAAAAACCATGGACTCCGAGGCTGTGGTTCTCTCAAACGACGGGTCGATGAACATGGTAGGATGGCCTTCATCGCCGTTGTAGCCACTGTTGTTAGCAGCAGATCAGTTTGAGTTTGCCCTGATGCAGCAGGCGTGCAGGTAGATGAAAGAGATTCAAGTACCAGGGAGTTTCTCTTATAAAATAAGCAATGTATGATGCCATAATAGCGGAGCACGGCATATCTCAGATCAGCGTAAGGGCGAGAGCTCCAGAAGTGCGTGAGGTGGCGGTTGAGGTCACGTGAAAGATATAGTCTAGTAAATCGTACATGAATTCTTGGAGCCAGATGCTGTTGTACTCCAATACCATTGCGAAATTCTCGAACCATGACTCTAGGCGAGATGTCCGGAATGGTGAAGGGGGGAGGGGGTGGTTGAATAGTGGCTGCGAGGCTAGTGCTGACTGGAACAAGAATGGCCGCAGCACCAGTCACTTGCCCGTGTGTCCATAGTCAACAATTCGTAGCGACATGATGGAATCCGACGTAGATGAGCCGAAATCACTGGTTTAAATAGCATACGAACACGTACAGTTGTGGACCGAAGCGACATGCCGAAGTAGAGCAGTGGCCATGGCATCCAGCGAGCCAGAATCATAGGAACATTCAAGCGCCTTGCGCTACGAGCCACCGGCGCTCGTGCTCTTTCTCCTGCCGGCTGGCCGCCCCTACCACGGCGTATCTCGACATTGCACTTTTACTCTTCACAGTGCGTCTTCGCCTGCTCATTAAACCAGCGATGATGGCTCGTCTACGTCGAACGCCTCACATCGGTAGAGCATCAAAAACCACTCCACTTTCTCCATGTGAGCGCTGAGTGGAGAGGCCGCACCCCCTAGCGGCAGCGTTATAATTTCAGAAATCAATGAAATCATTGCCGTCATCGTGACCACATAAGATTAGGCGCATGATTAGACCATCAGATTATATCTTCCATCGGTCAAACGTGAACCAATCTCTTGAAGTAATGCAATACCACATGAGGTGCAGAAATCAGGAAGTTCGTTACAGGATTGAATAACTTATTGCTGTGAGCTTTTGCCTGCAGTTGTTAAAGTGTAACATGCCACCGATACTTCTTTTTTGACTGATTTGCAGGTGGACCTTCGACGAACTACCTCAAATATACAACTGTCATGGTTCAACCTAACCATATATGTTCGGCCAACTACCTCGCGTTCGACAGTCGCGTGATGTATTGCGCCTACCTGACCGCAACCGACTCTTGCCAGGTATGATGCCAAACCTCACTTGAGCAGTTTCGGTATAACAAGCAGCGAAGCCTGCCAAGTGAAACGGGATTTATTTGCGCCGGTGCACAAGCCTCCTTCTGAGGCACTACCAACATCAATAAACTTCGTTCTAAAGTAGTGGAGGTGCTGCGGATACCCGGATCCAAAAAGGAATATTTTAGATTCGACAGAACATATTCTGTTTTATGTACAAACCATCCTGTAGCCTGAAAAGGAGCTTGTTCTTTCAGGTGTATAACAATGAGACAGAAATTATCAAAGATATTCAGCTCAGAGGCACCAATTTCATTACCTGTCGTATTCCAAAGTTCATGACCATAAAACACAAATATTACAGCCACAAAAAAAAGAAATTTAGTGTATGATATGTATGCATAATAGACAGCAAAGTGACATTGTTTGAAATTCGAAGAGCGAGAAAAGTACTGTCGAAAAATGCCTAAATGCACAATAATTTATGATAACTCCTACATAATCGATGCTACACAGATGATAGCCCTGAATAACATTGTTTTTAAAACATATTTTTCTTCTTTATTTCTGTAACAGCAATTCCGTTTCTCGCTATATAACTCCTCAGCAAGCGAAGCTGGTCTTAAACACTCTCACATAAATGCTTTCAAAATTCGGCAACGTGCAAAGAAATGTCTATGCAAAATATTTGTTTCTTTTTACTAGGTAATTGAAACATTTTTTCACAACTAAGAAAACCCGCATCTAGCTTGCTAGTACAAGCACGCTGCAGTATGGGCTTTTTCCTTGCAGGTAGTCTGGGCATGGGCTCCGCTGTCCATGAGGCATGTACCATGATTTTTGGTGGCGAAAACGCGACGACACGTACTTACCAAGAGACATATGGTGTCATAATCAGGGAAATAATTCCCCCAAACTCCCCGTCAATTCGATAGATGTACCTAAGCAGGCTTCCGCAATTGCCTGCTGGCGCTCAGTTTGTAATATTGGAGGCAGAATCACCAGTTTTGATTTCGACAATCTTAACTAGAATTGCTGCTACGGTCAGGCAAAAGCTTATTACTGTAAATTTTTGAGAGTTCAGTGGTGTTTTATTGCGGATGGTGTGTATGATAGAATTTCACATAAGTGTGTCACATTGAGAAGAATAGCTTAACCATAAGGCATTGAGCCAGGAGCCTTTGCTTTCTTTGTGGATGGTGTGTATGATTGAATTTGACTTAAGTATGTCACATTGAGAACAATGGCTTCACCATAAGGCAATGAGCCAGAAGCCTTCGCACATAACTGTACATGAATCTTTATGCTTCTGTAACGTTGCTAAAGTCAGGTGCATTTGTACAAAAAAGTTCTAGGTAAAAGAACATTTTGGGTATATAAGCATTCTTGGAGTTGTGAGCTTTATGTGAAACATAAAAATGAGATAAAAAAAATTCTAATCTGGGTTCCTGCAGCAAAGACATTGAATAAACTTTTGATTCAGATGTAATGTCAGAGGTAACGTCCTTTACTTCTTTTTCTGTAACGGTAACACGTTACCGTTTTTTGGAAGTAACTTAGGGTGTTAACGCATTCTTCTTTCTTTAAGTAACGAGTAATGTATTTACTAGCTTTTTTTTCGTCAAAGTGTACTACACTGGTGTGCACTTTCATATTCAACGCTATGCCAAATATCCTCCTCCAAAACACGCGTGTCATGAATCCTATACTCTCTCTTCTTCAGGGTGACTCTGGAGGACCCGCCATGTATCGAGTTAGCGGTGGGCGCCGCTACGTGCAAGTGGGCATCGTCTCGTTCGGCAGGGGCTGCGCAAGAGAAAATGTACCGGGAGTTTACACGCGCGTCGATGTGTTTGCACCCTGGCTAAAGCAAGTAGTGGCCTCCTATGACAGGGCCTACACGAACGCAGTGCCCAGTGCCGCTGGGACTGTCCACCGTGTCACAATCACCCCCCCTCATCCAATTTTTGTGAGAAGCTACGCTTTTTTTCTTCGCACTCAGCCTTGATGAGGGTACTAATAAAGAAATTGAAACAAAATCACAAAATAAAGGCAAACATTTTTTTTATTCCGGTGTGAAAAGAACACAGTACACTGAGAAAATTGGACTAGAGGTGTGTCGATACACATGACGAGTGCCCAACGTTTCTTGGGTAGTTCCGGCACATGTGGCAGCATGAATTTCACAAAAGTGTTGCACACTGATGACGCAATGACGCAATATTATACATTGTTCAACAATGTGTCAATTGTAGAATGTATAAAGTTACTGCATGGAACCAAATCATCAGCCATCCTTAACGCAACATATTAAATACAAAAAATAAAATGTATCGCAACCAGTAGTATGTAATGATGGGTTTGCAGTTAGAGGGAACACTTTCGCGTGCATCGTGTCCGAATTTGGCTCATTCCTAGCAGCATTGTGGCGTGTATTTACATATTGCTGCTGCTGATTGACTGTTCGGACTTCTTGTGATTGACTTGTGCCACGCATGAACTATGTTTTTTCATCTACTTGCAGTTATATTGCCCCAATGCATCAGGTGCTCATTTGAGTGTTCTTTGTAACTATGAATGGTACTCTAAATATTACTAGCTTACCACATGTATGACCTGCTGGTGAATATTTATTAGAGCAATATGCACACTGAATTGTGCCAACGGAACCTTCCGGTGGTTTGATGCTACTTAGGAAGTTCTTAGAAGCGCCTCCCAGACAACCGAAGCGCGGCAGCCTATGATCTCGATGACAAAAGCAACAGTCCCGCTTAAGCACTTTTCAATGTTTTCCAAAGGGGCGTAGTCACATACAATCAGGCTCATGACGCCACTCAAGACTGCGTTTCTATTGGTGCAGGCTTGTGTGCGTCTTCCTTCCAAAAGTGCATTTGACTGTGGTGAATATTTCAGTGAACGATCGTATCTGCTTTCTGTATTCTGTCGAGTCACCATCACTAACGTCAGTCAGTACACGTACTGAGCTGTACTGCTTTTGAAGTGAGACGTGTACACACTATGCACGCCACGAGACGGCGCACCTCCAGAGGAAACATTGCCAAGTGTATGATTGCCTTTTTCTCGTGATATACTGTTGTATAGTTATTCTCTGCTGTGAGAAAACAAACGGCCATTAGAGCATGAGTGTGCAAACGTACTGACCGGTTACAAATAATGAGGTGGTGCAAAACTAGCCAACAATATGAAACTTGCTGAATCATCACCTAGATTCACCTTTAGTAATGCTTTAAGCAGCTAATGAGCACAGTCGTGAAAATGAAAAAAAAAACGTGGTACCAATTATCTAATAAACAAGGGCATGAAACAAAGGCCACGTGCAGTAACTGGCCTAAAAACATTGACAGGCCTCAGTGACTCATTCCTTGATGTCCAGATAAAGTTACCAAATAGTCAGGAACTTTCTAATGTAAACCCTGAAACAATGTAGTTTTTGGAATATGTACAATAATTTCGTCGCCAGCAATAGATTTCACGTTTTTTTCTGCCAATTATTGAGAAGCGGAAAGAAATCCAGCACGTAACACTTTAATTTAACCTTACGCAATGTAATAGCAGCCATCAAGATGACGCCGTTCTCTTGTCAAAAAATCTTGAAAATTAGAACAGCGTGGCCTTTTATCACATATCGGGGCGAGATATCGGCACCTTCAAGTTAGAACCCCGCGTAAAAATGATTTATTGATATGTAGGCATCAACTTCCCAAAACCACTATATGATTATGAGAGATGCCTGTAGTGGAGGGCTTCGAAAATTTCTACCATCTGGGGTTCTTTACCCTCCACCCAAATTTGAGCACAGGGGCCTACAACATTTTTGCCTCCATTTCGCCTCAGCCGGGATTCGAATCCCGCGACCTGAGGGTTAGCAGCCGAGTACCTTGGCCACAAGACCACCATGGCGGGACCCTGCGTAAAAATGCCAAGCAGTAATGGGCCCAACGAGGATTTGATGATTTTATGAAACTCTCGCAATATTCCAATACTTCCTGGCATTTTCGACATGTGTAAGGGACAGTAAAGATTTATTTCTATATAAATTGAGTAGACCAATATGATACGCCCACCCTACTGCTGATAATTTCGAAGAATAGATTGGTAGGCAAGTTCGTAGGACGCTATCAAGGAAAGAACTAAAAACTTGACCAACTGGGTTAACGAACAGCACAACGACGTACTAACAAATGAAATATTTTATTCAAAAGACGCGAGATACATAGATAAAAAAGCACGTGCACGTGAATAAACACTTGACACAGCATACAAGTGCGTATGCAGGTATTCACTGTCTGCACTGTATATTGTTATGAAGGACTTTTTTCCCACCTGTCTCTGGCCTTCAAAATGTAAGAAGCGTCAACAAGCTAACGTGTCATTCTTTTTTTGTACCACGAAAGAATCTTGGTTCCTCAAAAAAACCGGCCTTCAATTAGGATCACGGCAATGCAATGGCAGGTTTGATCACACCTTGATGGGCCATCCTTATGCGTCACCTAACTCGCGAAGCAGTTCACTACTGTGCCCTCCGTATTTCTTTTGATAACCCACAAGTTCTACCTAAGTTCTTCCCCGCGGAAAGCATCAAGTGAGCACTGTACGTCAGCCCAACCATCTTGAGGTAGTGCGAACACACCATGCAGGTTGGAAATACTGATGAGTCAAACTTGCATGAATGAGCCGAACCTTACAGCTCGGCTTTCAAATTTGATAAAACATTTTCGCTCAAGGGGGCCAGAAGGGCCGCACTAATGCGTTTGTCCCGCAGCCGCTCCGAGCTGCTTAGTGTAGTTTTCTGTTCGAAGGTTTGGGCATGATTCCTTTAACCCTTTTAAGGCACTACTTTCGAAATTGATATGCTCACCTAAAATTTCAGGAAGCAACGTTTAGGATGAAAGTGTCTTATTAAAATGTTTGTGACTATTTTTGCAAAAGGTGGCATTATGGGTTCTGAGAAAGAAAAAAAATCATTCTTCATCGATCTATCCTAGAAATATGTATAACAAAAAAGTGAAACGCCACCTTACAGCAGTAGGCCAATGCTTACTCTACATGGATACAAGAGAGTGTATACAAAGTCTCTCGGTCTTTGAAAGCTAAAGAGATGTATCACGTAAATGTATCCACGTGGACGCTTAGCGATACTACACTATTCCTACGAGTAACGCCTATGAATAATGATTGATTTAACGGAACATGTCCTTGTGATCTTGGAAGGCTGTGGTAGTTGTAGTATTTAACGGTGAGAGTGGAATAAAAAAAAATTGGTGTTACAGATAGAGGAGCGCGAATAATTTAGCGCTAAGACTTGAGCACGGCATGTTAAAGCTATTGAACGCCGCTGCCTCATTAGAAATGAACGTAACGCGCGTTCTTTCTTAGCTTTTGGCTGATCACGATTTTTCGTGTTCCAGGCAAAGCAGGGCTAGTTGTTATACCATTGCATAGCTATTTTGGTGTGTATAGTTGATATGGGTCAAGGCGACGCTTTCGGTAAGGTGTCCATCGGGCGTTGTGTGAAGGCGTTGACAGAATTGCAATTCATCTACTTGAAAACACGCCGAAGAGGACGCACGCTTTGAAATGACGCGTTGGAGCAAATAACCTGGGATCCGTCTATAATGATTCATTGCTACATTTATTGAGGAACACTCTGAGAGAAAAGCAGTAAATAAAAAGGCGTGTGTTTTTTTTGCTGCCAATTCTTTTATATGGGAATGCATTTCTTAGTCGGGCTATGTCAGGCATCCGGCGTTGTCTGTGGCGTCCGCGGCACCTCGTCACCCATAGCAACAGCTTCAGCCGCGCATGCTTACCCTTCTTTCTAGCAACCAGAGAATGTGCTGCGAGAGAGTGTATGAGAGGGTAGGTGCAGTTCTTCGCCGCTCTTCTCTCACCGTTCACTCTCTTTCTGCCCTGCGCCCCACTTTCTAGTCCGCCTGCACCTCACTCTCGACCGATTCGCTGACTGGGCGACTCTCAAGAGCATCCGAAAATGTGCGGTTGATAAGCCGCTATGAAACGCCAACACCGAGCCGGGAACGCTGTTCGTTTTGTTCACTTTATAGTATTTTTTACCGGGTACTGCTATCTACTAGGGCTGAAAACGCATACCGTTTTTTTCGTGACAGAAAAATGCCACGTGCAGTGAACGGCACTATTGTCTGCACGGTATAAGAAAAAAAACATTTTTTTCTAACGCTTGGTTCTCACGCGTGAACCGCCGCAGTCGAATTCCTCAGGATTCCCTACTGGGAGGGGGGGGAGGGCAATTTTTACTTCAAAGTAGGTGACAGCTGTGCCGCCCGGTGCTTTATAGCATATTACACGATGCAGCGATCGCGGATGTTGACACCCATCTGTAGGCTACTTTTTGCGGTAAGTCACACGCAAGTGGTTTCTGACCTAAATATTTTCCGTATTTTGAATACAAATTTCAGTTGTCAGTAGGCACTTGTGTTGTTCTTTTCTTCGTTTGTTGGTGTTTGTGCACTTTCACCGATTGCTTAAAATATGTTACGCAATCTTCGTTTTCTTTATCAATACCTGCGCTTTTAAGTAAATTCAAAATTGTCATGAATTTATTTGTATTGGTGAAACTTGCGAACGATGTTGTGGTACAAATCTTCTTTTTGTGTCGCAGTATTCATTCGTTCAGACTTGACAGTTGGGTATTCCTGAATGCGAAGCACACGCATCAGCATGATCAAACCTCCGCACCTCTGTAGCGCAAGAAATCACTGATACCTCTCGAGTTCGTATTTCAGATAAGGAATTACGCCTGTAAAAGACAGAAACACGGCAAACTCGAATTCGTACAGGTTATGAATATTTTGGCACGACAGTGTTTTATACCGAGCTCCACCATAATTTTACTTATCAATTTTCAGCACGGGCAACACGTTGCTATAAAGCACGTTAACGACTAAAAAGAAAGAAACCAGAAGTAAAGCTTCCGCCTAAAATCGGAACCCCATACTCTCGGTTCACGGCAGTAGGTGGTCGGTGCTCTACCCAACACGCCACAGATACACACACGAGTTTTAACAAACGAGCCTTATGTCTATCACCAGACAGATTTAGTTGCGCGTCCATAGCAGCCGTCCGTGCCAGCCATTCGCAATGAGAGGCTGCATCCATACGGCTGCTGCGGACGCACTACTGAACTGTCTACCGATTCTCTCTATAACACTGCCCTATACTTGCAGGGCTAGGCGTGGTTAAGGTCCCTAGATAAAACAAGTTTTCATCTAGTGACCTTAGGCGTAACAGGGATGGTGCCGCCATCTCTGAGCGGTGAAGTGAAGTACCGCGCCATGACGTTTCAAGTGCCAATAAACAGCGATATGAGGACGGACGTAGTCAACACGCGTTCACATTATGCTTCGAAGAGCCAGGAAGCGGCAATGGTCTCCGCATAGGCGCGTTTACATTTGGCTTCGAAAGGAGCAAAGCGGCAAATCTCACCGGAAGTTCACTCCCTTCACCACCTAAGCGACCGAAAAACCACGCCCCGAGGGTCACGCGAATCTATCTGTCCTAGACCAATTTTTCGCCTCGAGATACGCCTTTGCCGCTTTATGGCTTTCGAATGCACTAGCTCAAAGCACGTGATGTGACCAACCGATCGCAAATTCAACATGGTGGCCAAGACGTCAGTGGTGGCTCGCGTTGGTGCAATTCTAAGCTACCCGTGCAGCAGGACGAAGTTCATGGCCTCGACAGTCACGCGTTCATCGGCAGCCTGGTTTGGACTTGCGGTTGCTATAACACTCGAAGTAGAAGAAGGAGCAGCACCAGTGAGTCGGCATGCCCCAACGTGTCTGGGTTTTCACAGCCGGCTTAATCCACCACCAACGCTGCCGGTGCGTACGCTCCGTTTGTTTCTAGCGGCGTATCTCCCGAAACAACTTTGAAGAAGTGGAAACTGTTAGCTTTCAGTGCTCTGCACGAATAACTTTGATTCGGTACAAAGTTTCGTGCTCTGAAAACGGGCAAAATGGAATGAATTCTGAAAGTAGCGGTGGCATGCAATAGGGACAGAAAAAAAAAATTAACGTTTTCAACGCATGGTGTGGCCGCCGCTCTGACGTTTTCAATTTTGCTTTGTTTGGAATGTGCCAGGAAATCGCTCGCTTAGGCGCATGAGCAGCCGGAGAACCACGCCACGAGCCCGATGGGGAAAAGATCAGTCCAAGACCTCTTTTTCCGCTATAATGCAGAATGGCTCTCCGCTTCATTGAAAGCCGTACTTTAGTTGCACCACCTTTTGAACCATGTTGTGTGATCAACCAGCCGCGATTTCAACATTGCCCCGCCGCGGTGGTCTAGTGGCTAAGGTACTCGGCTGCTGACCTGCAGGTCGCGGGTTCTAATCCCGGCCGTAGCGGCTGCATTTCCGATGGAGGCGGAAATTTTGTAGGCCCGTGTGCTCAGATTTGGGTGATCGTTAAAGAACCCCAGCTGGTCGAAACTTCCGGAGCCCTCCACTACAGCGTCCCTCATACTCATATGGTGGTTTTGGGACGTTAAACCACCATATGAGTATGGTGGTTTAACGTCCCAAAACCACCATATGAGTATGCGTTCACAGTAACGTGAGCGCATGCTCACGTTACTGTGAACGTGAGCATGCGCATGTGTGTGTCTCCATCTATAGAGATAGAGGCTGGTTTGGTTCATTGCACAACTAAAGGTCAGTTAATTGCCAACGAAAGTTAGTTGATATCGATAGTAATCAACTCCAGCGCTTACAAAAGAATGAAGGACTCGCATGGGTACAGCCACATGTCGACTGCGGCTGTACTTCATTTAGCAGAAAAAAACATATGCGACGAAATCTATCCGCAAGTGAAAGAGGCAGTAAGTCTCTTCGAGATTGTGTCCAGGAAATACTTAGTCGTCCTGCTTAATTTCGGCGACTAACGTCACAAAATGTCAGAATGGTAGTCAATTCGTCCGCTAAGGGTGCTCGGCTGCTGACGCAAACATACTGGGTTCGATCTAGACTTCGATGGTCGTATTCCAATGCAGGCGAAACGCCAGAGGCCCATAAACTGTGCGACACCAGCGAGCTTTCAAGAATACCAGATTGTCAAAATTTCTGGAGCCCTTCACTACCACGTCTCTGATAATCATATCGTGGTTTTGAGACATCAAACCCCGCATACTATTATTAACTAGTCAGTCTGTCGTGCTGATTTATACTACACACTGCAAAAAGCAGATCTCCAGACAGACAGCTTCTTGGGAGTATTCCTGGCCTAGCGACGCCATTTTGAATTTTGGCTTTCATCACTGCTATCCTGGATGCGGGGCAGTATAATTGCGATTTTCTGATCAGGACAATGATGTGTCAAACATGTTGCCAACCCTTTATCTCCAACGCCAAGCTCATTCGAACTACGCCCCTGCAACGCCTGTGCAAACTGCTGGAAGAACGAGCCTTCTAAAAACGGAGTCCTGATACGTCTGTTTTTGATGTTATATTGCAGCACGCAGGTTTCTTCTATGACACAATAGACCTGCTTATATGAGTCAGCCATCATTGTTCCTTTTTCTGTCTCGGTTCTTCCAAAACATTATTTCGAAAAAAATGTCCTTTGAATTGCAAAGAAATCACCTGTAATAACTTTCCAAATTCATGTTAGGCTGTACATGACCCCCTTTGAAGCACGCGGTGACCACTCCTACGTTAGTACAGTGAGTTATTACCTTGGGTACTAAGCCTTATTTCACAGTTCTTGCCACGACTTGTGATATGCAAGTATGATAGACGCTTTCGGCCATACCTTGTAGACCTAAATATCGTCATTTTGAGAGCGCTGAAACTGGTTCATCTTGAAGGGATCTCTGGTGAATGTAGTCTATAATAATTTCGCGTGTTTTTTTTTCCTACCACTTCGACGACGAAACACTTTTAATGTGAGAGGATTCGAATAACTTAGAAGTGTGGTGGGTTGGGATAATTGGTGTCACATTACGATTGTTATAGCGCGAGGTCAAAACGACGACAAAAGGACAAGAAGAAGAGCACTATAAACTACACGAAAAAAGGCAGCACAACGACACTGGCACAAAAGCACACATGTACAACAGAGTGCACCTTCGCGTGTATTTTTTTTCGTCTTCGTTCTTTTGCGCCAACTTTTTTTGAAGTTCCACTCATTTCATTGTCGTTTGTGCTGTCATACAAATATTTATTCAACGTATATACAGCACTGATAAAAACATGTGGCTGGCCCATTTGGCACATTCTCCAGCGTGTTTTCAATTTAACGCAAAAGGAAAATAAGCACTTGCTCTGTAACCTGTAATATTTTCGTGCACTTTAGTGCTGAAATGAAGACATCCTGCCATGACACGGGTTTCTTAAGGCCCGTATGAGTTGCCGCGAGTACTCAATTTTCAAAAATCACCCTGACAATGTCAATTCGAATCACCCTAGGCTGAGGAAGTTGCTGTTTTCCTTAAGCCAAACACAAAACAAGCTAAAAAGCGGAAGCCAAGCATATTTTTTTTTTACTCTCTATATGCTAGACCTCGAATTAGTTAATGTAGTGCTCTGCAAATGTCAAAGATAAGCGATCATAACTGATCTGGGACTATTCACATTCCTGGAAAATGCTATTGGCTCAATGTGAGGGAAGGTATGCTCATCTCGGTGCTTGTCAGACACTTTTGGTGCTATATAGTTCTGTGTGAAACGTCATACTCATGTTCTACAATGCCGCATAGCTGTTCCTTGGGCTTTTAGAGCCATACTTTATTCTTGTACATGAAGGAATTTCTCGCAAAAGTTTGAAGTCTGCCGAGTTCATCGTGTATTTAGGTAGTGTCAGGTCTATGGTTAGTAGTATAAGAATGTAAGTTGGTTCTATTATTGTGACTCCCTGGACATGACACGAATGATGTGACAATACCCTCCTGTACCTCGTCGAACCCTTTATGTCTGATACGTGAGGCACATACTCGTATACAACCAGCGGGTATGTGCCACAGCTGACTGACGATTTACATATAACCAGGAAAAGCGAGAACAGACGTCAATTTAAAAAAATTTACACCCTAAAAGGTGTAAAACGGGTGTACGCATTAAAAGCACCCTTATGAACACCCTTTTAACGTTCCATTTTTGACATTTGGGGTGTTGGTAATTAAAACACCCTCAAACACCCATTTACACCCTTATATTTGGGGTGTAATGAGCAAGGCTACAAATAATTGATTGATATGTGGGGTTTAACGACCCAAAACCATCATACGATTCTGAGAGACGCTGTAGTGGAGGGCACAGGAAATTTCGACCACCTGGGGTTCTTTAACGTGCACCCAAATCTGAGCACACGTGCCTACAAGGCTACAAATGCACGACATTTTCGGGCCGTTTTGCTTGTACTGTTAGTATACGTTAACCATCTTGATACCAGCAAGGCCCCCACTACTACCTGCTTGCGAGTATAGTAATGAATCGAAGCAGAAAGTAGTGTGACCGAAACGCAGTTTTCATCGATAAACCACGCAAACTACTATAACATGGAGGATACAATAGGAGCGACGCTTGTTCAATAGAGTAAGGGCCAATTCTCCTGTACCTGTTTCTTTCATCTGTGTCATTTGCGTGATTAGTCAACGCTCACAAAGTACACTGATTTACCTGAACAAGCTAATGTTGCGCACATTGGTGTAGCCATGCATAGAACACTCCCCCCTCCCCCATAAGATCGAAGCTTTTAAATCTAGAGATAAAACAACCACCACCTACAAAAAAAAACAGCACAGTTGTTTAGCCATAGCCACCACGTCATCAGGCTATCAGGTCCCTTAAAAACAAACATTGACTTCATGTATTTTTAGCAGGCACGTTTTATTTAATTACTGTAGCGAGTGTTCATCTTCATGTGTCCTTAAGAGTGCGTCATGGAAATCAGGAACAGGACGCCGACCATAAAGAAAAATGCAGAATAAGGACATTTCGGTGACCTTGACGCAGCCTTGCTCACAATGACGGAAGCCTTGTGGACTAAATTGCGAACAAAGCTCTCCTCAGGGGAGCCGAAACGCATTCTCTAGTTCTCTCTCATTCCCCGTTTTTTTTTTGTGTGTGTGTGGATCCCCTTCCTTTAATTTATGTAACTTCCCGAGCAGACGTGCTTCGGTCAAAGCCTTTACTTTGTAGGTAGTGAGAAAACAGCATTGATGAAATATTCTCAGTCGTGGTCTTGTTCCAAGGACTGCAAGCTAAGTACAAATGTATTGCCGCAACGTGAAGACAGAAGTAGTAATTAACAGGTTGAGAAAGTAGCAGCACGTCATTATTTTTATTTACTGCGTGCCAGAGCATTCCTATTCTTTCTTGTTATTGCTTGCTGCATAAAAGCGTGCAGATGCGCGTATGCGCTGTCGTCTTCGTCTTCCTAGCAGTACGCACGTGGCAATATGTTCTCATCGAATAGTGTGACGGCCGATGCATGCAATGTTGCAATGTATTTACCGAAATTAAAGTGCTGATGAAATATCGCCTGCGTGACCTTGAATTTGCAGTCCCTAAAGACCCATAAAGCTAAGCAAAAAGCATCAGTTTAGCTTTTTTACCAAAATTCACTACATTAGGTCGGTGAAGGTGTGCTAAACATTGCTTCTGAGTATTACAAAGGCGCGTTCTGACTAGTAGCACGTGCTGGCCGCACTGCACCGTCACAAAGTTCACTGCGATTCAGGTGCACAGTTAAAGAACGAGTATAACGCAACAGATCGCTGCCGCAAAAAAAAAAAAAAAGCAGCACCCGCGTTATCAGCAGAGGGCCGGAGCTAGCGTTAAACCGCATGTAGCCGGTCTGAGAGCGCCCAAGGCGCCATCAAGTCTCGTCGCCTAGACAACCTTGGCTGCCCGCCTTCCTCCGTGGCTGCCCGGTATTGCTGCGCGCCGGGCGCACAGCGCGGGGAAGGAGGTCGACATCGTCTTACATGTCACTGCGTGCGCTGGCGATTAACCCTCCCGTGTGGGTGCGTGTGGTGCGCGTTGCTTCTCGATCGGTAGAGTTTAGTAGTCGGTGTTTATTTGAAATGTGCCTGCGCTCTGTGCTCCACCAGTGTGTTCTGTCAGTGCTGATTATTGCGAAGGTGCACCATCCTGAAGACTGGACCTGTGGATTCATATTGTGGAGCACTCGGAGTGAAATAGTGAGTACCGCTCTCACGTTGTTCCGTTCAGCGCTTTGTTAACTGCGTGAGCACGAGAATGACGCCTTCAAACAGTTTTGTTTCAACTAGTTGATGACAAATCAGCATATTTTTACTTAGCGAGAATATTTGTCCGAACTGTTTCACGGGGATGATGGCGAAGTGTGATTGTGGGCAGGTTTTTTTGTTTGTTTGTTTAGATTGTTTGAAGTACAAAGCAGAGTGAGCGTGCGCCGCTGAGGTTCAGCGAAGAAATTGAACAGATTTTTGCGGTGCCCTTTGTTGGCAGCCGTTTTTAACGGGGCTCGCTCGTGCTGCACATCAATTTTAGTTTACTAATTAAAACATGTGTGGGGACGGCGCCTGTTAGCTCTAAGCATCAACCGTATGTAAGACGCATATGCTTCGGGCATGTCGGTAGTTCATTTACTTTATTTTTTTTCTTATTGCACAAAAAGGACCGAGAACGGAAAACAAGGGCGTGGTGTCCATGTCGTTCTTTCCGGTTCTTTTTCGTTTTGTGCGGTAACACTACCGTGATAACTCGGGTTGATGCATCGGGTGACAACACAGCATGTTGTTTGGCGTTAGGTGTGCCTCGCGAAGTTTGCCTACTTGCTAATAAATTCAATTTCGTTAAATTTGTCTTCACCGGTATTTTCGTTCACCCGCAGCGTAGCGTGACACTGCCGACAGCCGTGCCTATGTAGCGGATCGAGCACTGAAGCTGGACTTCTGTTTGAACAGACTTTTAGTCTGTGTGTGTGGTTGAATTGCCTACTTGAACAGCGCAAACGCTTGTTTGAACATAACTGCTAACGTTCGAGCACATTTTATTCATATTGTTTCCATCATGTGTAACTTTCAAAATATTCTTGTTATTCAGAGTTTTATTGCCATCGTCTCGCTTTGGCGTTTAACTTCGCTAAGTACTTCAGATGTTAAAGTTATTTTCGCTGTGTCAAGCGTATTATTAGTTTTTGTTGCACAGAAACACTCTAATGTTCTCCCTACTGCACGGTATCTAAGCATGTGTTGCAGCCAAAATGTAAGACTGGGCAGCATATCTATCTGGGAACACAACACGCACAGCCACTGAAAAGCCTACGCTGCATAGGGAAGGAGTTATGCTTTCTCACCCTGACAGCTTGATTGAAACAAATGGCCCTAATTTAGCAGTATGCAATGGTCATTGAGTGAAGGTAACAGGGTCACTTTATTTTACATTTCCCAGCCAATTATGCGGCTATGGCAAATGTGTTTGAAAAAAAAATCGTGCTGATTTAATGCACTGAAAACAGTGAACTGCTTGAATATTTTGGAGAGAAAAAAGTTTTTGCTCACGTGGTTGCCTTTCAAACTTCGCTGACTGTTGTTTGAGTATTGATGTGAAAAAAAAAATATTTTACAAGTACCGCACCTTTTTTATACCAATTTCGGTACAAGTTAAGTAAAGGAGCTTATGCAAGGTGTTTGAAACTCGGCAATAATAAAACAAATTTTCGGCCACATACGTCTGCAAGAATTTAGCCAAAGTGTGTTATGTTTGCATTTTCTCATTGCTATACTGCACTTTGTATGAATATCTAACCCCGGTGAACGTATGGGTGAATAACCCCGAACGGGTTAATAATAATAGTGAACGGGTGAATAACCCCGGGGAACGTATGAATTTCACTTTGTCGGCAAACGATTCTACTCAATTAAGCCTATATAACGGCAGCTCTCAGTGAAACGTGAATTTTCACCTAACTCAAGAGTTGCTTATAGAACGCTAAGTTTTTCAAATAAGCCCTGAAATTTATGACTCTTTGCTACCGAAGAGGCACGGCCTCTCGCTATTTCTCTTGGCGAGATGTACGCGCTGTTATGTAAGATATTTCAACACCACCTAGCCCAATGAATTACACTACCAACTCGGGGGCATGATCTTGACTTCAATGTCTTTGGGTATCGAGGTGGTGGCGCAAATTGAAATGTTTCTTTGACCTTCTGTAATACTGGCAGTCTCCTGTGAAACTAGCACCAGAAAAAAAAAACACAGTTAGCAATCGAGGAGTCTCGTTATCCGTGAACGAACTGTAATGAAAACGTTATAGCCAGCTCCTAAGAAGCGACAAAAACTAAACCTTGGAATTGTGTCACCGGAGCGTCACTCGTAGCGTCGCCATCGGTGGTGCACGAAGGCGAATATTTATTGTGTTGAACCCATCTCCTGCTCACCAAGCTATGGTTGCACAATATGTGGTTTGAGGAGGAGGTGCCCTCACAACAAATGAATACAATATAAACCTTCGTAGAGTGAACTCGTCAACATTTATTTACTGCTTTTACGTAACAGACAGCCAATCTTGCCGTATGTAAGGACATACAGTGCATGCCAAACATTCGAATATAAGGCCGATACAGCCGAAGCAGAAAATGTACTGCCGTTGCGGCGTTACAAAAGAGAGCCACCGCTGTTCGCGGCGAAGCAGCCTAACCTCACCTAACCTCAGCCTAACCTCAGAGCTACGCCTTTTCGGGAGCTGCACCATCCCTAGAACGGCAGCGAAAACACTAGGTCGACCCGTCCGGCGTACATGCCGGAGCGACGATTGATATATGGCGCTTAGAGTTTCAAAACCACCATATGATTATGAGAGACGCTGTGGAGGAGGGCTCCGGAAACTTCAACTACCCTAGGGTTTTTTGACGTGCGGCCAAATCTGAGCGCACGAGCCTACACCATTTTCGCTTCCACCGGCAATTCAGCCGCCGCAGCAGCCTGGATTCTATCCCGCGACATGCGGGTCAGCAGCCGAGTACCTTATAGCCACTAGACCACCGTGGCTCCGTTGCCATGAGGCCAGAATGAATTGAGAAGGGCTATCGCATCTCTATCACTAGTATTATCAAAGGCGCCATCTCACTGGCCGTTCACAGAAATGAGAGGTGTTAAAGCATATAATGGGCCACTTTTGTCCTTCGCAATGAGTAGAGTCCAGAAACGGCACTATTTCGAGAAAGGAGTTGGGGGAGAACAAATACCCATGTTACGCCAACACACAAGGAAGCACGGTGCAGCTTCGTTCGGTGTCGCCCCCTAAGGGGAGTTGAGCACCACCTCCAGATACTAATAAAGTTCTTTGCCTGTTTGCCTGTCGTTCGGCGGATCAGAAAGAAGCGTTAAAGAGAAAAGCAGAAAAGAAAGTCCATATTCTCGCAACATGCATCACCAGGCCAGGGCGCCTCTCAGCCCGTGAGCCAAAACTGTTGCTGCTCGGTTGTACCGGAAATCAAACACTCTGCCTTCTGTATGCTAAGCGAATGTTCTAATGACTTGGCCATCGTTTCTTTGAAGAATTACGTCACGCTGATGCGATGACACCCTTCACCTCTTTTTATTTTACATTTTGTTTATGTTTCACGCAAAAAGCTTACGTGCCTGTGTTGGAACTCCCGGTAGCAAAACTTGGGCGAGACACTCGAAAAAGCTCACGAGCGTTTAGCCGAAAAAACCACGTGACCTTATCAGAGTGAGGACGTGACATTATGACATCAGAGATCGCAAACACTTGACATCGTGATTACATCACATGACACTGCCATATCTCGACAACCACTTTTTAACATGATGGGCCTATTCTAGAGGCAACCGGAAACAGTGGGTTCAGCTTTACGATAAGACTATCAGGCGTCACCTGCTGCAATGACGTCACAAGCTGCATGTCTCACTTCGTAGCATTTTTCGGTTTGTCTGGCTCCGCTAGTTAGTGTGCATGCGTTGTTGTTCAAATTTTTATACCTTTCGCGTCACGCAGCTGTTTTAGGCTTCACAAGCACGATTGCAACCCGGGAAATGGACGAGTCACTCGTTTTTCTTCTTTTAAAAGGGTTCTGCTGGCGAGCGGCCACATAAAGTATTGCATGCGCTTGTGCTGCTTGAAGTGTGTGCTCTCTGTCTGTTTATATTTTCATTCATGCCCCTAGCCCTCAGACCACTCCTTCTTTGCCCTGGTGTACGACAGCATAGCGGTTGTGAACTGGTTAACTACCCGGCCTCCTCGCACAATATTGGGCCTTCTTGAGAATTACACGAGTCGTTGATTTACGTATGACTGATCGTTATTATCAGCAACAGCGCCAACAACCTGCGCAGCTAAGCTTACGCATTGCGGCTGTTCGTCGATTCACAAAAGAAAGATTTATGTCGTAGTATGCACGTTGCAATTGTACATTAGTAGGCTTTTTCTACACGTTTACAGAGCCAATTTACTGGTGCAAAGACATTCAAAAATTGCAAAAGTTCATCGCAGCACCCATATTTTATTTATCTATTTATTCATTCACAGGATACCTGCGTTGCCTCGAAGGTGTTATCGCAGGGGAGACATATTTAGTGTAACATTCTACATTTTTAATGATAAACAATGAAAATAAATGAAACAGGAAAACATCATGGTAAACAATAGGTTGTTAGCGTGTTCAAAGCTAATAGACAAAAAGAAACTAAGACAAATACACATTATTGTACACACGATTCGGAATAAAAATTCTAGTTATCATATACAGAAACATAGCTTTTTTTCGTTACACGTACAGAGAGTACAGTTCACGGGGGGGGGGGGGGGGATTCAATAAATAATTTGTGTTGCAACTATGCACGTGTGCTTTCTAGGAGTGGCTATGCCTAACCAAAATGAATGTTTCTGACATGTTGAACACTAATGCCTGTTTGAATGTAAAAAAAATGACGGTGGAAAATTTGAGCCCCGAGTTTTTCTTCATGCTGCTAAAGCATTTCTGCCCACCAATTATTTTTTTATTTCAGGGACATTTTCTAAGTGATCGCAGGTACTGCAGGCAAATAGTGTTACCTGAATTGAAGTTCTTTTATTGCTTGCGTCAGATACCCCTGTTAAGGGTCCGAAATCATAGAGACGTATTCTAGAATGAATTTATTATGCAAAAATTACAGTGTTTTTTTCACATCTTTTGACGCTGATTTGAAAATTTTGAGGATGAACAACTACATTATAGTCACTTTTGATATTGTGAGTTGGATAGTCCATTATAGTCACTTTTGATATTGTGAGTTGGTATAGTCCATTTGAGTTTCAATGAAAAGTAAACCAAAGTAAACAAGTAGTGCTAGATTGGGCCTCTTATGCCTACTTCTTAGGTAACTAGGGTGGGTGACGACTGCCCCGCTGCTTATCCCTGTGCCTAAGTTTATGCCTCTATATACTATGGTTCTGTAGTTGTAGCAGTGCTCGAATTTTTCGCAGTGCGCGATGACGCTGGAAGGAATTGAAGCTACAGCGGTCGCATTTTGATGGAAAGTAAGCGCTTAATTCTCGGGAGATTAGATGATTGTGCACGTCACGAGACTACAGGTGGTTAAAATTTCCGGAACACACCACAGCGGCATCTCTCACTATCGTATCGTGTTGTCTTGACGATAATCCTCAACAATTTCATAAATCTTCCTGGAACGGACGTTTGGAGAAGTCATTTCGACAAGGCAGGAACATCTGTCAAAACAGTGGCTCCAGTGACACCCCCCTCCTGCTCCTCCTTTGAATTTCTTTTTTATTTTTTCAACCATGAAGCTTCTCCTGAACCTTCCTCTTTTGTATATTTCAAAGAAGGAATTATATTCTGGCATATGCTTTAACACGTATTTCAGGCGTAGATGCATCATTGTGAATGAAGGCTTCCTCTCACTTCAGTGATTGACACCGGGCTAGACACTTGTACGTCTCCAATCGGAACAATGCTGATTTTAAAGTGTGAGAGAAAGTTTATGTCAAATGCTTCGCTAGTTAGAGCCACGTCTGAAAAATCCCATGAAGAAGCGGTTGGGGGAACAAACTTTCTAAAAACAGCATCCTCAGGTGTACATTTTTAAATCTTATATTCCGCACGCCACTTGCTCGTATGTCACAATAGACCTCTTTATATGAGTCACTGCACATTTTTTCTTGATTCCTCGATATAAAATTTCATAAAGAATGCTTGAATTGAATCATAAAGATATTGTCTCCTATATTTACTTCCCCATTCGTGCTGGGACCTACAAGGCTGGCTTCTAAGCACCGGGTTGTCTTTTCTAGGTTAGCCGGTGAGTTATTGCCACGAGCACTTTCTTTTCGAGGTTCGTCCGTGTCCTATGGTGTCCATTTATACGAAAAATGACTCGTTTCAGCAGGAAGCCTCGTATTCGCAATGTTCGTAGACTGTCCCGCCACCTAGCGGAATCCAGGAGCGTTCTTTAGCAAGAAATTTAGCGTGTTCTGGACCCTTCTTAAAGAGAGTGTCCAGAACACGCGTAACTGAGGCTACCTAGGTCTTACAGACCTCACAAGTGTGGCTAGGATAAGTGTTTAGAAATATTTTCAGGCTGGAGAAAGCAATATCTTTGCCGCAGGCAAAAGCAAAGGTAGAAAAGGAAGCCACGCTAGCCTATTTATTTCGCAATTCAGTTTGATAGTCATAAAATTATTGAATCGAAAGCCTATGTAAAAAAGCAAGGGGTACTTCATTTGCATTTAGATTTGCCATTACCTTTCTTGCCGAAGCTGGCGCAATGTGCAGTTACTATAGCGCTTGTGACATAAAAAACTAAATGGTCATAATAAGTTATTCGAGGCTATCCACAGTACTAATTAAAAAGTGTTGTATAGTTTTTCTGAAAAGACCGTAAACTTTGTCGCTATGCGGCATCCATTATGACCGATTGAACAGAAAAGCGTGGATTTTACGCATTTTTATACTAAGACTCTGGAGATCAAACTTGGAGCAAGCAGAATAAATAGCACGAATAACCCTGCCCATCACAGCAATTTATTGCTATCATAACGCATATATTTAACTCATTATTTTACGGCCAGTTATGCTCTGTTTTTGTGAACCAATTAAGATAATCTAGTCAAATTACATGTGACAGTGCTGGAAAGGAGCATTCTGCAAAAGGTGAATAAAGCAGTTTAAAACTCATGCCGGAACATACCACATCCAACGTATCGTTATACTTTGTACATCATTGGCCAAAATATTTAAATCAAAATGATACTTGGAGACTGTGGCCCAAAATTACGCATAATTTGTCATTAGTTGAGTGTTTGCACACTCTTTTTTGCAATCAGTGCGCAGATAGGATAAGAGCAAGTCACGTCTCTAAATTAGGATTGAGACCTGTCGCAACGGGTCATGTTCTTGCAGTTCTGCATTGTCTGCACTCTGTGATTCGCTTCTACGGTAGGTATTCTGGCTTGCACACAAAGGAATATTTCACCGAAGGTGATAGTCATGCGCATTTTATTCTGCACATATGCCGTGTCTGGGCAGCACTTGCACTTGCATTGAACGTTCCTCCCCAATATCATATCGAGCATGTTCCACTGCAGTATTGTTCAAGATAGTCTGTTTTTTTGTTTGCAAATTGATATTTTCTAAGCAGTACCTACTGTTCTTAGCGGAGAAATTAAGATATTATAGTTGTGATTTTATCTTCTCTCTACTTCTGTAGGTTCCGATAATCACACAGGCGGGCTTGTGCTCTGCAAATCACGCCAGCGAAAAGCTAGGTTCTAGACCTTACAGCTTGCATTGATTGACTGATTGATTTACTTATTAACTCGTTCACTAAATAGTAACAGAAAGCCACGGAACAGCCAAAGGCTATTCTAGCTGCGTTCTCAGGCGAACGAATGTTTAGTTTAAAAAGTTAAATTGTATGAAATAACTCTTTGATTTTTGGACAGAAAATGTGATTACTGCAGGGAAGTGGGAACAGTTAAAGTCTGCTGATATCTGCTGTTCCAAACCTGGTATGTTCTTAC
Source organism: Rhipicephalus annulatus (assembly GCA_013436015.1). Classification (NCBI taxonomy): domain Eukaryota; kingdom Metazoa; phylum Arthropoda; class Arachnida; order Ixodida; family Ixodidae; genus Rhipicephalus; species Rhipicephalus annulatus. Next base: position 3,749 of record WOVY01011151.1, on the reverse strand, counting down.
GAACAAGGCACGCTGTCACTGATACACCCACGTGCCGCCGTCTATGCGTCGGCCGCCTCAGAAAAAGTTAAATCAGCACCCACAGTTTGCCATGCTAACACTCGCTATGCATACTGTGCAGATAACGAGGATCGGGTATCTTGGCCGCCATGATTTTTCTCGCCATAGGCGTAAGCCTTCTCCTGGGATCGTCATCTTCGGTGAGATTTGTGCTGCTTTTATTGTGATCTTTGTACTTCGTTTTCCCGTGGCGATTGAGTTAATATTCGTGCATTTCATATTGTACTGTTTAGGCATTTCAAAAGTGCATTTTAGACGCCCTAAATACGAAGGCAAAACAATGTATAGGGCCTCCAACATCGTAAAAAGGGCGCAATACATTTTGACGTAAAAACAAACTTCAAACAAAGATGTGCGCAACCAGTGTGTATGACAGCAAAACAAAAAGTGTAATGCTTATGACGGCACAAACGCGCCACAGCTTGAACACAGCAGAGGAAAGCACATTTTCAAGTCAGAACTGCGCCTCCACTAGAGAAAACCAAAGTGTAAGTTGAGAGTACGTGGCTCGCAAAGTATTAAGCCGCGCCAGTCAAAAATATTGGTGCCCTGCTACTTTTCAAGACAATTCTCGATGCTGCGTTGCCATGTGCCACATTGTTCGCTCCTGTCACCACGTTGTGACCTTCAAAATTGGCGGCCTGCGTTTAGTCACTGCCACCGCGCATGCGCCGACAACCCTCATGAAGAAGATCCACTGTTCTTTCTTACGCACTGTCGGCAAAGCATTGCCTCTACGTTGATCCTGCACCATGTCAGGTCAGGTGTGCTGTGGCACGTCAGGTGTGCAATAACCAATCCACACACTCTTCAGTTTTTTTTATTACACATCACTGAGTATAACAGGAGGTGCAGATTGACCGACTTTGAGATACAAGAAAGAGATGTAGCCTATTAGTAAGGATGAATCGTGTTGCGATGATTGCTGCTCTGGTGGTGGAAACCTTAAAAAGCAATGAAATATTAAAATAAGTATTTAATTTGCCGAAAGAGGATGGGATAGAAAAGGACAAGAAACAGCGAATCACAAAAAAAAGAAAAATTTGTTTTTCTCGTGGTATTTGTTTTGTGGGTACTTTAGTTTTAGAGGACTCCTGGAATGAGCGGCTCTTTGATAGTAACGTACAAACAAAAGGATACTTGCACGCAAATAGACGCATTTTTTCTTCTTTTTCTCTTTTTTTTTCTCCCTAGGCCACTCTCCACGGTTTTGTATTCGCCTGCTTCCTGCGCTATGTCAGCGCGGCGACGTAAGCTGGCGGGCGATTCCCATTTCTTACAGTAGCTTTTAGCGCGAAATAGGGATGAGAGACGGACAAGCGCAAACTATCAACTGAATTTATTCGAAAGTCACACACAAATGAACGCACGTGAACAAAGTCAATGTCACGATTCACATTAGCAAAAATATAATTATGAATTGTATTAGTGTCAGGAGCTCAAATAATCTAACTCAGTGGCATGCAGCATGATAAGGGGCCTCGCTACGCATGTCTTGCCCGATCTCTCAATCAAATGTGCTTCCTCAATTGCTCGTGTAACCTTTCCTTTTAATCTTGCAAGCACCTTAGTTTCTGATAACAAGGGTGCGCATCCGCACTCGGCAATGTAAAGAAAGACTACAACAAGGTGTTCCGCTCAATGAAGCCCTCTAATTCAATTATTTATTGTTCAAACAATGACCTGTCTGCCTAACTTAGTATTTTCCACAAGATAAGACTACAAACTGTGTTCACTGAGATAGTAGGACCTCATCAGACATTTGGTTTAAAGGACGTTCGATTACGACAAAACTCTGGTGTCGCCCGTTCTATATTAGAATGTTGTGACGAATGTTGAATGCTAGAGCAGTCATGCTACAAATACATTCGAGAAATCTTCTTATAGGAACCCCCATGACGTTTTTGTGTGTGTATTAGGTCATGTCCACATCGGCCAGGTTAGTAGAGATGGCATTGCAATGGCGTACCAGTTCCGCACAATGCAGTAAGTTGTGAATAAAGGAGTCAGTAATCAAATACCACTGCGAGGATCCCTGAGTCAAGGGTGCCCCCTTTCATCATTAATCTACAGCGAAAGCTATAATGAGATCACCACTCGGGTCACTCTCAGTTGTCCGCAGCCGCCTCCGGTGTGCGGAACCACATCGGACGAAATTAAAAAAAAAAAACCTAGCATCAAAGACACAGTGGGGCTCGAACTCGGTGTGCTGGGTGCAAGCCCAGTGTTCTACCGCTGAGCTACACCACTGCTTGTGACTTGTTGGCAAACCTAGCACCTAAGAGACAGTAAGGCTAAAACCCGGGTCCACTGGGGGCCAGCCCCTGCAGTATTCTACCACTGATCTATGCTGGTGCTTGTGACTTGTTGGTGAACTTGCCTTAGGCAGGCTTGATGTCGGAAAAGCAATCGCGTTAATGCAATTTATAAGGCGTTTTAAAACAGTGAACGAACAACCAGGCGTCGCACAATGCGAATAGCGTAACGAGTGGGCCATCGAATGCTCTAATCCAATAAAAAAGTTGGTTCTCGTTCTCCGATTCACTTTGGCGCACACCCACTTCAGCCATGATTCCTGATTGTCGTCAGCCACTGCATGAACACTTTGCACGCAATTACTTGCAAGTGTTTGGCGGATACCACGCTTCTCATAATAATGACGAAAAATAGCAAACTGAATGCCGGCCTACTACACAAAAGTTTATTATTAATGCCCTAGTGGGTATGAAGCAAGTTTGCTAGCAGTACTTACCTAATGAGTGTTCTGAAAAGGCTCTAAAAGGCCACTCTTCTAGCTTTCGCTGTGCCTGTGCTGCACCTTCTTCGCTGGCCTTGCGTTTTTTTTTTTCAAATAATAGGCCGCACGGCTGGCATGAGATTTACTGTCATGCATTTCTCTACATTTTTTTTTCAGCTACGTGCTCATGGTCTGCAAATAAATGGGCCCGGTAAGTGCTCCTCAATTTCCTCATTTGCGGCGAGATATAGACATTGAGCAGTTGATGGGTAACCTTCGCCAGTGAAAAAAAGATTGTATTTTTGTCTGAAAAGCAAGGCTATCACAGAGGTAAAACAAAGTAGCCGACAACTACCGACAACTAGCGAGCTTTCAATTTTCCTACCAAGGCCAGGTTATCTCTGTATCTGTTCAAGAATGTTGGTACATACAGGACGTGCGTGTCAGCGAACATTCTGCCATTGGTAACCGTTTATTGTTGTGTATTGGATTTGCCACTCGTTGTTTTTTTTTTTTGGTCATCTTCAAATAAAGCACTGCTTTTTTTTTTCACAAAATAGGCATAGTGCCAGCAACTTCTTGTTCTTGTTTACTGTTGTGATCAGGCCTTCTCGAAGGCACATAAGCCTCTCAACATAGTGGTTGAGAGGCTTATTAATCAGGCACATAAGCCTCTCAACCAGTCAAGGGTTGGTTAAGTTATAAGTGGTGTTATGAAGCAGATGGCTGCGCAACTCGAACACTCTGTCTTCCTTTCAAAATGCGAAGAATTTTTTGTCGCACGATATCGCAGTTCAGCAGCGGCTTGGGAGGTGGTGGTAAATATTTATTGAAAAGAGAGGTTGCCGGGAAGACCAGCCCCAAGTAGATCAGCTTCCCTACAGTACTAGGTGGAGTCTCCAGTCAGAGACCCCATTTGTAGTGGTAATTGTCCTGGCACGGTGGGCCACTG